>OX451346.1:12507956-13107956 GCA_949629155.1 Myopa testacea
AATATGACGGTGGCGGGGTGCTAGTATGGGGGTGTATGGCTGCTAGTGGCGTTGGAAACTTGGGGATAATTGAAGAAGCTATGGGCCACCATACATACATCGATATTGAAAATCGAACCTCGCTTTGTACAGAAAGTTGTGGAATCGATGCCGGACCTTCTTAAAGCCCTTATTAAAAATATAGGCTACCCCACAAAATATTAAAAAAAAAGTTCACAGTTTATAAGGATTTTTAGTTACTTTGTTTGTGAGTGTACGAAGACTTTATTGGAACTGATTCAGTGACTTTTTTGCGATTTTAGTTAATAACTTTTAAATTAATTGATGAAATTGGTTTATTTTTTTGTTAAATTGAAGGAAATGGTTTAATAAACAAAGCTGCATTAAATTTTTTTTTAAATTCTTGCCACGCATTACCTTTTTTTATCAATGAAGTTGTGACGAAGTGCTGTACGAAGACTTTAGTGGAACACTGTATATATATATATTTGTAAGTATTTGTGTCAATGTATAATTATGGCATGCCATTAAATTTAATTTGATTTTATGAAACCAGAACATAAAAAACAGTTTGTGTCTAAAACTATTGAACATGCTTTACTATTTGAAATTAATATCGGAAATATTAGTAAAACCTTAGTAGTTAATAAATGTACTATATTGTATTATCACAAGTATTCGATATGAAATAATAATTTATTATGTATGATTTCTATCTATCTTGTTTAATTGTTTTCTTTGATGACTTATTTGGTATGCATAAATATATATCTGTAGCTACAAGCTATAACATCATATGCCGACTGAAATATATGTACAATGCCTATACAAATACTTTAACAGCACGCTATGCTCGGAACGTAGATCGTGCCAGCGCTTTACAAAGCTTAGACACTGAAACAGTAGCAGAACGAAGCTAGAAAAAGCAAAATTTCATTCAAAAGCCATAAAATGTAAAATTAAAAGCAAATCTGTTTGTTCGGCGGACGGACGGCTGTACATGTTTTGTTATTGTGAAAGAACAAAACGAAGACGAATCGTTCTTCTCTTGCACCGTTCTTCTCATCACCCGCTGTCCGCAAAAAATTGATCGATTCTTTCTTTCACACTTTATCTGGCAACCGGGTGCTCGATGAATCAACTCTTCTTACGCATATTCACATACGAAGTCATACAGAATTCAACAACCTTATAAGCATCAAGCGTAGTTCGAGTCCAACCAATCGGTATGTCCCTGATCGATGTCGCTAATGTTGAAAATTTCTCAGCGTTGAATTCGCCTTTGTAATCTCTTCATGATACATACTCGTTGCGTAAAGTTTGTTTAACTTTGTGTTTCTCCTCAAAACTGAAACGCAGTCTACTCGAAAAAGTTTGATCATACCATTTGGAACGCATTGCGTTTGAGTCGCGTTTGAGTTTGCGTTTGCGTTTAAAAATACGAGATAAGGCTGTAAGTATTTCTTTCTTCTTTTTGCTGTTGCTGTTGTTAGTTGTTACTTGTTGTAAATGCCAATTAATATGTCATTAAACAGAGGACTCAGAGAGTTATTCTGTGCTATAACTTTAATCAATGTCAATATTAAAAGACGTACATATATAAATGATGGCACTTTTGCAGTTTTTACTAATTTTATGGTAACGCGAAACACCAACAACGACGGTTTAATTTTTTGCACCGTCCAGCATCATAACTAGAGGGCAGCATTATAAGAACAGATATAAAAACAACAGGAACAGAAACAACATCAATAACCACTAAAACCGGGTACAGGAACCAATACATCGAATATAAAGTAAATTATGCTGAACATGGTTCAGAGCCAAGTTAAAAATTCGGAGGAAGGCTTCCACGAACGCGTGGCTGTAAAATTATAATTTATGATTTTTATATAATAAAGCAAGTGAGCCAAGTGAAAGAGAGAGAGAGAATGAAGAAGTGACGAAGGGAACAACTGAAGTAGTTAAGCATAAAAGAAGTGAGTGCAGTGAAAAGGCAATTCTCGAAATCGGAGCGAAGTCTTGACTTGAAACTGACTTCATTCAATTGCGTTTATCTGGCGGAATGATCTAAAGGATCAGCAACAACAACCAAAAAATGTGAAGAAACAATAAATACAACAATAACAACAACTACCAGTATGATGGCCCCTTCTTTCTCCAAGAGATACCGATCCATCGAACCATCGTCATCGTGTTGATCATCTGTTTGTGGATACTCATCGTCATCATCCAGTGCCATACGCGCGACACACACACACTCGGACACATGTTGGTTACCCTTCTGTCGTTCATTGGGTGGTGCCTTCCTTCCTCTTTGCTTTTCACTGCTTGAACTTGAATTGAAATTGTTTCCAGGAATTACTTCTGGTACTCATCTATAAACCATTTTTGTTCACCCAGCAAAAGCGGAGGCTTCATCGGCTGCTATACAAGAGCGACCTAAAGCGCAACAGCAGCCGCCGCCGCTGCCGCTGCTCTAACTTTGGAGTGGTTCTTTTTTTTTTGTTCTACAGAGACGTAAATTTATGTTTCTTTACTTTTCTCACTTTTTTCATTCTTTGGCCTCTTTTCGATTCTCTGGCGTAGATCGAACATCTTCGTCTCGTTATGTCGCCATCTGTTGCTCTTAGTACAAAGTATTGTACTTTAAATTTATAGTCTAGAGTAGAAGGAAGCTACAAATTTGCTTTAATTTAATTAAAAATTAAATCACTGAGTTTGTAGGAACTCTGTACAGTCATCAAGATTACCTCTAGATATACCTCAATATGTTATATCACAGAATAAATAGTTATATTTTGAAAATTGAGCTATAAGCATGGATGAAGTTATATTCACTATAAAAAGTAGGGGTGGTAATGGTCCGATTTCGCCCATTTTCAATACCGATGAGTTTCAAATGATATACAATATTCGTGCCAAGTTTGATGAAGATATCTCTATTCGTTCTCTTGTAATCTTGCTTTCCACAGACAGACAGACAGACGGACGGACAGACGGATATGGCTAAATCGACTCAGGAGGTCACGCTGATCAAGAATATATATATTTTTCTATACCTGTCACGCCTGCTTTAATGCGTTACAAACGGAAGCAGTAAGTGAATAAACCTTCATCACTTCGTGTGTAGGGTATAAAAAAGTGGTCGAAATGAAGAAGAAAGATGAAGAAGAAAGAAGAACAAGAAACAACACCACCAACATCGACATCGTGTCAATGACGTTAACAATCGATGAGCCGATCGATCGCGTTGATGACGTTGTCACATCTATTATTCATCTTTTGAATTCATTCATTCAGCTATCCCTAGCTTATGGTACTGGGAGGTACTGATACAGTAATACAATTGAAACGTGATCCCTTTTGTTGACTCTTTACTCGCGAATGAGAAAATGAAGGAGCGATTTTGAGTGGCTCGTCAAGATATGGACACCTTCGAGGCCTTTTGCGATGTCAGTTCAAAAGTTCCCCCTTCTGTGGACTCTCACTTGGACAAAGAGTGATGAGTATGTATTTTTTTTACTATTATACATTATATTATTATACAAGAGCAGTCATACTATACATAGTATGACTATACAGTACATATATATACAGTACATACTATACATAGGTTGTTGATGTTATTATTCCATTGTTGTTGCAATTTGTTGCTCTTGTTGCTGCATCACGACATCATATTTCACCGTTTCTCTACTGTGCTTGTTTATTAGTTGTTGTTGGCGGTTGTGTTGTTATTGTTGTTGTTGCGTAGTAATTTTTTCAGATTCCATCCTGATGCATTGAATCTGCTTGTTTAGCGTGTGTCGATTGGCGAGAAAACGAAAACCTAAACAAAAGATGAAACATCAATCAGTTTAAGTTAGAGACGTCAACGGAAGCTACTCCAACACTAGCATCTCTGAATATTTGGTATTTCGACACGCCGAAAGAAGTGCGTAAAGACATTATTTTTCGCGTTCTAAGGTAGACATCCTTTCTTGAATTATTGAGTAAAATCCTACCAACGAAAAACGAAAAATAAATATAATCAAATTTTAAATAACTGATAATTCATTTCGGAACTTAATTTAGTAAATTCATTATGGACATTAATTTCCTCTAATCTTGTAATCCTTCGAAAGCGTTTCTCAACTTCAAAATAACTTAAACTTGGTTTCTAGTTCGGTTTCTATCGCATGTGCTTTGTTCCTTTAAAGTACCTGAAGCTTGTTGAACCACTTTCGAGTTGTATTGAAAATGAGTGATTTAAGGAATGAGTTACGTTTGAAAACTTAAAAGAATCTCGAATAATCCAAACTCAAGCTAATTTTGAATCGTACTTAATAAATCAATAAACTTGGCACATACAAAAGGTTCATCAATTTCACTATAGAATATTTATTTATTATATTTTTTAGAGTAGAATATGTGCTTCAAATTTGTCAGTTAGTTTCTTTAAAACATTTTAAATGTAAAGTACAGCAGCTACTTCAAACGAAAGTAACAGAATTCAAAATGAAAATTCTTTATTCCTAATAGAACTTCCTGGAGGACTCAATTTAAATGGAATTGCTATCAACTCGTTGCATTCGTAACTAGTAAAAGTATCTGCGGCTTTGTTGAGTGTCTGAAGCTTCAGGTTATCGCAGCTGCCCTCACTGTTTACTGTATAAAATGCGGAATCATTATAAATAAATAATTCATTTCCAAGTGAGGCGCATTTAGTGAATAAACTCATTCCAGGAGAAAGGGAAATCTGAAAGAGAGATGGATACATTGACTCATTTATAAAATGCTAAATTAAATACATTGGATTAAATACTTTACCATAATTAATACCATAATTGTATTTGATATCTTTACTTTTCTACTGAATTCCAAATTCGACGTCCATTATAGCCTCCGATCGCGTAAATTGCGCCGTTCAATACTGCGAGAGCGTGATTTGTTCGACTCGTTTTCAATGGAGCCAATTCACTGGGAACCATTGTGCGTAAATTCAATTTCATGACTGCATTTATCGGTATGTCATTTGAAGTTCCACCCACCACGATCAGGTCTTCACCCATCAGGGCAACAGCAAACCCAGAACGGAATTCTATTGGAGTATCCCATATAGTCCATTTCTTTATGCTTAGATTGTATCCTGCGATTGCTAGATTTTTGTTCTGTTGAGTCGTCTTCTGTACGAAAATAAAAAAGAATATTTTCCTAAGCTTGTAAGTTTGAATCAGTATTTGAAGAGGGAAATTATTACTTGTACAGAAATGGCCCACAATTGATTCACAACACTTTTTGATGAATAGTTCCTGGGCTGAGTGAAATTACTTGTGAGCAGTATTTGAGATTTTACCGCGTTCATGACCAATTTCTGACTTTCCATTGTATTGCAGAGTGGCTCAACCTTCTCCATCAAAAAAGCAGTTGACAACAGAGGCAATCGAACTTGAGCCAGAAGCTCTGTAAAGTGGTTCCTGCGATTCTCTGGTTCGTATTCGATCCACTTTATTAGAACATGAAACACAAACTCTTCAGATGGTGCATCGAGGTCGTCACTAGCTATGAATTCACTCAGCTGTTTAGCATTTAATAGAAGAAACTCGGGATGCTGGGAAACCTGAAGCAGTAAAAAATTAAGGCATATAATAGCCACTAAACCCATTCCAGTAAAAAATATGTAAACACGAGATGTACCGAATATAAACGGGATAACATATACCCAATTTTTTCACTTACTTCTTGAAAATGTTCACCGATGAACTTCTTGATGCCATGCTGAAGTGTTTCCAGGTTGAGTTCCTCTGCGAAGAATGCGACGGTCAAACAATTTGATGGCTGTAGATGGCGCAGTAAGAACTCTGAGTAGCCTTCCGTGATTTCTTTCAACATCAAATAATTCGCAGTAATAAACATGGTCTTAATAGTATCCATTGTCAACTCCAGGCTTCCGGTGTAACAGAAGTTGACTAGCTTCTCCAAAGCCTCCCCGTCTACGTCATTGAGAGTAATTTCCACCACCTTGGACTCACCCTTGGATTCGCTGAGCAAATCAGAAAAGTAGACACTGGATGCCATCAGAATCAGCCGATGTGCAGAAATGCTGAGCAGAAAAAAGATTTAAAGTTAAGAAGAAAAGATCGAGAGAAATTACGGTCTTCTTACCGTTTACCGGATTCGCCAGCTATGAGCACTACGTCACTAAGATCTCGACGGGCTTGCAAACGCTTGAGTAATCCTTCGGAGTGGGTTTCACAACGGAAGTACTCGGGTTGGTCAGTTTTGATCGCAAGAGTACCCGAGGAAGATCGTTCAAAGGTCGTCATTTTGAAAAGCCACTACACCCATTAAATTAAAATTGAATATAAAGCCATATGAATTAAACAAAAAAGGAATTCAAAGTGCAATAAGCAATACCTGTATATCCGAATAAGAAACAAGAATAAATAGTGTTTGTTAATAAATTTATTAAAAATTATGTGTGACCTTATCTCACGACCTCTCTTGCAAATAATAGAAAACTGCGTCGTGCAAACCGCTAAAACTCCCTTTTTTATTGTGAGCAAATATTTCTGTAGTGTGGGTACAGTGATGCCTATTAAGCGGCTTTCACACAGTACGATTTTTTTTACAACTTGGTGATGCTTGACGACTTGTAGTATGTATGAACGCTTCGTACTACAAGTTGAAGGTCGATGCCTTGAACACATAGAAAAACACATGAAAAACGACGAATATTTCGGTGCGAACTGTCAGAAATCTTCTGCCGCTGCTTGTCACAGTCAATGTAAACACACACAAATAAGAAGAACAAGAGCCACGACTGCGAATAAATCGCATCCAGATCGATCGCAGATGCGATTTATTCGCAGCCGCAAGCAGAGGCAGCGACGTAATTTTATTTTTTCTCGTTTCCCATAAGAGGCCGTGTAATTTTGACAGTTCGCACCGAAATATTCGTCGTGCGATTTTCTATGTGTTCAAGGAACAAGTCGTATGAAAATCAAACGATTTTGATTTTTGACATCCAACTTGCTCTGCTTGACGACTTGCTTGATCGTGTGAACGCAGGCAAAACGAATGCAAACGCCATTTGTAAACGCCATTTGAAAAATGTGCTCGAAGTGTTCGGACGACATGAATACGGATTTTTGGAAGTTTTTAAACCTCTGCAAAGATTTTCCAGAACTATGGAAAGTGAAGAGCGATGAATATAAAAAGAAACATTTGAAAGACAAAGCTTATGAATGTCTTATGAAATATAGATAAATCGATAAAAATGCCACTTTGGACGTTCTAAAAAAATTAACAACTTTAGAACATGCTATAGGATAGAACTAAAAAAAATCAAGAAACAATAAAAATAAATGAAAAAAATTTTTGAAATCATCTGGGCATTTTTTTGCCAAGCGAGTGTGTTTCTAAAAATGTTTCTTTCTTTTTTTTTTCCATTCTTTGATCCATAATTCTGATCATAATTCCTATAAGTATTCTGCCTGCTTTGGGAAAAATCCTTGAAAGGATCATGTATTTTCAAATATCTACTTATTTGAATTTAAACAAATTGTTATCTCCACTGCAATCGGGCTTCCGAACTGGCCATAGTTGTGCGACCGCTCTATTGAAAATTACTGATGATGTTAGAATATTTTATGACCAAGATGATCTGACACTACTTTGCCTGATTGATTTTTCTAAGGCTTTTGACTCTGTAGATCATACTCTGCTGTGTAGAAAGCTAAGTAGTCATTTTTATTTTAGTAGTAGTGCAGTTAATTTGCTTTGGTGTTACCTCGAAGGAAGAATGCAGCGTGTGAAAATTGGAAGTAAACTGTCCTCGTTTAAATTAGTCACCAAAGGAGTCCCTCAAGGGTCAATTTTGGGTCCTCTATTGTTTTCAATGTTTATTAACGATGTCTTCTCAGTTTGTAAACATGCCTCGATACATGCTTACGCTGATGATATACAGATCTATTTATCCAGTCCTATTAGTCTTGTTGAGGATTTGTGCTGTAAACTCAATTGTGATTTGTCCTCACTTAACACTTGGGCTGCTTCCAATCTGCTACGCATTAATCCTACCAAATCAAAAGTACTTCCTATTATAAGAAGGAATTCTTGTTTTGATTACATCCCGCCTTTGATCATTGGCGCTACTCAGTTGGAGTTTGTGAGCAAGGTAAAAAATCTTGGATTCATACTCAACTCCAAATTTACATGTACGGACCATATTAATGCTACTGTTGGGAAAATTTATGGGATTTTGCGATGCTTGCGGTCGTCTGCCAACTACACTCCTCTTGAGACCAGACGCAGACTCGTCAAACAGTTGATTATGCCTCATGTAACGTTTCTGGGTATTGTGTACAGCCATCTCGATTCGCAATCTCAGCATAAGCTTCTTGTAGCATTTAACAATGCTGCTAGGTACGTTTATGCTGTCCGACGTTTCGAGCATATTTCGCTTGTAAGCAAAGGTATTCTAGGGTGTGGATTACCGGAATATCAAAGTATCCAAAACATTATGTTTTTACATAAGCTTGTCCATACCCAGAACCCCCAGTACTTATCTGAGAAGCTGAGATATCTTCGGTCTGCAAGAGCTTTAAGTTTTATAGTTCCGAGGTACAACTTTCTCAATAGTAGCAGGTTCTTTTTCATTAGCACCATCAGACTCTGGAATTCGCTACCGTTGCATTTGCGACGGATTTCGTTGACCGCCCGTTTCAAGCAAGCAATTGTTGTGTATTTTTCTAATAGTTAAATATGTGTTCGAATCTATTGTATAATCTATATTCCTGTCTTCTTTTCATTTTAAAAATTTTCACTAGACTCTATTCTATCTTTAGGTTTTCAGCTTAATAACGAAAAATGTTAGCATTTATGTGTTTATCAATTTTTATTTAATTTATATGAATTGTTATTCTTAGTTTTAAGTAATTTATTATTCTGATTATGTGTTATTTTTATTTTTATTATTTAAATTTTTTTTTTTTTTTGTTTCATGTTTGTATATTATTTCGTGGAGCACTATTAAAGACTCATGTCTTAGTGTGCAATTATAAATTTAATAAATTGAATTGAATTGAATTGAATAATCTTTTCCTTCTCTTTTCTTTTCTTTCCTCTGCTCTTTCATCAACCTCATCAATTAGTATGGCTGCCAGAATTGCGCTGTCGATTTCGTTGATGTTTATCAGTCGACAGCAAGAGAAAAATATAATCGTACAAGTTGCTTGAACGTGTGAATGCTTGACAATGCAGTTGTACGATTTATGAGAGCAGCAAGTTGTACAACAAATCGTACTGTGTGAAAGCCGCTTTAGTCTTCTCGAGGCTAAATGTGAACTTTTTTCCTACTCTTAGCCTGTAAAATTTCTTTAAACTCGTAAGCTTTTGCAATAATACATACAACAAAATGGTGCGATTACTAGCGCTTAAATTTTGATATAGAGCTCTGTTTACTACTACAATTAAAAGTTTTTCTGAAAAATCGTACGACTTATCATACAAATTTCTCATTTTTAGGAAAAAAATAGAGTAAATGTATACTGAGTTATGTAACTACTCTAATAAATACCATTAAACAATTGTGGCAATCATTAACTTTACCGTTGTTGAACTACTCCAATTTCGTTGTTGTTCTTCTTCTACTTTTTTATGCAGATTACAACAACAACAACAGCTTATTTTGCTGTCGTATAGTTATCGAGTTATAGCTCACCGAAACTTGACATTCTTACCACTATATAACCTGAAGTATTAAAGATATCCGGATAGCATGAGTACCGTTATGAAAGAAATTGAAATAGCTTTTATTTACGTCAAAATAATATATTGTCGGAAAAGCATTACTTTTGGAGAAAACCCACTTTCAATAATTTTAGTCCTTTTTTCACTAATTATTCATTTTTTCCGAAGAAAAATGTATTATTAGCCCTTTTATTAATTTTAAGAGAGTAGAGGCTATTAGCTTACCACGCGTGTTTATTTCATCAGGATCGGTGCAGAATTTTAAGAGAACACACTTTATGAAACGTAAGACGTATTGACGTATTTTTATTTTATTTTTAATTTTGGCTCTTTTTTAGCTTTATCCTTATTTCCTAATTTTGGCCCTCTTTTAATTTTTTTTTAGACTCATTGTCCTCAAAATAGATTGGTCCAGCCACAAAAAGATTGGTCGTGTGACTTCGCGGATGTGAGCAGAGATAATGGAAAGGAAACTAAAAAGTGCAACTCTGGTTGTGAAATCGTATAATGGGGGTAATTGCAAAGACTACAAGACTGGAAACTCCTCTTATTTCGTGAGCGAGCTCAAAAAAATGTCCGTTCGCCTGTTCACATACAGTGATGAAATATCTTTTATCAGTACTTCAAAACATATGCTTTAAACACAATTGGAGCAACAGGATACAGCAACATTTCCAGGCAACAAGAAATTCCATGGCGTTAATTATAATAGCTGGGCAACTGTTGCTCAGCAACAAAAATTTCATATGTCAAATTCTTAATGGTGGTGTAACACTAGGCCACTTGAGGCCGTCTTAGAAAACCTTCAACTGTTTCTTACATTTTCTCCAGCATCCTTTTTTAGTGGATTTTCCATTTCTTTTAGCAATTGATAAATATAATGTGTAATTTTTTTTAAATAGGAATGCCGTATATTTTCTATTTCAGAAATAAAATGCTTGTAATAATAATAATAAAAATGTTGTTAAATATTAACTTAAATAAATTGGCATTAAGATGCCTAGTGTGACACCCCCCACAATGCAAATTGTCAAATTTTACATGACAGAATGTAAACAAACACACCGAAGAAGAACAAGATTGATTCTGTTGCTGTCAAAATTAGAAATTAGCCCGGAGACAAGATACAAAATGGAATGCAAACCACGGCAACAACCGGAAAGCAAACTTTTTTCTAGATCTCCATAAGAGCCCATGTAAATTTGACAGCTAAAAATGTATCTTGTATCCTGTTGCTCCGATTGTGTTCAACGCTATAAGCATTAAACACAATTGGAGCAACAGGATACAGCAACATTTCCAGGCAACAAGAAATTCCATGGCGTTAATTATAATGGTTGGGCAACTGTTGCTCAGCAACAAAAATTTCATATGTCAAATTCTTAATGGTGGTGTAACACTAGGCCACTTGAGGCCGACTTAGAAAACATTCAACTGTTTCTTACATTTTCTCCAACAATCTTTTTTAGAGGATTTTCCATTCCTTTTAGCAATTGATAAATATTTTGAGTAATTTTTTTTAAATAGGAATTCCGTATATTTTCTATTTCAGAAATAAATTGCTTGTAATAATAATAATAAAAATGTTGTTAAATATTAACTTAAATAAATTGGCATTAAGATGCCTAGTGTGACACCCCCCACAATGCAAATTGTCAAATTTTACATGACAGAATGTAAACAAACACACCGAAGAAGAACAAGATTGATTCTGTTGCTGTCAAAATTAGAAATTAGCCCGGAGACAAGATACAAAATGGAATGCAAACCACGGCAACAAACTGGAAAGCAAACTTTTTTCTCGATCTCCATAAGAGCCCATGTAAATTTGACAGCTAAAAATGTATCTTGTATCCTGTTGCTCCGATTGTGTTCAACGCTATACACAGCACCAATAACTAATTTATGGTCGTAGACACTTAACCCTCTCATGCCCGATGTTGCCTATAGGCAATATAGTGCTCATTCAGTAGCCGTTCTCCGTAAAGTGAAATTGTCGCGATCGTTTCCCGAATAAAGTGCTTCTACAAAAAGAGTTTAAAAAATATTAAAATAACTGTTTTATGATAACAATAAGTGAATAATATATATAAATAATGGTAAGCTAGTTTCTGGAAAAAGAAAATCATGAGAAAACTGTTTAGTTTGTTTATAATAATTTTTCAAAGCTACTGTTGCCTACAGGCAACATTGGTCAATTGATATATAAATACTTTCTTTATTTAAATACATATTTAGGGGGATGTAAAACATATGCCACTTATAAAATTCCAGTTGGATGTTGCTAACGAACTACTGAACGCAACACAAAGAACAGTTTTACCAAGAAAAAGAGGACGCCCATCACCACACCATAGAACGATGGAGTCAACACCTTCATCACCATGAGCTTTACCATCGTCTCCACAATCACCAGCACTTTCGACGACCTCTGAAGCAAGCTCATATAAAAGAGCATATGTTGGAAAACCCGAAAAATCCATACGATTTGACAATCTTGGTCACTGGGTAGAATGGGGGGCAAAAGGGAGATGCAGGCTATGCTCCACCCGTTATCCGCGCTCTAAATGCAGTAAATGTAATGTTTACTTGTGCTGCAATCCACAAAAAAATTGTTTTGTATCTTTCCATACAAATCAATAAAATGTGAATTCAAAAATACTTTATATGTTTTTTTAAAATCATCACTGATCAACATCGCCCAATGTTGCCTATAGGCAACATCCTGTAACCAACAAACCAGGACACCAACGACTTAAAAATTTTTTGTCAGTTCGTATTGGCATCTAGACTAACGCATATCTGTGCTCTCAAAATTTCTAGCCCCGCCCATTTTAATTCGGGCATGAGAAGGTTAAGAGAATTCCCACAGAGGTTCCCATTATTTAGTATTAAAGAATACGATAAGAGTCAGATATTGTTGCTGTGTATTCTAGCATGTAAGATAAGACCTAGGACCTAGCATACTAGGACCTAGTATGCGTGGGAACGCTTGTGTATCCTAGCCTGCATGCAAACAAGGACTGATTGTGACATCTTTTACATATGATAAGAGTAGCATAAGTGTACATATATAGAATAGAAATGGACTAAGTATATAGAAAAGTATTAGCATAAATAAAGGAAAGAAGAGTAACCCTCTTCAGTATCAAAGAAGAACTCCACGCGCATAGATCTTTTCATTAACATTTTGGTGACCCGACGTGATTTTGGTGAACGTAAAAGACTAAAAAGTTTTTAAAGTGCAAAATTAAAGAAAAATCACTCTTCGAAAATTTAAGAGTAATTGTGGTGTTGTGATTAGAAGTGCGTGTGCTACTACTGTATAAAACGTAGCTTCAATAAAGCTACGCATCAGTATATTAAAACGACTACTGTATAAAACAAAGCTTAAATAAAGCTACGCATCAGTACATTAAAACGAACAAGTTGTATAAAACGTACCGAATAGGCTACGCATCAACAAAAAACAAAAAAAAAAAATTATGACCACCGAAGAAGTGTTACTCCAGCAGAATACAGTCGCTCTAGAGATCCAGAGAATATACCATCAGGTATTAGGAACAGACTCCACAACAACTAAAAACGAAGTTGACGAGTGGAAACGACAATTGGAGCAAGGTTGGACCATATTCACCAGGAATCATATAACTCTAAAGGAGGATCCAACCCGGAAAAAAGTATTTTAAAGAAAATACTGAAGCAATGGTAAGTACTTTAGTAGCTACTGCATTTACTAAAATTAAGGTTTTAGAACAAAGTTCGAAGGTAGTAGTAATACTGCCGAAGGAGAAAAGGTTAGATGTAAGAATGAACCTCAGAAGGCAACTCATTCGAAAAACGCGGGCTTAATAAGGAGATTTCAATTTGTATTAAGCGAATTTGAGCACAAATTGATGGCCTTCAAGGATCAAATTGAAACGTATAAAAAGGTTGAGGAAATTAAAGATTTAGCTCAAGAGACATTTCTCGAATACATCAATGTATTTGAGGATGACACTCTAACAGAAGCTTTCTACAGTTTAAAATCGGAATTTGACGATGTGCCAAAGGAAAGGAAAAGTGAATTGAAAGTTGAGGAAAAATCACTTCATTATTCTTTACCAGCCGTAGAAATCCCTTATTTCGAAGGCGATTATGCGAAATGGAGCACATTCAAAGAGTTGTTTGAGCAGTTAGTGGCTAACAAAAAGATCCCGAATGTACAAAAGATGTGCATACTAAAGTCAAAGTTGAGGGGGGCGGCAGCAAGTTGTATTGCCAACCTACCCTCCACTAGTACGAATTTTAGTATTGCATGGGATATTCTAGATAAGAAATACACAAATAAGCGATTAATAGCTAGTATGTATTTCAAAAAGATCATTGACGCACCTGAAGTAGTAGGTAACGTAGGCAGCGTAAAAAGATTCAATGAAACAATCCAAGAAAGTCTGCAAGCATTAAAAACTTTAAATTTAGAGCCGGAAGAACTCCTGCAAACTTTCATAAATTACATAGGCCCATATTACATTGCAAACAGTTGTTCGATCGAACAGTCCAAAGAAATGAACTATTTTACTCTCCCGTCAAATCTGTTTGCTTTCTATGTTACATTGCAAACACATTGACAGCAAACTGTCAAAACTTTCCGTAGTATTTTATACATATTCATACTACTTTTTGGTAACGACAATAAAAATAAGAATTATAAATATGGATAATCGGCGTACAATTCAAGAATTGGAAGACTAATCATCCTTAAATTAATAATCGAGGCAAAAAATTTTGTGCGAATCACAAATATAAGTAATCATATTCATTGGAAAAATTTGGAAAAATTTATGTTTTGCATAAATTTGGCTTTCGCGCAGAGGATGGCGAGGCGTCGTCGCAAGGAGTGCTGGGTAAAGTCATGGAGGGCGAGACGACTACAACAAGGATCCTTTTACCAGCTGACCAGGGAGTTGCGACAAGAGGACACCTCAGCTTTCATCAACTATTTTAGGATGAATGAGGCTCAATTTGAAACCATTCTTTCGGCAACTCGAAATGAGATAAAACAGTTGGACACAACGTGCCGAAGGTGCATAACTCCGAGGGAGCAAGTGATGGCGACTATACGCTATTTGGCGACTGGAGAGTCGCTGAAATGTTTGGAGTACCACTCCAGAATATCGCACTCTTATTTAGTGCTTTGCATCCCTAGGGTTTGCAGAGCCATATGGAGAAACTTAGGGAATTATTACATGAAGGTATTTCGTAGACAGCTCTTTCCTTCTTGTCTCTGTCGAGATAATCTGGATCTCCTAAATCCCAGAGCATTCTTCTTGTTTCAATTAGTGATATTAAATACTGGGTTTCTTTTCGACTCCATTGGGCCACTGTATGTAAATGAGAAGTAAATTAAGCTAAATATGCCAGGAAAGTCTTAAATATTTGTACTTACTATTTACCAAATTTTCAGCATTAATTGTAACCACAAAATGAAACTAATCTAAAATAAAATCGTAAGTTGCAAACTTAGAGAGTTGCTTTGTGCAATTATTTTCACGCAATCCTCCTTTTTCCGATATAAGTGCAGCTTTTTAACTCCAAAACATGCATACTTTTTTATTACACCACACCACAACTCTGTTCTGTTTGTAGTGTTTGCACTCATCGCCTGCAAACAGATTATTTGCTGTGCGAACAGTTCATCCGTTTTCATTCTCTCGCGGATGAACTGAGAGTTGACAGCTTTATACAGAAAACAAAAACAATGTGACTGTTCGATCGAACAACTGTTTGCAATGTAATATGGGCCATACTAGTGCGCAAAATGAATGAGGATCTCAGACTGAAATATGAAAATTCGGTAAAAGATTCGAAACAAATTCAAATGATTGATTCATTGTTGGTATTTTTGGATGCTGAGTATTATGCCTTGGAAGCTTCCTACAGACCAATGTATGGTACTCAAAAAGTTTTCTATAATCCGACACTGAAACCAGTGAATAAAGTAATAGGCAAGTGTTCGATGGGATGCGCAGTGGCACATGCACCTAATCAATGTACAAGATTTCGACAGCTATCGGTAGCTGAAAAATGGAATCTAGTCATCGCCAACAAATGGTGTGCTAAATGCCTTAAAATTGGCCATGGTAGTAAGTCATGCGAGGCATGGAACTGCAAGGTTTGTAATCGAAAGCATCACACTGTGCTACATGAGGATAAAAGTAAAAAAAATGCAATGGTTAAAGAATTTACCAATGTTTTAAAAGAAAACAGGGGTGATAAATATGTTTTGTTACCCACAGCTGTTGTAGTAATTGAAAACAATAAAAGGCAGCCTGTAAAAGCAAGGGCTCTATTAGACAGTGGATCTCAGGTCTGTTTAATAACCAAAGAACTATCGAATAAGCTAAGACTTAATTTAAAGAAGGAACGCAATACCATAGAAGGTATATGCGAAGGGAAATCAAGCTTAAACGAAAGAGTAAACATATGTTTGAGGTCGAATACCTCAAACTATAAATGTAATGTCGATGTCCTTGTTGTCCCGAAAATAATATCTGAATTACCGTCTGAAAAAATTGTAAGGGGAAATATTCCTGAAGGGATTCAATTGGCAGATCCTAATTTTTCAAATCCGGGAAAAATTGATTTGTTAATTGGAGCAGAATTGTTTTATGATTTGATGAAAGGCGGACAAATGAAAATAAACCAGAAAGAGTGTTAACTTCGGCCTGGCCGAAGTTCATATACCCTACACACCTAGGATAAATTCATATGTCACTCCTAATAATTACAATAATACCATTTATGTAATATACATTATGCTCTTTATTTAAAATAATGTTCCAAATACTTTTCTATTTTGAATACGCTTTAAAATACTAACAAATAACATATTTTATTTAATAAATTAAAATAACAACAAATACTGGTGATCAATTGAAAATGGTTGATAAATTGAAAAAGCAGAAATAAATCTTGAAATTGTAGATAAATTGAAAATAATATTAATTAACCTCAAAATTTGAATTCTAACATAAATAAAAATATATTTGAATATAAAATGGAGATGTAGATTATAAGAATAATTGCAATATATATTATAATAAAAAATCAACACTTAGTCAATACTTAAAACTATTCCGTCGTGATAACTGTGCACGGTTTCATAAGTGATGCCACTTATTCTTGGCATAGAAAAGTTTGAGAGAGCCCAGTCAATTTGCGTTCCTCCTTTGGTGGTGGCCTCGGAACTCCTCAAAATTGAATATATACCTTTTTCTAATAGTACATCCTCCATACTTGGCTTGTTTTCTTTGCGGCATATGTTAAAATCGCCAATTATGATAATTTTTTCGATAGGCAGTCCTTCATTAAAATCGCGTAAGTCCTCCATTGCATTTCTAAGCATCATTCTAAAGAGACATTCTGGAAAAACCGAGTTTCTGTAAAGAACAACGAAGAAAAAACTACAGTTTTTAAAAGCAATGAGTTGCAGGGTTTTCTCTCGGCAACTTGATTCAGAATTTGTTCAAGTTCACCTTCTTCTAGTTTTTCGTATTTTGTTCTGTTTTCTTCAATAAGGTTTTTGAAGATACGATATGTGTGCTCATTATTATTTCTCAGCAAGTTTTCTTCTTCATAGCGCCACGGATAGTAGAGCATCACCATTTCCCGAAAGTAGTCCTCCTTCGATGTGCTTGCGCTGAATTTACTAAATCGGATGATGGAAGGCTTATTCCTTTGGAAAATATTTATTTATTTATTTATTTATTTATTTATTTATTTAAAAATTAAAACTAAGCCATAGGCTTTATAGTTTACATAAAATTTTGGTAAATAATAAATAAAGGATTAAATACATAGCAAAGTAAATATATTACTGTTGATTTTTTAGGAATTGAAGAATTTTGATTCTTGTTAAATGAATTGAATCAGAGAAGGTGATGTTGCAATTAACATAGTTGAAGTCGGCACAAGCATTCCTAAGTGGTTCGTGCTGGAGATAGTTTGATCGACAGAAACTCAGTTGTAGAAATTGAGGTCTTCTGGCTACACGGCGAGCTACATTAATATTGATGTTAGACAGAAGATAAGGATTGTCAATATGGCCATAAAGTAGTTTCAGCACGAAAATTGCATTCAACATAATTCTCCGATGAGCTAAAGACGGAAGATTAATGAGTTCCAATCGATAATTATAAGATGGTAAGTTCTGCAAATCGTTCCGGTAGATATTTCGTAAGCAAAAGAGTAGAAATTGCTTTTGAACTGACTCGATTTGAGAAATATAACAGTTGTAGTTAGGACACCACACAGGTGAGGCGTATTCCAATATAGGACGAACCAAAGAGGTATATAGAATCCGCGTTACTTGTGGCTCCATAAATTCTTTGGCCCACCGTTTAATGAATCCCAAAATGCTATAAGCCTTATTAGTTATGCGGTTGATGTGTATATGAAATCTGAGTTTTTGGTCCATAGTAATACCAAGATCATCCATATGCTCAAGAGAATCCAAATAGTGGCCTCCAATAGAATAGTTGACATTAATGTGGGCCGCACGAAAGAAAGTCATTTGCTTGCATTTGGAAAGATTCAGCTTCATACAGTTAAAATTACACCACATGACTAAGTTGTCCAGGTCATTTTGAAGCAATAACGTATCCGTTTTATTTTTGAATGAAAGAAAAATTTTTAGATCATCTGCGAACATCAGCGTGTTACTGTTATGTATAACCGTGGGTAGGTCGTCAATGAAAATTAAGAATAATAAAGGTCCTGTGGCTACCTTGAGGGACACCGGAAGTAACAGGAATTGCTCTTGATTTTCTATTGTTTAGGAACACCATCTGCTTGCGACCTTGAAGGTAGGAGGCAATCCATTTTAACAAATTTTGTGGAAATCCGAACAATTTCAGCTTTAATAGTAGTAGCTTATGATTCACAACATCAAACGCCTTAGCAAAATCCGTGTAGATAACATCCGTTTGATTGCCATATTTGAAATTATTAATTGTACGGAAGACGAAGTTCAATAGATTTGTAGTAGTTGACATACCCGGGCGAAAACCATGTTGAACAGGAGATAAAGCTGCATTCACTTGACGCGCAATTTGGTGAGTTATTATCTTTTCGAATAGTTTGGGCAGAGCACTTAACTTGGCGATACCTCGATAATTGGTTATATTTGATCTATTACCAGATTTATGCAAAGGAATGATGTATGAGGTCTTCCATGCGGCTGGGAAGTAACCGGTGCGTATAGATTGATCAAATATTGCTGTAATTGGAATTACCAATTCGCTCGCACAGTGTTTTAGGATGCAAGAAGGTAGATTATCTGGACCAGGGTTATAGGTACTCTTAAGATCCATCAGAAATTCGAGAACGGCCTTTTGCATCAATAATTGGATGATCTATGTTCCCACAACTTATGGAATATGGATAGAATTCAGAATCAAACTCCATTTGGGAATAAGTTGAGCTAAAGAATTTCGCAAACAATTCGCATATTGAATCTGCATCGCTAGCTTGGTTATCTTCAAATTTCATCACGGATGGAAGTATATCGCTCCTCCGCTTAGAATTTATAAAGCTCCAAAAGTAGTTAGGATCAGATTTTAGTTTAAGTTTCATTCTTAATAGATATTTATTGTAAGACTGCTTACAAGCTATCTGATATCTATTTCGTATTGACGCATATTTAACAAAGCTGTCCGTTTTATGAAGAATATAGAATTTTGATTTTAGATTCCTTAGGGTGCGAACCTCCTTGGAAAACCATGTTGGATATAAGATGCTAGATACCTTTCGTTTCTCTACCGATAGTTTGAAACCGTCGTGAAGAATTTGGTTGAACTGAGCAACAGCATAATCCAGGCACGATTTGGTAGAAGTCACGCTAAGTGATGATGTAAAGCTCCAGCTTACACCCCTTAAATAATTTTTCAGGTATACATAATTAGTCTTTTTGAAATAAAAGACAGTTTGTTGCACCATCAAGTTTCCAGGAGGTGGTAGATGCTTATTACAATTTTTAACACATAAATTCAATTCCAAGGCTGGATGATGAAAATCTTCAGGTAACAGGAGAGGGGTCGAACGATGTACTTCAACAATGTCCTTATCGTCAGTAAATATTAAGTCCAGCATACGGTTATTTGGGTTTCGAATATTCTGATATAAACCAGTAGAGGATAAGTTGTTCAAGAAATCAAAATTCGCGACACCATATGTTGACGGTAATAAGACAGCCGGGTCATCAGTACTTTCCCAAAAGACACGAGGTATATTAAAGTCTCCCAACACAAGTACACGATCACCAGGTAACATTCTGTTAACTAGTGAAGATATGCAATACGAGTGCAAGTTATAAGTCGCTTCACTAGAATTCGGTGGGATATAGGAGCAGGTGATGTAGAAGGATAATAGCTCAGATTTAACATACACACAACAGAACTCGATCTCCGAGTCTATATCAAAGTGCACTTCCTCTGAGAAATACGACGATTTAACAGCAATTAAAACACCTCCACCTCTTGACAATTGTGTTGAACAAGAATTTCTGTCCTTCCGAAATACAACAAATTGATTAGAGAATATTTCCAGATTATGTACATCAGTTTTAAGCCATGTTTCAGTAAATGCAACAATTTCATAATCCAGACCAAAACTCATCGTATGAATATCTTTTAATTTAGTATTAATGCCACGTACGTTTTGATAAAAAATATTCAAATTATCGGTTAGAAACGAGTGGCTTAGTTTTTTGATGAAATGTTTTTATGTAGGTTACCATTATATCGTGGCAATGAGGTATTTCTTCCAGGTTCGAATAAATGAACAACGGCATTATCTGGCCAGAAGTTAGATTTAAGTACTTGACTTGTTAAGTGATCCGGTAAGTAAATTCTAAATGAAGATATAGTTCTCGGATTATTAAATTTGTATTTAACAACAGATATACTCGTATCATTGAAGCCTAGCTTTGAAGTGATGTAGTTACGAATATCTTCAATTGTAGTATCAGCAGCAAATCGAGAGGCAAAGATAGATTTTCTCGGCTGAATCACCACAAGCTTCTTAACCGGTTCAATAGCCTGAGCAGAGGTCCCAGCCTGTACGTTTAGTAGGCCATTATCTATTGGCCCCGATGGAGAACTACTGGATCCACCAACAGAATTGAGTAGAGTTTCCGTGGTTATTGTCCTGGAAGCATTCGCACTGTCAGCCGGGCCATGCACAGCAATAGCGTCTCGCGATTCTGTCTCAGAAGAGATCGAGGTCAATAAATTAGGGAGTGTATCACCAGGTATGGCAGGGCTCAGAAGATTAATCAACTGAGTAGGTTGAGTTAATAATGGTGGCAACGGCTTAGCCAAAGCTGGAGGAATTGGCAAGGGATTGTTATCTGCGCACTCACGAGCATTGCATAGAGCCACCTGTGAGCGAGTTCGTTTCCGTTTAGGCGAAGCATCATCAATTAGTTTAAAGTTTTTAAAAAGTTGTTCGTATTTTACAAGCTTAGAACGAATTGCGGAGAAATCTTTATCAATGTCTTGAAAATTCAAACGTGCTTGACGTAATAATTTTATTATGTCAACTTCAATTGATCGGCACTGCCGACAAGACCAGCGTAAACCACCGTCAACGCCAATCATATCAGCTATTTTGCCAGTTAACCCCGCACACTTAACGTGAAGTTCCGCATCACACATCCAGCAGAACACGAAGCGTTCAGAATCACCCCGTATTTTGAAGCCTTTCAAGTTACACGCCATTGTATATTTATATTACGAAACAAAATACTTTCGCGTAATAATCCACGAACTTAAAAAGTTATTAGTACTTCAGTTCTTTCGTGTTATAAAAAGATTTTATTTTAATGATTGGATATAGATTTTAGTATTATAGATTTTAGTTTTATAGTTTATAACTTTATACTCAAATCAAAATAGTTGGTGAAAAAGTAATAGGTTGTGAATACCCTGAATCAACAACACAAGTAATTGCAGTTTGACATGCACTAGACACTCTCAGAGCGCGAAGAAACAGCACTTTTATCAAAACTTCACTAGCAAACCGGTATAGAGAAGAGAACCACAGTTAATGCAAATTAATTCTTATATTACGGAAAAAAAGATTTTAGATTTCAGACAAATTAATAATTTAACCGAAAAGAATTAAAAGAAAGAAATGAATAGAAACACTTCCAAGCAGTTTTAAAGAGAATTAAACAGCAAGAAATTTATCGGGAGCAAAATAGAACACGATCGGTTTGTTATGTGAACTGTATCCAATATATCCAGAGTTGTCTTTTAAGCGCAATGCTTTCCCAACATTCTGTGTCAATATACTCATGACACTCATGACACTAGCAGTGATGTGCGCGAACTACACCGTTTTGCAACCTTCGAAAAACGGTAGTTCGATGCGAAATCAGCCAAACTGATGTTTTCGAGAACTTCTGGTCGGTTCATATAGTGATCCAGAAGATTTGGAACAAAAATATCTGTTGAGTTTTCCGGTAATTCTTCGAGTTCCTTTTTGACCTTACCATCCTTACTCTCTTTTCCGGACGTGACGTATTTATGAAAACTTCAGCACTGCTGCACTCAGACATGTGTAGTCCAAGAATATTGTAGGACGCCTCCTGGGCAGAGATTTCAGTTCCAGAGATGAACTTATTGCCGATATGTTGCAGTTTCTGCTTAATGGAGAAATTCCCTGCACGAATTTCATCCATTGCTTCCCTTAGCAGGCGTGACACACCCCTGTTGGATTTATTGATATAATTAACAATATATCCACAACAAGCGTAAGCGTCCAGTATGTATTGAATGTCCATGTTCGCCCGATGCATTCCGAGGATGGTTTTATTGTAAGCGTTGTGGAAGCGATCCTGCAAATTTCTCTTAAGGTATACTCTGGGTTTTTTTAATGACGACCTCAACGCCAGTTTGTAGGACTCGTATGACATATTTATACCTGGATGTGAAAGAAAAGAATCAAAATTAAAATCCTTTAGTTCTTGTTCACTGAAACTAGAGTTTATAAATGTTTGAATCTTTTCAAAATTATCCTTGTGCTGACTGATGCTTTGTGAATTTTCCGTGATGGGAAGAAGAATTTCTGTTTTGGGCATAGGTGGATACGGCATTATGAATCGGCGAACTTTCTCCCCTCGAATTTCTCTCAGGCAGGATTGGCCGTGTCTGTGTTGCTGGTAATTAATAAAATTTACTAAATCTGAAAAGGAACCATCAGTAGAAATAAATCTATCAATGAAATCTACATATGGAGGAAAAGTATTTGGATTTTCCAAATCTATGACAGGAGCGTTTTCAATCCAATACATCCCGTGGACATGTGGTGAACCCCTCTGCTGAAACTTAATCCTCCAGTAGTAATTGACAACTTTATAGTTTCCAAAAACTCCTCCAGTTTGTTTGAAGAACCGGAAGAGATGATGAATTCTTCCGCATCCGTAATATCCTCATTTTTAAGGAGTTTTACCAGAACTACTATAAGTTCTGGGCATTGTGACTCCGCTGCAGACAATGTCATAAAAAATGTCGGAAGACCAAACTGGCGAATCATAGTAACCACCTTTTTCTTTTCTGCTTCCCAGTGAGCCGGAGATGAGCGAAGTCCTTTCAAAAGACAAAAGCCATCATCA
This sequence comes from Myopa testacea, assembly GCA_949629155.1. Lineage (NCBI taxonomy): Eukaryota > Metazoa > Arthropoda > Insecta > Diptera > Conopidae > Myopa > Myopa testacea. The sequence continues at coordinate 12,531,349 of OX451346.1, forward strand.
TGTTGCACCAAAGTCTCCACACACTCCTCATCCAACAAATTCCTGGCAATGAAAACGTTCCGAGAAGATTTTTTCCTTAAACAACTTTATATGCTGCTTTTAACTTTACTGAGCTCAAATTTTTTGTGCGAATAGAGTATTTAATCTACTCGAGCACATCGCCGATCATAACGCCTTGCCTCAGATTTTATCAATTCGCCTTGGGTTAGTGTAGTTTTCCTCTTTATACCGCAATAGATCGTTGGGTAGGATAACTCCTCTGAATCCTCATCCAAAATCATGTCCAGCGGCTTCTCGCCTTCACACGGAGCAAGAGCTATTCGAGTTAAACCAACGTTTTCAAGTGAAACATTGTCCAAAAGTGTTTCCTGTCCTGCAGCGCAAAATTCCATTGGCTCGTCGTCGTCGCTTATTACTTGATTTATTAGGTCGCGTACCATTTGTTGATCTTCTGTATCAGCTATAAAGGGAATTTCACCATCAACGACCTCCACTACATTGCGTTGCATCCAGGGTTCATCGATCTGAATATTATGCTTTTTATATAACTCAGTCTGCTTCAGGTATTTGATGGCATTGAAAATTTTGGCTGGCCTAATAGTTTCTGTCATGAAACTGTGGTTATATTCCATTCGCCTTTTTAAATGTACTTGGATAACTTCCGTCTGATCCGATGTACGCGGCAGCACTGTGACAGTCTTATTAATGGAAATAGGCACATTTACTACTGCTCCTCTGACAGCACATTGTCTGTTGTATCCTAAAGATATAATCCTCATGAATGGAATCCTGGGAGCCACAAATCTTTCCTCCAGTGGGGTTAAATCTTTTAATTCATCTGGAATTTTGGGGAAGTGTAGGCCTTAAACAGTAGGCGATAAACAAAGAGGTGGAACCTTTCCGCCTCGAATAATATTATGGCAAGTATTACAAAATTTGTAGGGATCGTTTTCCGATGGAAGCTCTCCTGAAAGAAAGAAAACTTGTTGTAAATGTGGCTTGTCTCTTATAGTAATTAATTTGTTTAAGTTTTTCATTTGCGCTGAAAACCAAAGACCTCCACAACATATGCAAATCTCAGTTGGACCGTTCTTTACTGCTGTGTTATATGTTGTCATCATATCTCCCCTGTGACGGCCAGTTTCTATCATTAAATATTCGTCGCGCGTTATAGGTGACATGTTCTCTCGAGTTCGGCGGTTTCTTTCGGATTGCCTGAAACTTTCCACAGATCTATTGACGCTGTCAATCCTGTGCAGATAAACCCGACAGTTTGCCATTGTTTGAATTTCTATTGCTTTGTCCCTCGTTTGCGCCCTCGATACACGTCGTTGGACTGTATTCCGTAATTGTTCCAGTTCTCGGTATGCAGTATTTTTCCTAACAGCAGATCGCCGCTTTCTTTCTTTATCATTATTTGATATATCCTGCCGAAGAGTTGCATGTGCCACATTGTCTCGTTGACGTTCAATTCGTCGGTATTCGGGATCCTCTCTTCGTTTTGAATGGGCAAAAGCATCTCGCTGACGTTCATTTCTGCGGTATTCGGGGTCTTTTCTTCTAAAAGTCTCTGCAATGGAATCTCTCTGGCGCTCCGGATCCCGAAATTGTGAGTCCTTTCGCCTTTGGGAGTGTGCGATGGTATCAAGTTGCCGCTCTGCTTCCCGAAAGTTTGGGTCTTCTCGCTTTTGGAAGTGAGCGATGGAATCTCTCTGGCGCTCCGGATCCCGAAATTGTGAGTCCTTTCGCCTTTGGGAGTGTGCGATGGTATCAAGTTGCCGCTCTGCTTCCCGAAAGTTTGGGTCTTCTCGCTTTTGGGAGTGAGCGATGGAAACTCTCTGGCGCTCCGGATCCCGAAATTGTGAGTCCTTTCGCCTTTGGGAGTGTGCGATGGTATCAAGTTGCCGCTCTGCTTCCCGAAAGTTTGGGTCTTCTCGCTTTTGGGAGTGAGCGATGGAAACACTCTGGCGCTCCGGATCCCGAAATTGTGAGTCCTTTCGTCTTTGGGAGTGTGCGATGGTATCAAGTTGCCGCTCTGCTTCCCGAAAGTTTGGGTCTTCTCGCTTTTGGAAGTGAGCGATGGAATCTCTCTGGCGCTCCGGATCCCGAAATTGTGAGTCCTTTCGCCTTTGGGAGTGTGCGATGGTATCAAGTTGCCGCTCTGCTTCCCGAAAGTTTGGGTCTTCTCGCTTTTGGTAGTGAGCGATGGAATCTCTCTGGCGCTCCGGATCCCGAAATTGTGAGTCCTTTCGCCTTTGGGAGTGTGCGATGGTATCAAGTTGCCGCTCTGCTTCCCGAAAGTTTGGGTCTTCTCGCTTTTGGGAGTGAGCGATGGAAACACTCTGGCGCTCCGGATCCCGAAATTGTGAGTCCTTTCGCCTTTGGGAGTGTGCGATGGTATCAAGTTGCCGCTCTGCTTCCCGAAAGTTTGGGTCTTCTCGCTTTTGGAAGTGAGCGATGGAATCTCTCTGGCGCTCCGGATCCCGAAATTGTGAGTCCTTTCGCCTTTGGGAGTGTGCGATGGTATCAAGTTGCCGCTCTGCTTCCCGAAAGTTTGGGTCTTCTCGCTTTTGGGAGTGAGCGATGGAAACACTCTGGCGCTCCGGATCCCGAAATTGTGAGTCCTTTCGCCTTTGGGAGTGTGCGATGGTATCAAGTTGCCGCTCTGCTTCCCGAAAGTTTGGGTCTTCTCGCTTTTGGAAGTGAGCGATGGAATCTCTCTGGCGCTCCGGATCCCGAAATTGTGAGTCCTTTCGCCTTTGGGAGTGTGCGATGGTATCAAGTTGCCGCTCTGCTTCCCGAAAGTTTGGGTCTTCTCGCTTTTGGTAGTGAGCGATGGAATCTCTCTGGCGCTCCGGATCCCGAAATTGTGAGTCCTTTCGCCTTTGGGAGTGTGCGATGGTATCAAGTTGCCGCTCTGCTTCCCGAAAGTTTGGGTCTTCTCGCTTTTGGAAGTGAGCGATGGAATCTCTCTGGCGCTCCGGATCCCGAAATTGTGAGTCCTTTCGCCTTTGGGAGTGTGCGATGGTATCAAGTTGCCGCTCTGCTTCCCGAAAGTTTGGGTCTTCTCGCTTTTGGTAGTGAGCGATGGAATCTCTCTGGCGCTCCGGATCCCGAAATTGTGAGTCCTTTCGCCTTTGGGAGTGTGCGATGGTATCAAGTTGCCGCTCTGCTTCCCGAAAGTTTGGGTCTTCTCGCTTTTGGAAGTGAGCGATGGAATCTCTCTGGCGCTCCGGATCCCGAAATTGTGAGTCCTTTCGCCTTTGGGAGTGTGCGATGGTATCAAGTTGCCGCTCTGCTTCCCGAAAGTTTGGGTCTTCTCGCTTTTGGTAGTGAGCGATGGAATCTCTCTGGCGCTCCGGATCCCGAAATTGTGAGTCCTTTCGCCTTTGGGAGTGTGCGATGGTATCAAGTTGCCGCTCTGCTTCCCGAAAGTTTGGGTCTTCTCGCTTTTGGGAGTGAGCGATGGAAACACTCTGGCGCTCCGGATCCCGAAATTGTGAGTCCTTTCGCCTTTGGGAGTGTGCGATGGTATCAAGTTGCCGCTCTGCTTCCCGAAAGTTTGGGTCTTCTCGCTTTTGGAAGTGAGCGATGGAATCTCTCTGGCGCTCCGGATCCCGAAATTGTGAGTCCTTTCGCCTTTGGGAGTGTGCGATGGTATCAAGTTGCCGCTCTGCTTCCCGAAAGTTTGGGTCTTCTCGCTTTTGGGAGTGAGCGATGGAAACACTCTGGCGCTCCGGATCCCGAAATTGTGAGTCCTTTCGCCTTTGGGAGTGTGCGATGGTATCAAGTTGCCGCTCTGCTTCCCGAAAGTTTGGGTCTTCTCGCTTTTGGAAGTGAGCGATGGAATCTCTCTGGCGCTCCGGATCCCGAAATTGTGAGTCCTTTCGCCTTTGGGAGTGTGCGATGGTATCAAGTTGCCGCTCTGCTTCCCGAAAGTTTGGGTCTTCTCGCTTTTGGTAGTGAGCGATGGAATCTCTCTGGCGCTCCGGATCCCGAAATTGTGAGTCCTTTCGCCTTTGGGAGTGTGCGATGGTATCAAGTTGCCGCTCTGCTTCCCGAAAGTTTGGGTCTTCTCGCTTTTGGGAGTGAGCGATGGAAACTCTCTGGCGCTCCGGATCCCGAAATTGTGAGTGTTTTCGCCTTTGGGAGTGTGCGATGGTATCAAGTTGCCGCTCTGCTTCCCGAAAGTTTGGGTCTTCTCGCTTTTGGGAGTGAGCGATGGAATCCCTTTGACGCTCTGAATCTCGATAGTCAGCCTCTTTTCGGCGACTTGCGTTATGCTGGGTTTCTGAGACGATCGTAGACCGTGTTTCCAGCTCTGTATCTCTTTAGATTTAATCGCAAAGAAGTTCGTCTCTGGGTTTCTGATTGCTTACGAAGTCTCGGCATTTTTAAGAATTTAAATTCACGCTTAAAATATGCTCTATAAAAATATGAAACAATAGCTTAGATGATTTGAAATCAAAGAATTGTAGCATACTAATCTCTTGGAGTCTGAATTGCACTATATACATATATACAGGATATTATGTAAGTGCATATTCATGGACAGGCAGAAAAGTTTTCTTTTTTGTGTTAGCAAATGTTTCCACAGAATGATTGTGGAAAGTTTTAGAGTTTCGAAACGGTTTGATTACATTTTTTTATAATCTTATGAACTGTTATAAAACTTCTCGTAAAAAATTCATAAACATTTTTTTTTGTTTCATTCAGGTACCAATTCAGAGACATCACTTTCACTGATCCTTTCATTGATCCTAGAAAATATTGAATTTTCGTGCTGATGGCAATTTCACAAATTAATTACCTGTTAAAAAAGTATGGTAATAAATAAACTAAATATACCATCTATCTGGTATATTGTACATATATAAAAATAATGGCAAATTTTGAAAAAGTTTTTGTTTTGTTATATAAAAAAAGGTTAAGCCTTTTTCGACAGGTACAAGGAAAGAGTTGTTTAATAGCTATGAATTTCGATCTTTCCTCGAAAAGGAACCTTTACGAATCAATAAAATTCCTCTGAAAATTTTGGTAAAATTCCTATTAATTTTTAGCTGGTATTATCAGATACATTAAGAAAAGGGTTAAAAAATTTATCAACAGGTATAACGAATATATTTTCTAAAAAAAAAGAAGTTCACTCCGCGTTATTAGCTATAAAGGATATTTTTTTGCAGGGATGACCTTTTTTTAACAATGCAATGCAGGTAAACAATGTTAAAAAATCAGGCATATTTCATTATTTTTTTTTCTTTGGAATGCAACTTGTAATTCCATGGAACTCCAGTTTTATGTTATTTTACATGAACTTCTTTACCGTCCTACCGTTTCGTTTGAAAAATTTGACGATTTGTTTTAATACGTTAAATCCAAGAATAGTACTTCAACTTAAGATCTGGACTACTAGCTGAGAAATTCAGATCTTAAATCAGATATATTAATGAGTAGTTAAAAATTAGGTGTGACAATGATTCGATTTTATCCATTTTCAATTCCAAATAGCATTTGATGACAGAGAATATTCGTTCCACATTTCATGACCATACCTCTATTCATTCTACTGTAATGGAGTTTTATTTCATTAGTGGGCGGACCACTCCAATATTTTAAGTATAATTTGGTACAATCGTGAATAAAATTTCAACTTCAAATTAGACGGTGAGAAATTGAGCTGTAATCATGGTTTAATTTATAATTACTATAAAAAGTAGTCGTGGCAATGGTCGATTTTGGCCATTTTCAATACCGACGAGTTTCTAATGTTAAGCAATATTTGTGCAATTTGATTAAGATATCTCTATTCGTGCTCCTGTAATCGAGTTTTATTTAATTAGTGGGCGGACCACGCCCATTTTTGGTGATCTGTTTTGGTCAGAGACAGTGGCCTTCTGTACAAAATTTCAACCGCAAATTCGTTCTACAAGCTGAGAAATTAACCTATAAGCATGTATGAATTTATATATTTACTATTAAAAGTAGGCGTGGTAATGGTCCGATTTTGCCCATTTTCAATACCAAAGAGTTTCTAATGATAGACAATATTCGTGCCAAGTTTGAAGAAGATATCTCTATTCGTTCTCTTGTAATCGGGATTTCCACAGACAGACAGACAGACAGACCGACAGACAGACAGACAGATGGACGGACATGGCTAAATCGACTCAGGAGGTCACGCTGATCAAGAATATATATACTTTTCTATACCTGTCACGCCTCCTTTAATGCGTTACAAACGGGAGCAGTATTTGAATATACCCTATTCACTTCGTGTGTAGGGTATAATTAATTAAATAATAGGTGAGTTGTCAACAACATCATCTGCATTACCATCATCATCATCATGAACTCGATTACGCTGAGTTAACAGAATTTCGCAACCAGAACAAGTGACCCGTGCATTTAAATCCCGAGCTCTGCGAACTCAAATAGAATTTTGAGAGCTCGATATGGTCATAACCTGTCATCATCTACCAAGCTATAGCCAGTACACCCTCCCCAAGCCCCACGCTCCAACCAATCCAACCAATCTACCGTCCAGACTGCCTACCTCAACAATCTCTGAATCCATCTGGTTACCAACCAAATAGCCTACTAATCACGCAACTTATTCGTCGTCTCGCCTGCCACTCCACCCACCCACCCATCAACCTCTCGAGCCCCCCAAACGCCGTCCCTCAACTACGAATCTAACATCAATCTACAAATCTGCCTGAGAGTAAATAATCTGAACAAAGCAATCAAAATCAGAATTTGTTATTTTAGTTTAGTTGTAGAATTGTTGTTGAATATTAAAAATGGAATGAAATCGAATACCGTCAAGATTGAAATTGAAAATCGAGTAACGAAAATAGTTACGGTTGCAACCAAATTAAAGCGAATCAACACCGTGCGTTGCGATGTCTGAATTTAAATGGTCGAATTAATATTGCTGTGTTGAATGGTCGTGTTGTTGGTTGGCCTCCATCCATAACGTCTGTCCGAAAGGACAAGCTGCCTGCCTGCCAGCGGTCTCTGTCATTCGGCTTGACTACCTCACCATGGTTATGGATGAGATATGAACTCAGCCTTTTTGTTGCCCTTGCTTTGGAGGTACTCGTCCACTCTACACGACCATCATCCACCATGATTGAGTAGAATAAATCATTAATTTAGATCATATTTGTTGGAAACTGAATGCATCATGATTGCAAAAATAAGCACTATTAAACTCGTAATGGGTTTAAAATATTCGTGGATACGAGAGATTATATTATATCGAGAAGCCCTTTTATTAAAATAATAAAGAATAGAATAATAAAGAAATGTTAAAAATAGACTTAGAAATCAAAGGAAGACTTAGAAGAAGAGGGCGAACCAGAAAGAGTGCCTGCTCGAAGCTCAAATAGCCGCATGCATATTGTGAGGCATAAGGAGAAGTGGGCGGACCACACCTAGCCATGGAGGAGTATATAATATTGATCGTAGACATAAAGATATTCGCTAGTTATGCGGAATTAACTACCAAAGAAAATCTATTCACGGAAATCTGTTATAACATGTATTATTATAAAGTTGGCGTATCATTACTATACTAGGATGAATTTATATTATTGATACTAAATGTGTACATATTAACGTTTGACTTTGTACTAACTATGATCGTTAAACGAAGATATTGATTTGTGAATATAGTGGAAAAGTGTTCAACAACGACCAATTTAGAAGGATTTTTTAATTTAAATAGGTTTAAATAATTTTGTAAATAGATCTTCCTTCAAATTTGTGTTTTTGTATGTGGTATAGATTATAAAAGCACATCATAAAATGGCCATAATTCTTCATTATTCTTGTCTATTTCGAACTCAAGAGTAAAATCTTAATTAAAAGAGCGAATAGTCTGTAATTCCTTCAGATTTAAGAAGATTTATTAAATTCCTGAAGGCTGTCCTTAGATTAATATCACTGATACTCATTACAAATGTATTAACCATAACCTTTCTCTCTCTCTCTCTCTCTCTTTCTCTTCCACCACTGACCATTTTTGAGATATTAATCAGCTGCGTATTATTTCAAGGCATGTCAACCCCTCATTATCAGATCGTAGACCTCAGACACTTCGTTCCCTGCTGACACCCTGAAACTGAGGTTGACCTCATGAGCTCCACACTAAAGCAGCACAACTAAAAGATCTCATTAAATTTAATCAGTGCGTTGAATCTTTAACCGAATTGAAAAAATGCTGGTTCCCTTCTCGTTTTTTCACTTTTTGAAATGAATACAACTTGAACGCGGCTTTTATTAAGTTTTAATAATCTTATCAATATTTTTGGGTGCATTTTTTAGATATTTTTAAAAAGCTACTTGTTTCGAATCGTCGAATGCATCGATGGCTATAAAAGAGAACAAGAGAAACGTAGTGTGAAAGAGACAACATTAAGCTGGATAGGGGCATGGGTGGTTAGGAGGGAGGAGGGGGAAAAGGCAGAGTGCGAGTTGGCAGCATTTTTCTTATCTTTATCTTTAAAGAGGTTTCTGACAAACGATCATTAATAATGGAACCCACCTAAGGCTCATCAGCGGAGGGGAGAGGAGGGACGAAAGGAAGCTGAGAAGGAAATCCTGAAACCACCTTGAGTATCAGAAAAACGTTTAAACCTTTTATCTACAACAACAACTACAACAACAGTAGTAACCACAACTTCAAAAGTCTTAACATTAATAATTCTTCGAATCTTTGAAAAAGTGTTCGTAGGATATTCAGAGGATATTTTTTTAGGGCACTCTTTACTTTAAACCACAGACTGCCGGAAAACTTCCACAACAAAAACAATAACAACAAACCAGCAACAAAACAACAACATTCAAAGATCAACACAAATTAATTCAACGCCTCGTTTGATAGTGTCGACGGCCTCGTTTTGGGTTCCTTTCTTTCTCCTCTATCTCGCTCTCTCTCTATCTCACTCTTTCTGTCACTTTTGCGTACCATGCAGAAAGAGGTTGCGTTCGATTGCAGGTTTTTCGCTTTTATTATGTCATGAAAAATGAATTCGATTTTCCGGTAGCCTGTTTTAATGTTTGTTTAAGTATTCAAGAGTGAGTCTTCCATATATATGTACATACATATATTACCTTTCTTATTCTTCTTCTTGTAGTCTGAGTAGTCTTTTCGTATTCTTCATTCTACTAATTTTGATTAAGCGTTTTCATGTTTGAATAGCCGACGATGATCCGCTTCTATCTCAATTCAAAACGAATTTCCGATGATTTTTTGTCGCTCTATTTCAAACAATTTCATTCGTAGAGTTGCACCAGAATAGGGGCCAGGTGAAGAAGAAGAGGAAGCAGTTGATGAGGAGGTAGAAGGAGATAAAAAATCAGGTTCCATAAATTGGGCCTTAAAGCAAATAACTGAGAAATTATTAAAAACTCATAAAACTCCATCTGAAGGGAGCTCTAGCCAGGTTCTGGCTCCTTGGACACAAGTAATGCTGCTCTTTTCATGTCCTTAGGTTTGTGTTTGAAATTTTAATATAATTTAGTTTTTTATTTTTATAGACATGATAAAAAAAATGTAAAGACTTCCAAATTATTAGAAGATTAAAGATTAGAATTAGATTAGAAGATTAAAGATTAGAAAAAGAAAGAATTAGCATAAACTGTTTAATGTTTTCAGTGTTGCTTTATAAAGTGATTATGTTCATTCGACCCATCGAATCGTTAAAAAATATTATAAAATAAAAAATTTATAAAATAAAATTTTATAAAATAAAATATAAAATAAATAAATTTTAAAAGTTTTATATAAGTTAATTTCAATGTGAAGAGATAGAAATTTTCAAATTCAGTTCACACGTAAAACACTTTGAAGACAGAAAGAAAGAAAAAGAAAGAGAGAGAGAGAGAGAGAGAGAGAGAGAGAGAGAGAGAGAGAGAGAGAGAGAGAGAGAGAGATGAGTTGATGGAGTATTTTAAAGGGAAGAGAAGATCCAATTAGTTGAGATTTTATTTTATGTCTTAGGTTAAAGGTTAATGGGCTTTTGAAGCCATGATAAGATTAAATTACTCTGAAATGAGAGATTTATTGAAACAGGGGAAAGTCAACTCCAGAAATTAAGCTCCGGTTTTTGGCTATCTACTTTTTGGGATATAAAAAGAAGAACGAATAAAATTTTACAATAATTAGAATTCTACAATAATATATAGTTTAATAGTAGTTTAATAGTTTCTAATATTATTAGAAATATATATTCCTATCACAAAATTCAGAAGATCATAGATCACTATGCAGCCAGCTATAATTAATTAAAGTTAGGATATAGAGAGACGTCTGAGACGAACAAAACATTAAGGAGAAATTTCGTAAATCGTCTTGATAACCAAACTGGTATATGCACTGAATCTGTCTCTTAATTCTTGTCTTCTCATCATTCATTATCCTATCATCTTGTTTCTAGCCCTAGTCCATAGTCTCTCTAGTGTCTACTTCCTGGTGTCTACTCAATTGTATCTAGTCTCCTGTATATTATAGAATTTAGTTGAGAATCTATTATAAAATATAGTTAATTAAAAAGAATAAGGTAATAATTTAAATTTAAATAAATTTAAGAATAATTAATCCTATATCCTCGAAAGACTTTGAGGATTGCTAAGCCCTTTTTATATTTTTTTACTAAATTAAATTAATATTAGTTAATAAATTATTATTAATTTGTATTAATAATAATTAATAATTTATATTAATATTAATAATTATTAAATTATGTATATACAATTAAATATCTTGGAGAACTTTTGTGAATTTAGTTGTTTCATTTCAATAAAGAGTCTTCATTTAACAGTCCTTTAGTATCCATCTCCTTGAAAATAAGACGAATAATCACCATAAATATTTTGTTGCCGAAAAGAAAGAATCAACTGTCGCCGGATTTGCTTATCTTCGACAAAAATCTGTGATTTAAATGATGCTGTCGCTAAAATTTCTTTTCTGATTTTTTGTTTCTTCACAAAGTACAAAATGCCCTCGTTCTGCAATAAAATGTTATACAACAACAGCAAACAAAACAAAAGAGAATAAAATAAATTCAAATAAAATCTGGAAGGATTCCTTTCAGACAACAACGGAAACAAAAACAAAAACAAGGATTACCCAGCTGGGAAGAACGTTTTAAATCCAATTAGAATTCTTGTCCGTCCAAGAATTGTAGACAGCAATGAAAGTTGTAGCTACCTGAGCGCCGTCTCGATTATAACAAGAAAAACTGTAACAACAACAACCAAAATAATAACAAAAACAACAACAACACACCAACAAATAAAGTAGCAAACCATGCTAAAAAAAAGAGAAGGAATCACTTAAAAATCAACTAATGCAAAATGCAACCAACGGAGTTTTAGAGCATTTAAACGATGAAGGCAAAGAATATAAAGATAAGGATGAAGACGATTAAAAAGAAGATGAATAAGAAGAAGAAAAAGCAGCTAAGCTACTCTACTCTAAATCCAAATTCTTGGAGAATGTAAGAAAATGAAAAAATATGTCCATATAAAAACGGTTCAGCGAGTACAACAACAACAATTACAATTACAATTACAACAATAACAAGAATACAATGAAACTTTATCCAAAGTGATGCCGGTGAAAATTGAAGTTGAACGGAGTGCTGCAAGGTTTATTACACCGTTACTATTTACCATAATTTACATCCTTTTTTAGTTTCTAGTTTCTTGGATCTTAGTTTAAAGTTCCTATACAATCTATGCTCTCTGATAATCTGTCCTCTGATTCCCTGCAGTATTTATATAAACACGCTTCTTTCAAATTCTCTCTCTTTATCTCTCGGTCTCTCTTTCCCTTTTTCTTTCTCTAGATTCTATCCACTTCAGTAGCCGCGCCGAATATCAAATAAAAATTGATATCCCTGAATTTTTCGATAGTTATTTTTGATGAGGTACTAATTCTAATATTGGTTTTGTTGTTTTTGATAGTGGTTGTCTTTAATTACTACGTATTGCTGTTGTATATTTTATTTTATTTTATTTCTCTTGGTTTTAGGTTGCATTTCTGTTTCTGGCAGTTCAACCCTATAATTTGATGCAGTATTTTTTGTTGTTTTGATTAGGTTTTGATTCGCACCTGATTGTTGCGCAGGTAGACTTCGAATCGAGGTGTCCTGGTGATTGGGGTCAGATGGTTGGTTAGGTGTGCTTTCTTTCGGAAGGTGAAGATTGGTCTAGTTCTTTCACAATTTTGTTGTTGTATGTCGTTGACCTCCACGGTCAACGCTTCACGGTTTGAATGGAAGACAGAGAGATAGAGAAAGAGAAACATAATATTGCATACTTTGTCCATGTGTTCTTATTTGAGCAAAAACATATGGAATATCTCATTAAAATTCTTTAATAGAAGTTTTTCTTTTTACTTACATTTTAGTAGCAAATTACAGTTTCTACTATTATATTAAAATTTATTTGGCTTTTCTTGTGTATTATTGTTATTTATTTTAATAGATAACATTTTCAGTAATTATTATTTTATTCCTATTTGTTGCATCATTTTTTCTGCGCAAAATTAATTAAAAACATTAATTAAATTAATTTGTAATATTAATAATGATATATTGTTGTTTGTTATTGTTATTTATTTTTTAAAAACCTTTTTTAATATTAATTCAAAATATTAAGATTACAATTAAATACAATTGAATTAAATAATATGTCTTTTTTATTTTATTAAATTTTACTTTATCACCTTAATAAAGATACCAAATTTAAATGAAAGTTATTAAATTTGTATACTATATATAGGGTCCGCCAAATAACTTTTTTTTTTTGAAAATGCGAGTGTAGCTTATGTGTGTAGCTAATTATGCCTCAAAATCCGCACCAAACAGTGACTCGTTTTGGGTGCACCGGCTTTTTAATGTATGCGTGCGGGTTTTCTGTGCCCCAAATGCGACAATTTTGCTTGTTTACATACCCGCCAAGATCAAAATGACCTTCATCTGAAAAGATGATTTTTTTGGCAAAATCGGCATCGGATTTTCAAAGTAATGTCGCAATATTTTCCAGCGTTGTTCAAGCGTATATACAACCATATTCGTTCAGCGGAAGGATAAAACTAATTATCTGTCAAATCAGACATGAGCTAAGTGATACCATTCACGAAATAAGCACTAGTTCAAAAAAAAAACGTTAGATAGCGGACCCTATATTATAATTTCTGACTTAAAAATGTTGCAAGAAACTTGTGCCTATATAGATTATAAAGATTGTGGAATGTGGGAACTTACGTGAGTCTATCAACATTTACGTGATTTTGCTGGAAAATAAAGAGAAATATATGACCACTTCTCTTTATTATAAATTTTACCATCCACAACTAAAACACGGCTACATTTGTTGACGATCTTTGTCTAGAAACATTTTGTGCTCTCAGAAACATTTTGTTGTTGCTGCAACAAAAAGTACATGCTTAAGATTTCCTTCAACATGATGCGGTTAACGTAGCAACATCAGAGAGAGAGCCTGCTATTTTTCCATGGCATCCACTGTCCACCATCCACCCTCTAACAGAGATTTTGGTTTGTTTCCATGCTACTTTTCACTCAACGCATGCAATTCTTGAATTTCAAAAATACATACAATTCAGTGTTGCCGGGATATTTGAACGGTTTGGTTGTTGGTTATTTTAGTTTCAATGCGAGTAGCATAAGTAAGCCTCGAAAACTTACGAAAGGAAACCCACAAAGACATTCACTTAAATTGAGTGCAGACACGTTTTTTCGTTTTTTTTGTTTCAATATCAATGTATGGGCGTGGCAGTGCGTGAAAATGCTTTGATGGGAAATTGATTAAAATTATATAAAAAAGAACAACAAATACGTGATTCAATTAGAAAGGCTTCAAAATTGTATGGAGTGTTATATTTGAAATTCTTGACATCCTTTTTTATTTAATTTTCCTTTTTTATTTAATTGTAAACGTCATCGCCGTTCTTTCTGTTGCTTGATGTTGTGAGAATTCTTTGAAAACGTTTAAAAAACGAATAATTAATTTAATTTTATTAAATTTCAATTGTTTTAGCATTGAGTTAAACAAAAATAATAACAACAATTTAAATATGTAAAAGTTATATACGAAAACGGATTAAAAAACTTTTTCACAACAGCAGAAATAATAAGAAAAACACTATTTAAAACAGAAACAATATACAAACATGAAAATTATATCGACGCATCGTTAAGGATTAAAGCGGCTCTCATCGAAGAAAAGAAAATGTAAAGACAAATGCTAAATAATGCGTTCAATTTATATTAATTTAAATTAGTAATCAAATAAATAATTACTCAATACTTACTATACGAGTAAATTAAATTACTCACATTTTTGTTATACAAAAATTAAGCTTGATTACGTTCAGGTTATTAAAATACCATTAAATTTAAGTAGCTTGCAATTAAAACAATTTTTAAGTACGTTCCGGGAGCTAAAATCTTTGAACACTATTTTAATAATTTTGTTGGATTTTTAAAAGATCCTAAATAGAAAGTAATTAAAAGTAATGAAGGTCAAAGTACTACAGAAAGACTAAAATAACGTAAATTCATATAAAATCAAACCAATAATGTTAAATAAATATAATAAAATAAATTATAAAGAAACGGTTAAATATTTTAAATTTTTTGGTAAATTTAATATAAAAAAATTGCAAAATAACTTCTAAAAAACTTAGTCAAATTATATTGAATATTGTATAGTATTATTTTTGTGCTATATTCAAAGAAATTACTTCGAAAGTCAACTAAAGTAAATGCTGTAAAAATTGCGAATATTTGAATATTGTTATTTTTTAATATATAAAATTAAACAATTACAGTAATTAAAAGTTATAATTGTTTTAAAATAGTCTAATTAAAGCTATTAATCATATAAAACAGAAAACAAAGTAATTAATTTATTGTATAATAGGATAAAATTAAAAGAAAATAAATATTAAAATACATATAAATATAACGAATAATAAAATAGTAATAATAAAATATTGATACTAGCGCAACAGAATAATAAGATAAGAACATAAGATAACAATAAGATAAATAAAAATCAAAACAAAACTTATTGTAGAGTGTAAATTTAAAACAATAACAATAAAATAGACCGTTTTTATAAAATAAAATACAATATAAGACTCTTTTAAGAAATTAATAATAAATAAAATTTTATAAAAAAATAATCAAATTGTTTTTCATTTTCATATTTCATATTTTGTTTATTTTTTAATATTTATGAATTAAATTACATTTGTTAATTTATTTCTTAATTATTTGTTAAAAAATAAAAGTATGGGCACATTTAATACAATTTCAACAACAACAAATGAATGCAACTGAATAATAAGCACTAGAAGAATTTTTTTATTTTGCTATATTTTTTACTATGTTCTCCTGGTTGTTTCTTTCCTTTTGTCCACTTTTCATTAGTTGTTGTTGCACTGGTTGTTATTGTAAGTTTATTTTTTCATTTCCAGTGTTTATAAATGCTAATTAGTTATGGCTGTTGCTGTTACGCCTATCCGTTCTCTAACTATTGTCCCTGAATACTGAAACCAGCAGCAAGAAGATAATCAAATTTATGAAGTATAATTTCAAATTTATTATTTCCAATCTACCGGGCAAGCCCTTACAGATTACATTCAAACATGATATACAATTTAGGTACTATATAAAATTCTCTCCAGCTGTAACTTGAATCTATGCCTTACCATATCAAAATCAACAAGGCTAGCAACGCTATTACAGTGCGTTAAACACCTGGAAATGGGTTCATTGCACCCATAATTGGTTCTATGACTTTCAGTATGGAATAATAATGGATCTCTAAGTTGGCGAGCAGGAATACGGAATGGAATAATAGCCAGTAATTCTGAACAGTTAATATTACAATCGATTATGGCTTTGACAAATAAAATATTGATTAGCTTACGCCTCATAGAGAGATTCTGAAGATTCAGCAGGCGACATCTGTCCTCATAATTGGGAATGTTTTCCCAATCGTAGAGATGCCGTAGAGCAAACCTTGAAAAACGCTTCTGAATGCCCTCGATTCGAGCAATTGAATTCAAGTAATAAGGATCCCATATAACGCTGGCGTATTCTAAGATGGATCTCACTAAACTAACAAATAGTGTTTTACACGTAAAATGATCCCTGAAATCCCTTGAATTACGCTTCACGAAACCTAAAAGTGAGTTGGCTTTAGAAATCATATAATCCATATGGGTACTAAAAGAAAAGTTCTCATCAAAATATATACCTAGGTCTTTACATTGGCAGACTCTCGGAAAGGTAAGACTAGAATCGTAGGTGTAGTCAAATTTAATCGGGTGTTTACGCCGGGAGAAAGTTAAGACTTTGCATTTGTCAAAATTTAGATTAAGATGGTTACATTCGCACCAATTAATAAGTGAGTTAATGTCTTTTTGGAAATCTATGCAATCCTTAATAGTCTTAACTGACAGAAAAATTTTTAGGTCGTCAGCATACAAAAGACTTCTGCAGAAAGAAAAACTTTCGGCAAGTCATTTATAAACAGATTAAAAAGCAAGGGACCCAAGTGGCTTCCCTGTGGGACATCCGACTTTGCCGCAATAGGTTCAGAGTAGTATCCCCCGATTTTAACATATAAAATTGTATTGGTTAAGTAGGATTTAAGCCATTTCAAAATTGTGGAGTGAAACCCTATATTCTCAAGTTTACATATTAATAAATTGTTCTGTATGCTGTCAAATGCTTTTGAAAAGTCAGTGTACAGGACATCGACTTGTGATCCATTTTTTATAGCATTAACACAAAAATTAGAAAAACTAGCAAGATTCATGGACGTAGATCTTCCAGCAATGAAACCGTGCTGTTGATTGGAGATAACATTTTTTGTTAATGTAAATAGTAGCTTACTGACAATTTTGTCAAACAACTTATGTAGGTATAACCGAAAGAAACAATAATCCTATAATTTGTAATTAGATGTTTTGGCCCCGATTTAAATATTGGTGAGATAGAGGCAAACTTCCACTCATCGAGAAACTCACCCAGAAAAAGGGATTTATTAAATATAGTACATAAAGCAGAGTGTAGTGAGGAAGCACAATTTTTCAGAAAAATCGGAGGTAGCAGATCGAAGCCCGCACCTTTCTTACAGTCGAGCTCCCTCATCGATTGTAGTACTTCCTCGTCAGTTATGCATAAAGAGCCAATGCCAATAAATTGAGGTAACCGTGAGAACAAGAATTCTTCACGCAGATTGTCTCCCCTATTATACACCGAGCCAAAGTGGGTTGCAAAAAGGTTACAAATATCCTGAGGGTTCTCTGCAGAGCTACCAAGCATTTCCATAGATTTAGGAAAACCACCTGATTTTCTTTTAGAACTTAAAAATATCCAGAAAGATCTTGGATTGGATTTAATACTACTTTCAATATAGCAAAGATATTTCTTATAAAGAAAGTTAGACAGAAATTCGTATTCTCGCCTAAGCAAAAAAAAAATCGTTCTTGGCAACAGACGTATTGGATTTCTTAAACATTAGATGAGCTTTATTTCTCAGGTTTCTTAAGTTAATAAGTCTTCGATTATACCAAGGATTTTTGTAGCGTCGTCTTCTGACAATAAGCGGCACATATAAATGAATACCTTCATTTACCACGCACTTAAATGCTGAATACATGCCGAACAAATCCCTTGAATGAAGAACTATCCTCCAATTGATCGAACAGAAAAATTCATTGAGAGATTCAAAGTTTGCATTTTTAAAATCATAGTAGTAAGAATTTTCATCTTCACGTATATGAGCAAATGTGATGAATTCAAAATTAATTACTAACGCTTTATGATGAACAGAATTATTGGCCAATTGCAGATCGCAACTCGATAATTTGTACTTTTACTCATTTCTAATGAAAACTAAGTCTAAAATTCTGGATATATCATTCATCACATTATTGATCTGAAGCAAATTGAACGAATAAAGCGAGTCACAAAAAACCGATTCAGTGTAACTTTTCACATTAAATGGCAGTAAAGAATTTTCGTCTGAACAGAAATTCCAATTAACGGAGCCAAGATTGAAGTCACCAAGCACAATAGGCGTTTGATGGTTACTCAATGAACCGAAAATGGACCCAATATAACCAAGATGAATGCGGAAAAATACAGAGTTGATTACAAAAGGGAAGAAGAAGATAGAAAAATTATAATGTAACCAAGTAATAATTAATTGCTTTTATGGCATCCACCCGGAAACACGGCAGTACTTAAAAAGTGACTACTGACTGGGAAAACACGAGACTCTGTGCGAGTGACTGTAATAAAGTAATAATTTAGGTTCCAACAAGATTTAATCAGTGCTATTAAATGAACCTCTGACTAAAGAACAGGCATGAGAGCCTGCGAAAAAAGAATGTTAAAGGAAAACAAACCCTCAAGACCTCTTAAACTTATATTTATTAATACATGGTACAAGAACAATAATAAAATATGGCCATTTTTCGGAGCCCACAAACTTTGCATAACAAATAATATGAAAAATATGAGAAATTGGCCTCAAAAGGAGCCGACAGCAAAAAACAACGAAAAATGAAACGGTTTCGTACTACTTTGTTGTGAAAACAGCTGCGTACAAATTTAATGACTTCTTTTGTGTTTCAAGAAAACCGCTTATTATAGAATTTCAAGAATTTGAAAGACTCAAAGTAAAGAACTCCGCGTTCAAAATATTTGCAGAAATGCAAAAATAAAAGTGGAAATACAAATCATCAAAGCGTCAATATGGAACATTCTAAAATGATCAGAAGCAATTAAACAAGCGAAATTATTTTTTTGTTGTTAATTTTATAATATTGTTTTTGGTGTTTATTAAACTTTCTGTATTTATTCATACTATTAACTCTTTTATTCGTTTATTTATTCTAACAATTGCTATTATTCTATTTCAATATTAACATGATGAGGTACCTAGATATATTTATAGCTGTTGAAATTTCTAGTTAAGGAACCAAGGAATTACTTAATTTAATGTTAATGTTAATTTCATGTTAATACAACTATCCTAGGGGAATCCCACTATATTGTATAATTATATGCATATACATATAGATTAGGGTGGACCTTATTTTTCGACCGTAACATTTTTACCACGTCGCCCTCTAAACTTGTACTATTTCATGAAAAAGTAATTTGTATCGATTTGATCGATTTGACACCGGGAAGACGTGGCATATCGAACACAAAGTTTTGAAATAGAAATAATTGCGTTTCTATATTTAATTTAAGCGTTTTTATATTTTTCCGAAAATAATGGTTAGATCAAGATAACTTTTGCTTGCTGATTTTCAAAGCCAAATGTCCGCTTCTTAATATCCTTTTTAAATTAGGTACCTACGTCAAACAGTTTTTGAGAATATTAATGCCAAAATTAAAATTTAGAATAAAAATTCCGAAAAAAATTTTTGGTCGCAATTTTTTCGTTAAAATACGGTATTAAGTATAAATATTTTTCCGACCATAAAATTTTCTAATCAATTCTAGAGAGAATGCTTCAAACCAAAAGGATTTATGTTTTGTAGTTTCCGAGAAAAGTGAAAAATATCGAAGCATACTTTCCTTCCTGTACTGTACCTGTATAAATAAGGAAAATTCGTATAAGGCGAAAACTAAAGCGAGGGTAACTCAGAGTAGTAACACTCTGAGCGAGAGTGGTGAGTAGGTTTGTCTGGCAAACTAATTTTGTACACAAGTATGAGGTTTGAGTATTCAAAATTATTACCCAATTCTTCTCATACAAACACGGTTTTTGGGTTTCTTTCTTTTAATCCTTAACGACATTTTGTTCTTAAAAGGATTGTTGTTATTGCAATTTACCGAATGTCGTTGTTCTCCGCTTTTGTTTGGATCTTTTTTAGACATCAATCAAACATTTTGTTCGCTATTGCAAAAAAGAATATAAAGTAATTTTTTGTAGGTTGCTTAAATATACATTTTGCATTCTTTTTCTGCTCCCCTTTTTTAATTTATTTTATGTTTGATTTCCGGTTTTTATAACTTTTTAAGCTTTTTAAATTGTTTATTGACGCCGGATTGAAATATATGATTAAAACCGATTCGAATTTATATGTTCCGATATCAATATAGTTGCATATGAAAAAAAAAGTTCACTGAAAAAAGTTCAAAGTTCAAATTAACCAAACTTTTTGAAGGCACAAAAATTGGTTTGTGATTGTCCTAAGACCGACCTGAAACTGTAAATCTGGTTCTTTAATCACATTTCATGCTAATAATACTAGTTATTGTCCTCCATCTCACTGGATTTCTAGTGATTAAGTTGGGTCTCATAAGAAATGATACTCTACTTACACTAATTTAAAGTAGAATTGGGATGGGTTTTTGAATTATTTTAAGTAAAAAGTTAGGTTATGTTTTGAAGGTGAGAGTCAAGCGCCTGAAAAGAGTGTTGGCCTCAAAGTGCATTTAGGTGACTAATTGTGTGACTAATTTTTTATTGATTTCATATGTGGGATGGATGTTCCGTGCTTTGATAAACTTCAATAAATCATACACTTGAATCGCTGCGACCTTTGATATACCTATCTTGGAAGAACCTTACTCCTAGCCGTTGGAAGCATTGCGCTTGCAGGGGTCTGGGATTTGCACAGCATGTGGTGAATAGTTTCAATTTCCTTCTCGCTGTTACAGCTCTTGCCGTACTCTCTGGACATTGAAGTCCATTTGTTTAGCATTTAGGTTGTGGGTCAGTGATCCTTAATTACGGCAATGATATGGTTTCGGGTTTTGCTTCGACTGCAATTCTTCTATAGCGGTCATGACTTTTTTTAATGATACTCCATTAAAGACGGGTTATTTGGTCCCTATATTCTCAGTTATTTTATTAGACTCCGAAAATTATTCAGAAGACTGGTTTATAGGATCTTTAAATTAATCTTCTTTCTCTAATGAATTTTTCTCTTTCTTGGTTAGGGAAATAAACCTTCCAGTTCAAAGTACACAATCGTTTATCTGTTTAGATGGACCAAATAACCTGTTTTGGATATCAAAACCCTTGAAAGTATGGTATATAAACCTTGAACTTCCTCCCCTCGACACGTTCTTAAAAACGAAACAAATTTTGTTAAAATCCTAGCATCTGTCACTAACTTTCATTAAAACCTTGTTACGTAGAGGTTAGAAACGAACAGATTCAAAGAGATGTCAATATTCAGGCGTGAAAATTTCCACGAGATGGTAATAACGTTGTATAAGCCTGTAATCTTTATTATCATCTTTAGTACCTTATTTTATAGAACAGAAGAAAAGCTAGAAGCTTTTTGTGATTGTCGCCTTGTGGCTCTTTCTTTTCATTCCCTTTCAAAAGATGATTCCTCTTGCTTGTGTCCTTGAAACACCTTTACGTTTTTGGTCCCTTTTCCTTTTTTCGGTGGGTGTCTTTTATGACATAATTTTAACTCAGACAATTTTAGGACACGCCAAGCAACGCATAACAACGACTACGAAGTTAGCAAAGTTAGGTGTTATCTTGCAACGCGTGTGTTGTGTGTGTAGCAAAAAAAGGGAGTGGGGGAGGGGGGGGGGTGGGAAGGGTATCAAAACAGACGCAAGAGCAGATGTACAAAGGACATCTAGGTAAGCAAAGGTTGTCCTGACAGCACATTGCCAGGTTCGTTGGCTGTTTTGCGTGCCTGTATTTTATATTCGAAGGTGGGAATGTCTACTGAGGAAACAGAAGGCTTTTTATTTTCTTCCCCATCCCAGTCCATCCCACGTCATCTCATCCCATCCCATTCCATTACGTGAGCCACTGTACGTGGCTTTTAATATTACTCAGCAAAAAGTTTCTAATAAGTTTGTATATTATTTATGAGCTCTACGTGAGTGAGAAAGGTAGTGAAGATTTCGTTTGTTGGTAAGCCCGGAAGGTGCTATAAAGCCTGTTGATTGGCGTAGTTTCCATTCCTAGCTTCTGTTCTAGGATGCAAGAAAACGAATGAAAGAAAGAGTTGCCACATTTAAATATGTTGAAATAGTTGCGTTTTTGCAGAAATAAAAAAAGGCAGACTGCTTTCCTATGAATTCTTGTGAATCAATCATCATAAACATTAGTAGATGAGTTATTTAGATAAACAATAATAATAATATTAAATAAAGAATCTATAAACGAATGACTTAGGATGTAAATAACATTTAAAAAGAAGACAAAATCGAATTGATGAGGAAGTCGGTTTAAAATCTTAGGTCAAGAACAAGTCACTTCATTAATCTTCAATGACATTCAAGTATGTTATTGAATTATAGTAAAAAACGCTACAACGACCAACACTATGAATCATTCACCCAATCTGTCAACCAACCTTCCATTCAACCCGTCAATAATCGAACTTTTCAAAGAAACGCCTTTCCGGGGCGAAAGCAATACATTTGATCGCAGTTTTCGTCGTCGTGTTATGCATAATCAAAAAGTCATGCTGGTATGTAGCACTAGCAGTGACAACAACAACAACAGTAGTAACAACAATAACAAGAATTGTAACTCATTATTTTCTAAAATCAACAACAGCAACTACAACAACCAACACACACTTCCACTTATTCCATTTTTTACACTCCCTACAGGACGAAATTTGTTTTTGTTTGAAAAGAATTCATTTTTCCAAAAAGAAATCTATAAAAAAGTATCATTTAAGTATCTCATTTACGAGCATTTGCTTTAAATAGGTTTCTGTTGTTGCTGTTGCTCATTGTTCAGAACAAACAAGCACAAGAAAAACACAAAAAATTACCCCGCCTCAATAATTCTGGTTTCCTACCATTTGTATTGTAGATCTGACCAGATGTGTAAAAATGTGTGTACATTGTGTACAAATGTATGTACAATTGTGAGATGTGTTTAAACGTGTGCAAATTTGTTTAGATGAGTGTTTCCATTGATGATTATATAAATAACACCATTAAAACCGAGAAAAAAGTATTAATGTTTCAATTTCGTGGTTATTTCGAATGCTGGGTAAATTGTGTGTACCACATCGGATTCGGTTCAATCGGCTTTATCGCGGTTGATATCAAAACGGCTTTATTTTTACAGTTATGGAAGGTAAACACGGAAATCACTGGGTCGAAAAAAGTCACTTCAAATGGGAAAAAAAGTGTTGAGTGCTTCGGGAGAGAAACTTTGGCTCTATGAAGTTAATAGTGGAACAAAAAGAAAAGAATTTTATTTGGTAGTAATTCTAAAGAGTCAAATTATACAATAAAGAGAACTAGGGAAATAAAATAAAACAGAGAATGGAGAAGAAATATAGAAGGAATGCAAGAGAGTATATTTTGTAATCAGTGGTGAATGAGTGATTCCAAGGAAAAATTTTCTCAAACTGAGGAAAGAGCTACAATATAATCAATACCTTTTATGCCTCAGATGACAGTAAACTCTGGATTATTATATAGTTAATCATATTAATAATCAACAATTAAATACATATTTCCGAAACACTACAAAAGAAAGAGTGTAGGAGACTTAAGTTTCAATAAAACCGATCTTTTATTTATCGGATCGGATATCGGATTAACCGATCCGGATTTTTTATCTAAATTCTCGAAAGAGTTCCTGGGCATTGTGACTTTAGTGAACACTGTATGAAGGACTTAATAATATGGTTGGCTCAGTCAACTCTAATCTGTGAAAAAGTAGATAAGATACTGATCGATGGGACACAGATCGTTGAAACTAATTGGAAACAGTTGTATATAGACCTCGATATATTTTCATTAGAATATCGACAAAGAAGTAAATTGAACATTAAAACAACCCGAGTTCAGAGAACTTAGAACTCATATCTTTCATTGTTGTGTGTAGGTATGTGGGTCCTTTGAATCACCTTTCTCATTTATACCCCCAATCAACCCGGATATGGAAATGGAGTGATGAGTGTTATAGATAATCTGATTTCACCCACACATGATATAGAATGTAATATAACGGCCATTGAAATGACATAATAATCGTTATTTTGACCGCACAGGCAGTTCTACAGTTATTACGTAGATTCCGACGTACCAATAAAAGCTTTAAATTCACCCATTCGCGGTAATAAAATTTCACTTCTATAGACTTTTGATGCAATCGATCGATTTAAACACCATCAATTTGCATTACCACCCGAGGTGATCGTAATTGAATTTTGATGTGGTGCACCCAATAATAACAACTACACTAATAGCAACAACAAGGCTACAACAGCAACAAAATAGTCATCTATTTGAGTGGTGCTAAATTCGAAAATAATATTTAAAAGTGTTAAAATTGCTTGCGGCATGCAACAAAAAACTCCACTATATCTATAGAAAAAAAAAAATTAAGTGTGAGGAGTAAATAGAAAGTGGGTAGAAAGAAGCGAGAAGGAACGCAAAACTAAAATAAAAAGTGCAGAAGTTTTAAATCGTATTTAATACTGCAATATTGCATGTTTGCATGTTCGCAACTCTTCAACAGGTCAGTCTCCATCCCAGTCCAGTGCAGTGCAGTCCATTCGAATCAAATCCAATCCCAGCAACACACTGCTTGGACAACACACAAGTTGGACTGCATTAAAATGAAAGAACTGTGCAATCAAATTGCAGTGAAAATGAAATGTATGTATGTATTTATATCAACCACACACGAACTCGGGTCCTAGCACAAATCGTCCCTCCAACGAGCACTCCACCAGAGATTCAACAAGAATCCTCCTCTGTCATTCCCCTTCTCTGTTTCCCACGATTGAGGGTACACAGTTGTTAACAAGTCATTTGAATCTTTTCAAAAAATGCAAAATTATAGCCTGTGATTCTTTGTCGTGACATAAATTATGCTGCATGAGGCTCTACATACATACATATACACAATACTCTTTGCTTTTTGTTTTAGAGCATCGTAAACAGATAAAATATTATAGTGATTGTAGACTCATTTTAAATGTTACCTCCTGGGAGTGAAATGTAATTGAATTGAATTAAGTTATAATTGCTTTAAGGTTCTTTTTGTTGGTTGGTTTCACTTGATGAGAATCACGAATGTCATGAGGATGAGAAAGAAAATAATCAAATATGAGATTGAAAGAGATCATCAGGATCAAAAGGTTGAAGAGAGTGAATGGGACAAAGATTACGATGAGAATATGATTGAGGATGTTGAAGAATATGAGTATCATGGAAAGTATAATTATGATGAGAAAGAAAATGAGGGTCATGAGGATGATGAAGATAATAGTGACGATGAGTATGATAATGATCAAAAGAATGAGGATGTGGGTGAAGCAGAGGCTGAGAATCATGAGGAATATGAATGCGAATGAGAATTATTACACAATTAGCTTGAGTAAGGTTGAGAATAAAAAGGCGTACCATGACAATCATGAGCTTGATGGGGATATAGAATTGAGTGGGAATTATTAAAGGGACATAGCTGAAAAAAAGATGAATTAAGGATCATGAGGATGAAAATAATGATGATATTATAATATATATTATATATTAAGGATACGAAAAAAGGAACATATGTATGTAGGTCTTTATGTGGGTATATTTTTAACAAATGGTCACCTGGTGTGCTAGACCAAATCCTGGTGAAAACAACAAAAAAGCGAAAAGATTTGCAACAATTTGTATGGAAAAAACATGGCAAAGACAAAAGAATAAGAACAAAAGTGTGGAAGCATAAATAATTGCAGTTTTTATGGCAGCAATTTGCTATGGAAGGCTTCACACATACACACACACACTGTGTATACGCACACAGAAATACAGCCGTGGCTTGGCATGAAGTAACCTCAAACACGCTTGACGAAAATAAAATGAAACTGTTAAAATATAAATATGAAATGCCAAAAAATGCTGTAAAATTCGTGTGGAAAAAAAGAGAACTGAAAATGTTTTGAGCGGCAACATGTTTTGAATTATAAGCTGCTAGCAGATGATCAGAGTGAGAGAGAGAGAAAGCGAGAGAGACAGAGAAACAGAAACACCGCCACAGGCACTTTAAAGCTTAACTAAAATTCTGAACAAAATAAATAATAAAAAAATTAAATATTAAAAGCACACATTGACACCACTCGACATCGAAAGCACCTAAAAGAGAGTCACACGTGCTTCTGAAAACACAGAGAAACACACACATGCACAATCACACTCTCACCCTGTGGAATACATATATAACAGTTGTTGTAACATATTTCGCAAGGACGTTGCTCATATCCTCGTTCGAAGTCTTGCACTCCAGAACCACGTTTGGCAAAAAGCCGCAGACATTAAATCCTGTTCCCGGCCCTCTCGATCTCTCACTGTCGCTAAAAAGATAAAGAATAACCAGATTTAATCACAAACATACACACCCACTCACACACACACACATGGATCCTTTCGCCAAACATAAACATACGTTGCAAATTTAATGGGTTTTCTCCATAAAAGAAAGCCACAAAAACATTTTTCTAAAGTTTTTTGAAATTTTATTTTTAATAAAATAAACAATGTCAATCTGCAGAAGAGTAGTATTAAAAAAGGAGTATTTTGATAAGAGGGAGAAAATATTTCAACGCCATACTGTTGATAAAATAATCAGCTGAATCAAAAATGAACACCAGCACAAACGTAAACACAGGTGAGAAACAGCGTCGCGCCATAAATTATGCAATAAAAAAATCCAAGTTTTTGTAATGTTCAAAAAAATGTGAAAATGAAAAACTGAAAATGATTTCAAGTGGTATAAACTATGAGAACATGGGATGAGGCATGGGTGAGACATGGGATGAGGGAAGGGGTCATCGCTTCCACAAAAGACACAAACAGATTGGATGATGGCGCTGGCAGAATGTAATCACAGATTCAACGATTTCTGTCTCTCGTGCTGATCCTTAAATGTGCCACAGGATAAAATGTAGACGGATATACAAATAAAATATTTTCTTTGCGCAGACATACGGACAAATAAGTACTAACACACACGCATACGAAAGCACACACGTTGCTTTCACTTTTTTGCTTTAGGGCAAAAAAGTGAAAACAAAATTTATGCTTGATTTCTAGCAGTCGCTATTCTGTAAGTACGCAAGGATTTTTTCTTTATTCTCTCTGGATTTATTTTTTTTGTCTAATATTTTATATTAGCCACAGCAAAGTATACTACTACTATACTAGAGACAGGCGGCGGGCGAAGGTGAGGTCTGTGTCTCATACTTAAACAGAGAAAAGCAACATGTTCAATGTTTCAGTGTACCAGCAACCTTCAAAGCAGCATCAGGAGCAACTGTTCTGCCGTTGTTCTTATCTACTTTCACTACTTTTAAATGATTCGCTTCGTTAAGGTTTTGGCAAGGATGAAGCTTTGTACCCTGGCGAGTTGCTGTGGATGAGTTTTTTGTTCAAAGCACATGGAGGCAAATAACCCCAACCCTCCCTTCACGGCCTTACTGCGGAGTGAGCACAACTACGTTTTTTAGTTCGTAAATCATGTGAAATATGCACTCAGGGAAATACATTCGAGAGCGAAAAGACGGACGAAGAACAGAAGACGAAAAATTTTAATGGATGCATCTCCAAAAGGATTATAAAAACCAGTTAACAGAACGTAGAAAACTTTGAGGAAAATTATGTAGCACATGTTTTGTATACAAATTAAAAGGGAACAATTATTTTATTTGGTAAAAAAATACTTCTTTTATCATGGCACTAAATGCTAAAATTTCAGATTATCAGTCATAAGCAAGGATGAGGATATCATGCATTTTCAGGAATTCAGGCTTCTTAAATTCACTAAAATTCAATGAGAAGAACACAGATTGGATAAACGAGAAAGATTGCATAATTGAATAAAGTCATAATTAAATAAAGAATAAAATGCAAGAATTATATAAAGAATTAAATAAAGAATCCATGAAATCCAGTAGAAACTCAAAGTACAATATTTATGTGGATTATTTAACAGAGTTCCTTCGAATCCAGTTTGAACTCGTGACGAGCGATAGAAGAGCGTGAAAAAAGGATGAACGAAAAACCATGAATGTGTTTTGAAAGAACCACGTAGACCATAAGAACCTTAAATTGAAGCTTACCATAGAACTATGAATACATTTCCAATCAAGACTAATAATAATCCACTCTTTCTCATTCTCTTCCTTTTTCTTTTCTCCCCTTTCACACACACACGCACACATGGTTAACCATTTACCCATTTTTATATGCTAACTAAAAGGAGTCAAGGACACGTGTTGGTTCTTTAAACGGGGATACTACAAGGATTCTAACAAATATAACAAATTGTAAACAGTACAAAAGGAAAACAAATACGTAAGCAAACAAAGCCATATTCACACTCACAAACGTGAACACACAAACACACGCACTGAGTTAAGTTGAGTACGTGTGCATTCGTGTGAATAAATCGATTTGTACGAAGCGTGAAAATCGTTTCATTGCGTTCATTCACTGATTTCTTTCCACTCACATGTACTAATAAAAGAAAGAAAAGAAAAAAGGTCTTACGACTTCCTTAAAACACACACACACACAAACCCGCACACTCAGAAACACCCTCAACTACACTCTCTGGAATACACGTACCTGCAAACACATAGATATAAAAGTTTAAATAAATATTTTCAAATATTTATGCACCGCTGAACAGACTGACTGTTGTTCTACACCACTCAGCTCAACTCTACTCATATATACTCCAATCTGCTGTTTTCTATGTGGAACTCTATACTGTATTCTATACGCTATTCTACTCTACTTTTCACCGATCTCTTTGGCTTACTTCCTGGTTGAGTAGATTTTTATGTGTGCGCGATGTTTAAAAAACACTTCAAGACAGGACACAACAGAAGCAGAACCGGAAGCAGACACAGACAGCAGTCAGGAAGTCAGCAAAGACGCAGAAGCTCCTTAAAACTGTGGTTAAAGTTATCTCCATGAAAATGGAAACCACGAAATCAAACCAAAGGAAAGAGACAAAATCTGAACCTCTTTAAAAGCATCTCATTAAAATGTCTGCTGAAAAGTGGTTTTAAGAGAGGTCAGGTCGAAGGGTCGGTTGGTTTGTTGTTTGGTCATGAGGTGGGTCTGGAGGTTCGTTGATCGGTGGCTGGTATGTTTGCCACCCTGCTAAATAAAAAGCGTACATTTTTGTGGTTTATTGTTTTGCTTTTTCTGTTATGTTTCTCTTCACTCTTCTTTCTAACTTCTCTCTCTTCCCACTTCTTTCCACTATCTTCTCATCACCGTCACAGCATCACGTTTTCAAAGAATAATCTTTGTGCAATTATAAAGGGAAGCTTTTTCATTTCGTTTATTTATTTGCTTTTTAGATTATTGATGTTCTTTTTTTTACTATTCTACAATATTTCCTTTATATTTCCATTTGTATTTATATTTGTATGTTCTTTTAAGGATTATCTTTACACGAAAGCAGCTGATGACAAAGAAGCCGATGATGAGATTACTGTTGTTTTTTGTTGCCCTCTGAAATTGGGTCGAGATGCCTCAAGCTAGCGAAAGATAATAAATTAAAACAAAAAATAAAATATTGTAAAATTAAAAATAAAATAAAAAACAATTCGAAAAATAATACTAAAAAACTAGAGAAGAAACTAAAGAAGATGAGATTAGAAAGATATTATTATGCATATGTATATATAGCATAATAAATGTATGTGTATATATATTGTATAAAATTAAACTAAATTAAGCACAAGAATTTTTCATACAAAAAAATAGTTATTTATTGTTTGATTAATTATTTTATTAGGTTTTCTTCTACAAATAATTTATGCCCTAATTAAATTAATTATTATTTTTATTTTTAATGCATTCTTGTGAATAAGTTTTTAAGCTTAGACTCTTTTTTTAACGCAATCAAAAATCTAAAAAAATTTAGGTCAGAGCTTCTTCTGAAAAAATTGTGAAGTTTGTACATACATAAACAAGAACTTTTTCTTAGAAACAATTTCTATAAAAAGATCATTTTTTAGACCAAAAAACCCAACCACAAAAAAATGTAACATTTTTTTTAAACAGAAAAAATTAAAAACAAGTAAAAAATATGTTCAAAAGAAACTTATTCTATGATATGTAAATGAAAGAATGCATTCATATCACAAACAATCACTGAACGAACACGTCTCTTGCACGCTTTCGCTTCGACTTTTCGATTACAAACGCAAGACAATCGACCGGTCACACAGAAAATCACCGCTTTTAATCCAATGCAACGCAATCCAAAAACAGAAGCACAGCAAAGAAACGAAATATACATAGAAAAAAAAAAAATTGAAAAACACAATAATAAATCCAAAATATAAACAAAAAAAATTAAGCCAACTTATCAACCCGGCCGGGATCCGTGATCTGAGCACCGTTCATTAATTATTTCAAACACGTACCGTCGTCAACGCATGGAAAAAATCAATTCAGTGAAAATATATTTTATCGAGATAAACATCAGTAACCAGCAGAGCAACGGGGCAGAGGAGTTGAGGTGGTACGTTGAGGTACTCGTAGATATGATACGCTAATGAAAGAATTTTCGATGGATTTCTGCTGGTGGCTCGTTTTTGCTTGAGAATATGTAACGAATGTCGTTTCATAGATTGATAGATGGATTGCCCTATCTGCTCTTTATTTTGTACATACTGCTACAGTGTCGTAGAAAGAGAGATTTTGTTTAAAAGGTATTCTATAGTATAGGAGATATTATGAGGGCTACGCAGCACTGTATATAGTTTGGTAAAATCGATACCATACCATCATAGCTATTCCTTTTCAACATCTCTTCCCATTTATTATCTCTTCCCTCCATTAAAATAAGATTATGATTAAAATTACAATTTCCTTGAAGACACACAAAAGTGTCACAACTTCATTAAAAATGGTTTAATCACTGACTAAATAAATCGTCGTCTTTCTTCCTGATTCTTATGCGAGTCGGGAAAATAACGCAAGATGTTAATAATTAAGACTCGACTCCGGAGAACAGACGCCGCAACACAAGTGCCACGAAAAATTCACTGAATAACACGCAGATACAATTAGCAGTGAATCCTTTAAAAGCAAACAAAACCATAACAACTACAAACAAACATTTTCTTGATCTCATATATTTTAGAAGGGCAACTTTTGGAAGGCATCTTAGAGGATGCCGCAGGAACCGGCTTCGAGGAGCATTTAAGATGAATAAAAGTAAAAGACAAAAGGATTAAGAAAGAGAACGGGAGAGATTAGAGAGAGAGAAACCCTGTAATTCAGTTCATGTATAATAAATCCGCATCCAAAGTTTCCAAAACAAATACTTAAGCACACAAGCCAAGGATGAGGATTGAGGATTGTAAAAGAAGGTACAAAATTTACAACAGAACGGAAACAATAAAGACAACAACATCATCAACGATGGATGTATAAACGACGATTATTGCCGCAATGCTAAAGTACAACGCAAAAGATACACTAAGAAAATCTACACAAACAGTAAACAACGACCAAAACAAAACAAGGAATAATGAAAAAGAAACAAAGCAACAAACACAGAGACATAAACGCACCAAGAAAACTGCAGAAAAGCGGAAGGATGTGAAGAAGGCTCAAAACATTTCGGTGCGGCAAATAAAACACTCAGAATTTAAGTCAATTTACGGTAAATAAATTTTAAGTGTAATCATGGAAATGTAATTTAATATGAAAGCTGAAGCGAGAAGAAATTAAAATGAATAGAAGGAAATGGAGATGGAGAGGGCAAAGAAGGAGGCGATGAACACGATCGTTGGCTGTATTTCAAAAGTTCAGAGAGTTTTATAATAGCTATGAAACATGCACGAAATGGTTCAGTTGTTTCACTTGAGCCAGAAATAATAAAAAAGTTAAATGAAATAGTTTCATCGAAGAGTAAGCAAGAGAGAGAGAGAGAGAGAGAGAGAGAGAGAGAGAGAGAGAGAGGGAAAGGTAACTCTGACTGTGCGAGATATATTCAAATAATTAAATTCGAGTGAAGGTTCGTCGAGGAATTTTTTGTCATGCGATACGAAAAGTGACGGTAAAAGTGAATGAGAAAAAGAGATAGAGAGATATGAATGTATAGTGGATGTATCCTCAGAAAGGGTTTTTGGATAGTTTCTCATGTAAGAATTCAAACAAATTTTAAATGATAATAATAACATAATAAATACCATGTATTCTTCCATGGATTTCTGTATAACCTGAGAACCCTAATTTTCGTGAAATAACATTACTTCTGTGCTAATAAATGCTTGAATGCTTCTACTAAATTAAAGGATTTTGTTCAATTCGTCAACAAATCAGCGACCAATGGACCAGCCCAAACATACGATAATGTCGAAATATGCTGTGCAGACATTCTGCATATTGCGGTCGCCGATCTTGTCACCCGATATATCGCACGGTAGTTGCAGTCGCCGTTGAATTCAACGCCCAGGTGCAGTGCCCTCCATTAGACGCAGCATTATTTTGCGCGAAGCAGAGATCGAAGCCAACTGCGACTGCAAAATCAACTTGTATAGTAAGCAGTAAATTGTATATATAAAACCTACATTTTAGTTAATGAATTCAGAATAAGTTTTGACGCAAACAACCAAAGTGTTTCATTCTTTTCTCCAGTAACTGCTCATGGTTCAAGTGCCTGAACACCCACTTTAAGTTTCAACAGCAATTGTCTACGGTTTAAGTGCAGAGGCAATCCTTCATTTTCCCTACAGTTGTCACTGGTTTATGTGCCGAGGCAACTGATTTCGTTGGGAACTCTACAGATTTCATTTAGCCTTCTTCTTCTTCTTCGTATTTATGCGAAATAATCTGTCCGGAGAATATTAAATGACAGTTACAAATTCTCATATTCAAATCTTTTTTGTGTTATTCTATTTTTTCCTTGCGCTTATATTATTTCAGGTGTCTGTACACACAACTGTCTTTACTTTAAAGGATTGTCTTTATTTTTCCCAGGTTTCCCTTTCAACCCTTCAACTTTAGTTCTTTAGTTGTTTATCTCAACCAAAACATAAAATACAGCTATGATCTATCATCATCATCAACATCTTCCCTCCAATATAATCTGACTTGAAATACAGATAAATTATTCTTAAGCCAAAAAATATGAATTAAAGCAAATCTAATTCTTCAATTTGAGTATTAAATACCAATAATTTTAGTGGTATTTGATGTTTTTCAGAACAGCAATTTTCTGTCCAAAAGCTCACTCAAATTCAGCAACAGATTTCGTATGCTTAAGTATATGTAACGAGAACAAGTGGAAAGTGCAACTACAACGAAAAGGAAATGCAAATCACAT
Organism: Myopa testacea; assembly: GCA_949629155.1. Taxonomy (NCBI): domain Eukaryota; kingdom Metazoa; phylum Arthropoda; class Insecta; order Diptera; family Conopidae; genus Myopa; species Myopa testacea. The sequence goes on from OX451346.1 coordinate 12,564,721, forward strand.
CGCGTTCCGAAAAAACAAGAAAAAAACTGAAAGAAATTTACAGAAAATCACTGCTTCATGATTAAAATATTTATGGATTTATTTAGTATGCGAATTCGCACCACATCCACATCCAGTAGATTAAAAATGAATTCAAGCAGAATGCGGCAAGAAAAGCTTCAGATTGTGGATGATCTGTTGGTGAGAAGGACGAGAACAGCAGTAAAGAGAGAAGGATGAGAAGAGTAAAGAAGAAAAAGAATATGCAATCTCTTTAGATAGAAAATTTGCATGTTTCTAAAGACTGATTTTCAGAGCTGAGACAAAAATATTTGAAACAAGAACTGAATTAATTTAATTATCTTTTCTTTATAAATAAATAATAAAGAATTATTTTGATATATTATAATATACCCGAACAAATATCGAAGGAAGATCTAAAAAGAGACAAATCTTCGATTTACGTAGAAATAAATCGATTACTATCTGGTCATGTGCCAGACTCTCATGAGTTCTACAACACTTCTTCAAGAACTTTCACTATTTAAACTGGAATTCTCCGCTATTCAGAGATTGCAGAGTGAAAGTGAGCGTGTTACTTAACTATAAGTATGTCGACATACTCATAAAATCGTCTTACATTCAGTCAGTATTTCAATCGTTTTAGTCAGTCGCTCTATCATGCAGTCAGTCAATTGAATTGATGTGGCGACATCGTTCGTTGTGACGTTGTTATCGTCATTTAGAGGATAAAACTAAGTGTCAAAAAGTAGAATTTAGTGATAATAAATAAACGAAAAAAAGTAAAAGTAAAAGAAAAATAGAGCCTTGTTGGTGGGAGGAAGAGCAAGAGAGAGGGGAAGGAAGGAAAGGAGGAAAACAATTTGATTTGCATGAATTGTCGAATAGTCAACGTGTGCTTTCAAGTTAATCTTTTGTGTTAAAAACACCAACAGAAGAAACACGAAAACATTAAATCGGCCAATTAATCACTCTGACTCTCTGCCTGTATGTCAGCCAGACAAACTGCGTGCTTCCTTTGCTATCATGTTCATGCAGTAAATCACCCTCTTCACGAATGCAACGAAAACCGTTCTCAAAAAAAAAAAAAACACAAACAAAGAAAATCCTGCTTCATTTGTAATGTTCGCATTTTTCTTTCCTAAATTTCTTCAAATTTTTCTATTATAATTTTACAAAATTCAACTTCAATTTTAATATAAGAAAATCCAAAGAATTATCAAAGCTCCGCGTTTTATTATGTCTAAAGCAGCGAAGTCCAAATGCACACTATCACATTTTGAGTGTGTATTGGAAATTTTTTCACTTAGCACTGAGAAAAATATATGCGCTTAAACAAAAAGCATGAATATTTTTGGATTTTTGTTTGTTTGCACGCTACATATTTGGATTATTGCAGTACATTGCGAATGAAGCATAAGATCGGAAATTAACTTGTAATGAGTAATGTAAATGTAATATTTTATAAAATAAAGTAGATAGTGCAATAATATTTCATAATCTAAAGTAGATAATGCAATAATAATTTATAATATGAAGTAAATTGAATAATGCAATAATATTTTTTAATATAAAGGAAAAATTCACATAAACTTTGTCATAAAGACAAAAAACGATAATTTTTTGGGTGTAGCAAAATCAAACAAGCGCAGCATACAACCCTACCTCGTCACTGTCTCGGAAACTACTGACGAGATTTCGTTAACGCTCTCAATGTATACATATTATGTGAGTCAAAAATTGAGTAGCCGAATGGCTGCTCTTGGGCACCTTTAGACTCTAAAGGCATCTTTATGACGATGAAATGTCTTTTCGTTCTTTCGGTTTTATTTTTTGTTAGGGAGGGCGGAGGGAGGAGTCGTGGAAGAAGTTTGATGAAGTCGTCATGAACGGAGACAAGTGTTTAATTTATTTAAAGACCCTCCCAAGCAACAGAACAGTAAAGCACACAGCTGAAGCAGAGGCTAATATTTCTCATTTAATTATTTCGTGTTACCGTTAATAAAGAACAGAACTCCTAATTTTTAATAGCGTTTTATTATTTAATGTCATTTAGGGTGAGGCTAAATAATTTGTCAGCTTCTTCGAATTTTACAAAAATAAAAACTAGAAACAAAAGCCAACTAAATCAAAATGATTAAACTAAGGAGAGAAATCTAAGGAAAGATACAGAATAAAAATTAACGGCGTATTAAAGTGAAATTAATACATTAATATAAATTTTAATATCCACGATTTTATGGCCAATGAATTTTAAGTTTACCTGAAGTAATTTATATAAAATACGATATGTAAAAAGTCACAGTTCTTTTATTAGAAGCTATTAAGTAAAACAAAAGCGACAGTTTTTAATAAAAAACGACAAAAACATAAAATCAATATCCATTTTTATTATATCTAAGGGAGAGAAAATGGAAAACGAGGGATAAAATGGTAGTCACGCAATTGGTTTATTATCAGATAATCAAATAATAATAGAAAAAAATACAAAAATGGAAAAAAGACGAAAGACAAAAAAAAAAAAAATTAATAAAATGATAAAAAACCGTTCATTGTTATTATTAATTTTATGTTGATAATTACCTTGGTTAATTGATTAATAAAAACATAAATTAATCTATGTGGTTTAATAGTTTTATCTACTTAAATTTATATAAATTTAAATTTATTTACATATAATCAAAAATAAGAATTCGTTTTTTTATACTTTCCTTTCTTTTTTTTTCTCTCCAAAGCCTATGAAAGAAATATAATAATTTAAATAAGTTAAACGTGAGTCGTATCGTAAAGTCTCGTAAGCTGAGTTGACAAAATTTAATTAAATGAAGTAATGGCTATAGCAATGATGATGATGACGCTAACGGTGCTGGTCTCGTACTTGACAACAGCAGGCATCGCTTTGGTCAAGGATAACAGCGCTGTCTGTGTTGTTCGCAAGCTTGAATGCTCTCAGACATTGCAGAACACAGCTCAAGGTTAAAGGGACGAGAGAGAAAGACATACAAGCACAGACAGAGAGAGAGAGGGTCAGACAGAGGGTTAGAGTTCAATATTATTGACTACAAAATTTGAAACGGAAAAGTGAAGAATTAAAAATATATGAAAAACTTAACTAAAAATGCTCATATTTATTTTATTTATATTTATTCATCTGCATTTATTTATTTAAACTGCATTATATTAGAAATAACATAAATAACTTTAGAATTCCTTGATATTCAATAAAATACCTCATTCATTTGGTTTAAAAATTATTATATGAAATATCGAGGTTATTTTAAGTATAGTAAGTATTTTGGATTTATTATTTGAAATTTTAATACATAATTTTTAATTTATTCTGTTTGTTTGATAATTTTGTAATGATGGTAATTGATGATGATGATATTTGATGAATTCAAGTTAATTTCACTTAGAAGAAAGAAATATTTATTTAAACACTTACTAGATGCATAAGATCCGTGTTTCAAGCTTTTTTCCAATCTCTTTGATTGTGAGTACAACGTTTTACTCAACCTTTTGGACATTTTTGTTTGCTTTTTCTTGATTTTATTACTGGCCTTTTTCCTTTTTTTCTGTTGCTTTTTTCTTTCGCCATTTTGTTCAGGTTTCATTTTCATACTAATTGAGTGCTAGAAAAAATTTTATCATGTTTTTGTATCTTGTTTGTGTGTATTTGTAGTGGGCATTTCTTTTTTCTGCTTTTTTCGTTTGATGATTCTTAAAGTACTTTTGTATTGTAAAAGAAAAATTTTACAGTTTTTTTTAAAAGCTTTTTTCTCGCTGTGTCCATGGTCAAGTCATAAGAAGAGCCAAAGGGGTCAAAAACATAAAAAAAAAAATAAGTCAACATCAACAACAACGTGAATAAAAATGAAAAACCTACAGCAAATAAATTTAGTAATAAAAACACCAACAACAGCAAGAACAAGAGCAGTCAGCTTCAACTAAATGATGACCTGCCTCACAGCGGACGACCTGCTTCAGTTCAACCCCTTTTGAGTTAAGGGACGTTGTTGCTGTTGTCGTTTTTGTTTTTGTTGTTGTTGTTTTGGACATTCGTTGGTCCTCGCTTGTATGCTAAGCGAAGGGCACGTTGAAATGCTAATTAAAAATATTAATGCACAACAACGATTGCGCGCAGAGGATTGGAGATAAGAATGTTTTTTATTGTTGTTGTAATATACGCTATTTTTATACCCTAAGTATAACACACGAAGTGAATAGGGTATATTCACTTACTGCTTCCGTTTGTAACGCATTAAAGGAGGCGTGACAGGTGTAGAAAAGTATATATATGTATTCTTGATCAGCGTGACCTCCTGAGTCGATTTAGCCATGTCCGTCCGTCTGTCTGTCTGTCTGCCTGTCTGTCTGTCTGTCCGTCTGTGGAAATCACGATTACAAGAGAACGAATAGAGATATCTTCTTTAAACTTGGCACGAATATTGTCTATCATTAGAAACTCATCGGTATTGAAAATGGGCAAAATCGGACCATTACCACGCCTACTTTTTATAGTGAATATAAATTCATCCATGCTTATAACTCAATTTCCCAGCTTGTAGAACGAAGTTGCGGTTGAAATTTTGTCCAGAAGTCCACTGTCCATGACCAAATCAGATCACAAAAAATGGGCGTGTTCCGCCCACTAATTAAAGAAAACTCGATTACAGGAGAACGAATAGTGATATTTTCACCAAATTTGGCACGAATATTCTCTGTCATCACTGGCTATTTGAGATTGAAAAGGAAAAAAAATAGACCATTGCCACGCCTCATTTTTAAGTAAACGTGTGTAGGGTATACGAACTTCGGCCAGGCCGAAGTTAACACTCTTTCTGGTTTTGTTTAGTTTCGTGTTTTATTCCGTAGCCCCTCGTCCCCCGGGCCAACCATGCCGATTAAATTTTAGTTCCTGTTTTTCTAAAAAGTTTTCCTCACTTTTTTAAATTTTAACATCGAGTACTAAAGTTAGTTGTAGCGCCTGTTTTGATTTAGTTTCTGTTTGCAGCTTATTGCGTGCATTAAAGAAAATTGCAGGTCTAAGCATGTTTTCTAATAGTTGATTATTTTATGTTTTGATTTTTTGCTTTATTTAACAAATTCTAGTAGTGAATAAAATATATTTTTTTTTATATTTTCAGGTAACGAATTTCATTTATTTTGTGCTCTCATTTTTTCCCAATTGACATGATGGGGGGGAAATGGAGGGTAAAACATTTGTAATATATTCAAAATACTAAAAAATTGTAAAATTGTAAATGTCAAAAAATTAAATAAAAATAAAATTTAATGGGTTCTCTCAATAAAGAAAAATCTTCTGTAAAATGAAAAAAATTAAGGACTTTAAATTGTTATATAAACTAAAGGTTATTAAAAGTAAAAATAAAAAATTTTAATATAAATTTCAAAAAGTTTGTTAACTCAGTTAACTTCATTAATTTAAATAATAATAAAAAATAATATTTTATGAATAAATAAATATATAGTTTAATTTTTGTTTTTAACTATTTGGTTTTAATTTAACCTTAATAATAATATACTTTAATTATGCACTCTTCCTTAATTAAATTCACTTTTAATTTTTTCAAATTTTATTTGTCCTGTTATTAAAGGGAATCCATAAATGGTAATTTTATAAATGGTAAACGAATAAACAAATATTTTTGCTGACTAATCAGAATATTTTTGCTGACTAAAGGGTGTCTTATAAAATTGCCATTTATGGGTTCAGTTTAATCGCTCTAAAAGTGTTTATTTTTATATCAAAATCAACGATTAATCATGAAGCATGTTTGTAAACAACAACAACAGCATGGATTAGAGTCAGTCACTCAAACATACATATTATCCTTTAAAGATATACGATTCCAATCCAATATCCATTCCGAACAGTTTTATTGTGGATTTCAGAGCAAAAAAGGGACAAAAAATAATGAAAAAATAAACAGATTCAAGCAGATTCTGTGTAGCTGAGTGACAGACAGACAAACAGACAGATATTGGTTAGCTAATCCCCAGTGGGCTGAGGTGAATTTCTGTTTTTCTGTAGATATATGTACATATGCCTCTAGATTGTAGCCCTGAGGAATGGCGCGCCGAACTGATATCAATGGGACTTTAATCACTAGCTTGTAACGTTGCGTCACTCGAGACACGACGGAAAAAACCACCTGGAAACATAAATATTTAAAAGCCGTGCAGAGACTGATAGATGATGAGCAAAATAATAATAACGAATAGCAAAGAAGGCTGTTGAAACTGAAAGAACTTAAAAAGAGGATTATATAAAAACTTTTCCAGAAGAAGATTCAAGATTCAATAAAAATTGTGGTCAAATATTTACATCATATTACGGTCATTTGAGGGTAAATAAATAAGTCAAGGATAAATAAATGAAGATTGAAAGCATGGATTGAGATTGAAGCTGAGATTGAGACTGAGTGTTGATGTCTGAAAATTGTACGAATGTTACAAAGATTTCAAGAACGCAGAAATAAAAATAATCGATTTGTTTGATTTATTGAGTCTAAAATATCACTAAAATGAAACTTCAAAGTTGCGAGTTGATACAAAAAGACATATAAAAAGAATATGTGTTAGCTTTGTCTTGCTAGAGAATGAAAATCAAAGTGAAGAAACCTGAGATGATGATGATTGTGATGATAAGTATAATGATTCTGCTGATGATGAGAAAATCCGAGCGCAATTTTTTTGAACAGAAAAAAGCCAAGCGTTTGTTTTAATTTGCTGTTTTACTAAAAATTGCTTTGTATCAAAGGTACGAATATAACGAATTTTTTATTATTACTATTTATTATTTGTTTTATTATTTATTTATTTATTATTATCGTTCAATCAACTTTTCAAATTTTTATTTTTTCTTGCTCACATAAAACAAAATAAATTCATGACATCAAGTCATGTCATATAATAAGAACGACAAAATAAAGAAGTTGTGGAAGAGAAAATAAAAACGAAAGTGGAGATGAAGATCGAGATGGAGGAAGAAAGTCAAGTTTCACTAACTTTTGGAACACGCACACACACTGGCAAAGAAACTCAATAATAATGCTAAAAACTAACAGTGACAGTAAAAATCTTTGTCATTGCTAACAAGCTGTCACCAACTGGCACCTGGCTAAGCTTAAAAGCCCGCCACCCACCGCCCAAGTCTACTAGTAAGAGCCCCTATCTTAATGTTAGGTGTTAACTTTTCTGACAGAAATGACAATAAAAAATGTTTGCATGACGTGAAAATAAGCAGCTATGAGTACTGTTAGAAGTCCGCGTTGTTGTTCTTCTTTTTTTCCTGTGAGGTTTAACTACAGTATAATAAATATATGTACATATATACATACATACAAATACGAGTAGATATGTACCTAGATACGGCGAGTCACTCGTCACACTTCCCCTAGGGTGTGGCGGAATACCGGTCAGTGCTGAAGACTACCAGCGATTGGAGAGTGGTCGTTCATAGAGAACGAAGTGGCGGGGTGCATATCTTCAGCACCCACTTCTGCGACCAGATAAGCTAGCCCCCAACACCTCAGAAACGGTATGAGAAGGTCAAGCGATTGACGAAAAAAGTGGACATCTTCGACAAAGACTACATAAAAAAGTACTCCTTATGCTGGTATACTTCCTGGGCGCAGACGGACCTAAGAAGTGCCTTTCTAAGTGCCCGAAGGAAGAAGGGCGCGAAGGTGCCATGTATCATGCAATATCTCTTAGGTACCCAGAGAGGTATAATGCTCTTGCTTAGACAAACAAAAACAAAACCAGAACTCATAGTAATTTTTATCTTCTTCAAAAATTATTCGATCTATTTTCCTAAAAGTAAAACTAAACGAAAAGTTCAGTATAAGCAAAGTAATATAATTTTCTGTCGCCACATTTAATTTCTATAAGTTACCGAGTGGTAAAAAAAAACAATCACACGAATTCCCGAAAAGCTTTCAAAATTGATCATCGATTTTTCCAAAAGATTTAATTTTTACTTTAGATACGCGATAAAACAAAAAGTTTTTTCGCTCAAGGATATACAAAGGAAGAGAAAAAGAAGAAAAAAAAAGAATAATAAGACGGGCGTTACTATCAAAAACATTGAAGATTAAAATTAAGTATCATCATCAACATCAAAAAGTCAGCATGAGAAGCCTGAAATTTATCCTGAAGTTATCCCGAAAATTAGATAACATTTTTTAAAAATCTCGTTTATTTGAGAAGAGAGTATTTTACTTCCTTACTGTTGTTGTTATTATCATTGTGAATAAGATAGGATCTGGATAACTCTTTTGTGTATTTTTATCGTTCAGGATAAGGAATTTTAAAAGATATGGCTGTTTGAAGGGGAGAGGCGATGGTGGAGGGGTTAGAAGGGTGCCAATGAATCAAGTTGTATGAAATTTATTTATTGTACTCTTTGTATCCTTTTTTGGATTTGTTTAGTGCTTTATCATTTGAGTACTGATTTTTTTAGATTTTTTAATTGTCTGTGGAATCATTTATTCAAAACCCACCAGCATCCTTTCAAACCACCCTCCTTCCTTCTTATCTCTAGAATTGGTTTATCTTTTGATTCATTTGTAAGATTTTTCAATGTAGCCCGCAGTAATCTATGATAATATTCCAAAATGACTGAATGAATAAAAAATTGAAATACATACTTGCAAATTATAAAGGAAAACAGAAGAAAACAATAAGAGACATAATTAATATACTTTCGGCCATTATCCGATTTTGACTTCTCAGTTTATTGTTGATTTTAATGCAGTTTGTGTTGGCGCCACACACTGAACCCAGGCGGTCTCTGGGCGGTTGTACATTCCTCGGAGTACATCGGACAAATTATATAGGTATATAAATGTATGTAAACACATACGTCATGTTGAGATCACAAGAATACATATGCAGGCGATCGACTGTGAAATCCTCTACTTAAGAACTAAAAGGCAATCAATTCAATTAATTTATTGCGCCCTACAAAATCCATAAAAAACACAAACAGTACTGACAACAACAACGGAAAACAAAATCCCCGATGGTTTTTTGACTTGAGTAAAAAGCAATACAAGATGTGACTCGTTTATATGTGTTTATACATATGTACATACATACATACATACATCACATCCTCTGAGCAAAAAATCAAAACAAAAGCAACATAAACCACATTCAAAGAGTATCGATTAATTTAACAAACCAAACGGAACTCTTATCAACAGCAGCCGACAACCGACAAAATCGTTGTTGTGTGGCAACGCTTTTGTGTAAAAGCTTTGTGCGTGGTGTAAAAAATGTCCGGAAGCCAGTCAGCCGTCCAGCTGATGATGCATTGTTGACTAATTAAAGGCCCTGATTGATTTAAAGTTAATTGAATGGTACGCAGTAAAGCAATTAAAAGCAGCCCAAATAAATGCATCTACTCGTACAACATCGTATGTAAATATTAATGAAACCATCGAATTGGTAAAAAAGTAATTAAAATTAATTAAGATTAATCAAGTGTTTTTCCTTTTATTCAAAAGATGCTTGTGCACGTCTTTCTTCCGACATGTTGTTGTATTAATGCATCATTTGGACAGTACGTAATCAATTCACAATCAATTCGAAATATATTCACAATTAAATAGATAAGTTGAGAAAGTCACACGGACGATTGAGGTTGCCATTTTCTTCATCAAGATAATCATCTGAGTTTTAGTTTTCGGTATCTATAGTTACAAACCTAGCTGATGTTTGAATAAAGTGTGTCTTTCTTTGATTCTTTCTGACACTTTTTTGCTAGTTTGGTGTATTTAAAAAGTTGATTAAAATTGTGCTTGCAGCAGAAAAACATTTTCTGAGTGAGGACTTATTTCCATTATTTAGTGTTCTCGTAAATAGTTACAAAAACAAAAAAAAAAACAAAAATCAAAAATCAACACTCAACAAACTAAGCAGTTTTCTTTTCTAAGCGGCTCTCTTTTTCTTTTCTTCGAGACCATTTCGGAAGCACTAAAGAAAGGAATAAATATGAGCAAAAACAATTTTGAAGAAAAAAAATTGTAAATAAAATAAATAACAAAAATGAAACTACACACACACAACAACAAAACAGTGTGAAGCAACACATCCGGTTGACAGAATCTTCTTTCTTTCCCGATTTCTGAAAATGTTTGTTGCTGTTTTTTGTCCATTATGACTCGACTTCATGACCCTCAAATGAACCAACAAAATAAAAAGAAAAAGAAAACGAAAAACCTCAGAGAAACGGAAAAACGAAATGATTTTTATTTAATAACAAGATTTTCTTTACATCTTACTTTCTTTTATTTCTTTATTTTCTTTTTGTAGTTATTTTTAAAATTTTTTGCGCTCTTTCTCCATTTTTTCAAGTAAATAGTGTTTGCATTTTTTGGGAACAATTTCCTAAAATTTTTCCTTTTGTATTTTTTTTTTTGCTTTTTTTAGGTTTTTGCAAGAACAATTGCAGACTTAATTTGCAGTTAGTGAAAAAACCAACAAACTGTCGATTCTTTATCCCATCTTCGCTCTTTTCTCACTCTCTCTTCCATCTCTCTCTCTCTTCAACTCTCTCTCTTTCTCTCCTTTTCACACAATTCATCAACATGAGTGCAAAAATTAAATTGAAATGAATTTCATGTCCTCACAAGAGGAAAGTTAGTATTTTTTTGCTGTTGACCGAGTTCATGGAATTCATTTAATTTTCGTTTTTTAACTTTTTGTCTTTAGTGTTGGTTTTCCACTTCACCCTGTCGTGGATGTTGCCACACATTTTTAGTTCTCTTTGTTGTTTTATAAATTTTTTTCTTCATTTTTCCTCTATATACAGGGTGTTTCGCATAAGAGTGGTCAAAAGTCTAGGGCGTGTAGGATGGATCGAGACAAGAAAAAAATCGTATGGGAGGGTGGCGGGGGTCAATTTCCTAGTCACGCCCACGCCACGCCACGCCCTAGTCTTTTGACCACTCTTATGCGAAACAACCTGTATAAAGGTCCTTTTTATATCATTTCGTTAATGGGAAGACCATTTTTTGCACTGACAGGATGATGTGACACTTATATACAATACATAATAAACATATCTATGTACTCGTATATATTTATGTAGTTCTTTATTATTTTAATAGAATCTGTGTTTCTTTATTAAATTAACAAAATCAGTGTTTATTTATTAAATTAAAGCGAAAGCCGTTGGACTCAGTGTCCGTTCGTGGCAACTACTTACACACAACTCTGCACAATTTTCCCTACCTTGGAACTCAAGTTTGGAATGTAGTATTCCCTTTCGACAATCTCCTGAGTCTTTTTAGAGGAAAAATGTCCTTGTCTGTGGGCGATCGCTATAATTTCATCTTCCATTTTACTCGGAATTACGATTAACTGTTTATTCTTATCTTTGTGCAAGATTTCACCTTTGAGAAAATATTCCTCGTAGTCATCCTTTTCTATAATTTTCTTTATGGCTCTAATCCAGGCGTCACTTTCCTGTGCATTCTTCAACTTATATTTGAAAGTGTCCTCAATAAGTAAGCAGTGGACCCTACTGAGAGCATCGACATGTTTCATACGTATGCTTTGACGGTGTTCTATCTGGTAGTCGAAGTCTTGCAAGTACATGGCCCACCGTGATACTCGTAGGGGCACTTCCTTCTTCTCGAGTGTTTTGGTGAACGCACTACAATCAGTAACAATAGTAAAATGTTTCCCTATCAAATAAACTCTCCATTTTTTCAAAGCTGCTATCACTGCTAGGGCTTCTAATTCATACGAATGGTATTTTTCCTCTGCTGGGGTGGTTTTTCTACTAAAATACTGAATCGGATGAAGTTGCATATCGTCCGGGTCTCTCTGAAGTAGAACACCCCCATATCCCTGCATGCTGGCGTCCGTATGTACTTCGGTAACTGCCAAGGGGTCATATAACTTTAATACCGGTGCACTGATAAGAGCAGATTTCAATTGGTGGAATGATGCAAGTTCTTCTTCTTCGAATCTAAATTTGACGGAATCGCGTAACAAATTTGTAAGTGGTCTGGCTAACACGGCATAGCCTTTAATAAACCTCCGAAAATACGACGTTAAGCCGATAAACCTCTGAACCGCCTTTTGAGTTGTTGGCATAGGGAATCGCTCGACAGCCGAAACCTTCTCCTTCGACGGCTGTATAGTATGTTCTTCTACAATATAGCCTAAGAAGCTAATTTTCTTTTCGAGAAATTGAGATTTGGAGAACTTTATCTTTACACCGTTTTCAGCCGCGACACTCAACACCAGTTTTAGTTTTTCTAAACCTTCAGCAATATCAGCAGACGGAATGACGATGTCATCAACATAGACGACTATTATGCCATCTTCGATTAATTTCTGGAATATAGCTTGAATGTATCTTCCAAAAACGGCTGGTGAATTGCATATGCCGAAGGGCACGAAACAAAACTCGTAATGACCTCTGTGAGTAATGAAAGCCGTGTACTTTCTCGAATCTTCATTAACAGGGACGTGAAAAAAACCATTTGCCAGATCAAGGGTGGTGAAAACGTTTCCTTTCTGTAACCTATCTAGCACATCTTCCATCAGCGGCATGGGAAAATGATCTTTTATTATTTTCTTATTCAACTTGCGGTAATCGCAGCAAAGACGCTTGCTACCATCTTTCTTTGGGGTAACCACAATTGGTGTGGCATATTCAGAAGAACTCGGCTTTATAACTCCCTCTGCCAACAACTTTTTAATCTCTTGATCTACAAACAACTGATCCTCGTACGAAATACGTCTTGCTCGTTCGTAAACGGGGACATCGTCACTAAGAATGATTTTCATATCCACTGGGTAGGTTTTGGGGCGTTTTGGTTCATAACTATCAACCAAGTCTCTAATCTTGTCTCGAAGATTTTCTGTAAGATGAGATGTTTTTATTTCAGATATATCTGCACGACAATGTTCATCTACGATTAAGCAAAAACTTTCAAACTCTGTCTTAGTTTCGTCTTTTGTCTCAACAACCGTTTTCTCGTTGATATTTTCATCCGTCATTTTCAAGAATTTCGAGCCGTTTTTCGATAGCTGGATGTCAATAAGGTCAAGGATATTGTTGCCAATAACAACAGAATAATGAATGTCGTCGAATCTGGTTACATGGAATGTGTTAACTAAATTGAAATTGTCGGCGCAGATTTCTGCAGACACACTACCTAACGTGTAAATGGATTTCCCTCCCACACCGTGCAATTCCTTAGATTCAGCCTTTACGTCTGAAATTCCTACTTTAAGCAGAATATCTTCACGCAACAGACATACGTCGCTACCGTTGTCAATAAGTGCGACCATGGGTACACCGTTTATTTTCAGGACTTTGCATTTTTTCCTATTTATTGGTTCGGCAGTATCTTCAATGCTGTTTATGTCTGGAGCTGTTCTTGTTGCTGGTGCGGACTTTTCGTTTTTTACTAAACAATCGCGTGAACGATGGCCCGGCCCACCACATTTGAAACATTTGATGTCTCTGCTCGGACAGTCCCTAGCTAAATGGTTGGCTTCCCCACATTTGTAACACCTGCGTTCGACTGTGCCCGATTTCCTTGAGTCATCACTGTTTTTGCGATATTTTTTCTCAACACTACGACCTAATGTAACGGAGCCCCGAACCCGTTCGTAAATCGGAATGAGTGACTTCAAATGAACAATTGATGTCGCTTGGTAAAGCGTAGCTTTATTTGCGCGACTGTCACCGATGCCGTTTATGAAATAGGTAATCAAGCTTTGCTCATCTAAAGTTATAGCGCTACCTATCTCTTGTAAGCTATACAGATATTCCCTTAAGGTTTCCCCAGCTCTATGATGACGATTCCCTAAAAGGTGATGCACCTCAGCATCCGAGACATTTTTCCTAAACTCGTTTAATAGTGAACTTTTAAATGAGTTCCAATCTTTTATGCCAGTTTGGCTACGGATAAACAATTTTGGAGCTCCCTTGAGCAATTGTTTACCATAAACATATTTCTGTATATTGTTCCAATTGAATATAACAGCGTTCTCCTCAAAATTTTGGAACCATTTCTTTATGTCTTCTGTCTCGCCACCTGAAAAACTGGTGAAGCTCTCTTCAACATCCTTCAATGTGAAGACACACTTCCCTTGGGAGTCTGTGGCTAATGCGTCATCATACGTTGACATCTCCTCCCCCCTCTCGTCATCCTCCTCCTCATCATCGTCCTCTATCAAATTTAGATGCAAAAGGAGTCTTTGTTGCAACTCTATTTTTCTACCATTGCAAGGAAGTTGTGCTTCTCTGAGTTTCACTTTCAATTCTTCGACCTTTAGTTTCATAACGCCCGCTGCGTCCATCGCTTTGCTTTGTTACAAAATTTAAACTTACGAATACTTATCTAAGGATTGTATGACCAACTTGGATTTTTGAGTCTCAAAAGTTACAAAAATTAAACTTACGAATACTTATCTAAGGGTTATATGACCAACTTAGTTTTCGAATGTGTACAAAAATTCTTAATACTTCTAAACTTTGTTTAAAGCAATTGATAGAGCACAAAACTCAAACAAACACAAAAAGTAATGTTATTTTACGTTTACCTCAAATTGTTTTCTTAATTCTATTTTTGCCTATTTCGATTTGTGTCTTACTTTCCTCTCTTAAGATTGTTCTTACTGATATCTTCACAGCCCTTGTTGGCTTCTATTGCTATCAAATTCTCCAGATTTTCGAACAGCTTCCAGCTACCCTCTGTAGTAACCGCCTCGTACTAGTTCTTCTGTATGTACTGCTTACAGTTGACTGTCGTTTTCTCCTCTAATTTCTGCTCACTCGGCGACAAATCCACACACGCCTTCTTCTTTGCAGTTTTGTCGTGTTTACTTTAAAACGTCAACTACACGCACTCCTTGTGTATTCGTTGTTCTTCGTTCGCTTTTGTATCGATGAACACACGCACGTCTTAACGGACGATTAACGTTAACGGGATTCCTTGGAATTCCAGCTGGTTGTTGTTGTGCTTGAGCCGCCACTTAATTGTTTGCAAAATGTGAGATAATGCTCACAATTTCGGCTTCCACTTGAAATTTCGCTTTGCCGTACTGCAAAATATGAGATAATGCTCACAATTTCGGCTTCCACTTGAAATTTCGCTTTGCGGTATTGCAAAATATGAGATAGTGCTCACAATTTCGGCTTCCACTTGAAATTTCGCTTTGCGGTACTGCAAAGTATGAGATAATGCTCACAATTTCGGTTGAGCCCCCAAAATCTGTAGTTCTTTATTATTTTAATAGAATCTGTGTTTCTTTATTAAATTAACAAAATCAGTGTTTATTTATTAAATTAAAGCGAAAGCCGTTGGACTCAGTGTCCGTTCGTGGCAACTACTTACACACAACTCTCAGTTTTTTAGTTAACCAATGACAACGAGAAAGGAAGAAGAGAATGACGTTTTAAGAAACGAATGAGGAGGGAAGAGTTGCCACCCGTGACGAATCCGAATCCCACATTTATTTGTATTTATTTTTATCGAATGGTTGTAATGAAAGGATTTTTAATTTTTTGTTGTTGTTAATGAACCTTTGTTTCCATTTATGGATGGAAAGTAGGCATTTCAGAACCGTAGAAACAACAACAATCACATTAAAACCAGAATAAAAGGAATAATAATATAAGAAATGGTGTTGGTTCCCTCGATATATAAACCATTTCGTGACGTGGCTATCCATCCTAAAACTGATTTATAATTCCTCTTTATATACTATTACATATATAAAATAAAATTATAATATTTTTTTTGTTTAACCATAAGAATTCGATACAACGGATCGCATGAAAAGGTGTTTTTTACTATCCTGTGCTTATATCCGCTTAATTTAAAACCCAGTTACCGTTTATATCGTTACATCTCACAAATTGGTCAAATTACATGGCATTCGTTCATATTATTTAAGTATTAATACGGGTTTTCCATAGATTTTTCTTTTTAGCTCTGTCTGTCTCTTAAGGTGTTTCACCAGTTCTGCTACTACCGCCCTCCTGTTGTTCTTTTCCTGGTTTTTATACTAGTGGTTATCCTTCTGTCAGCTTAAAGCTAAACAAATTTTTCACTTATCATTCAAAAGAAATCAAGGCAGCTTCACACCTGTTGTTGTTGCTGCTGATTTTGTTATCGGTTTGGATTTGACGTGTTTTATACAAAAACCATCCTCTCCTTTCCTTGCCTCTGCCTCCATGACACCTGTTGTTACCATCGTCTGTTCAATTTTATTGTAATTTTTATGCACTGTTTAAAAAAAAAGATACAATTTTTAAAATTCTTTTTCTGTACTGATAAACAGCAGAGTTAGGAAAGAAAAACAAGTTTTTTATTTTTACCCTGCTTTTAAAATCCCATAACTAAAAAGATTCCTGTTTTTGCCATTCCAAAAGAAGGGAACAAACCAAAGAAGAAAGAAAAAGGAAAGAAGAAAAAGAAGAATAAATAGCAGAACAGAAGGAGAAACGTAGCTCCTCCCTTCCCCCCTTTCTCTCTCTCCGACAATACACAGCCTTTCAGAGGGTCTTCTGTGTAACAGGCGAGGATAACAACGCACGACGTTGATGGGCAAAGAAGGGCATCTTTATTCATTAAATGAAAGATGAATGAAATCTTTTCTTACAACGCTTCCGCCAGCAGCATTGCAACTTGTTTAGCAGCTTGTTAGTAGCTTTCTAGATGGCCAACTTTTGAATTTTTCATTTGCAGTTTCTCGTTCATCCGGCTGCGAAGAAGACGGCTAAAACTGAAAGATGGCAACACGCAGTCCATTCGCGCTGTCAGAATCGGTGCTGATGTTCGGCAAGTGTTTTGCACCCATGACAACTACAATAGTTACCGGCAGATAAGTTATAGCAGTCCATTAAATAGAGCATCAAATTCAGTGGATGGTGTGAGGCCCGAAGCAGGTTTTACGAAATAAAGATTGATGAGAGTCCCATACACGGAATGTGTAGGGATGCGTAGAAGGAGAGGGGAGAAAAAAAGGATAGAGAACATTTTAAATTGTGTGAACTTTTGCTCTACACTTTAGTTAAACAAAATTAATACTACTTATTATATTAATTAAAGTATAAACTCAAAATTTTCACAAAAATTTGTTATTTTATCCAAATAAGTTTGTTGGTTTTTTTTTTAAAATTTTTGTGTTAAAATTTTACCATTTTTTTATTTTCAGGTAGAACTGGAATTTGATCTCAAATTAAAACCAAAAACAAGTGCTTGGCAAATGATTATTATGATTGCGCACTATATACAGTATAATGAATGATATATTGTTGAGAAAGTATATTGTATAATGAAGAATAATAAATTATCAACCAGTAAATTTTCAAAGGAAAATAAAAATACTCAAACATGTAAATATTTAACGAGGTGATAAACTAATAAATTTTAAAAGCCAAAGACTGTGGAAATAACTACATCTTCTCACACACTAATAATTTAATGAAAAATGTTGAAAAATACCTGGTACAGAAGTGTCAATAATATTAATTGTTGTCAATAATTACATATGTTAATATATGCATGCATACAAATGTGAGTGTGTTCATGCTTATGTGTGTATTTGTTTGTATTCGTTTATTTATTAAACATCAAATATTGCTTTATATTTGTTGAAGATGCTGCATTAACAAGTGACCGAACTCTGTAGAAAAACCAAACAAACAACAACAACAGGAAGAGGAATAACAATAGTCAGAGAATGAAAAGAACCATAAATATACCAACAATAAAATTAACAACAACAGCAATATATTATATCTTTAATACAGTATAAATCTACGGCTTTTTAAATATTTAATTTTCTTGTATTTAATTTCAGTTTAGTTTTCACAAATGACAATGATTGTTCGATTGTTGTTTTGTAGTTATTTAATTGTATAATTTTTGTATTGTATTATATAATCTAGTGTTAAGAGTTGTGCATGAGATTTTTTTATCTCATACGCTTTTTACTACATGTCGTTATTTTATTTTGTATGCTTTTTTCTATAAGAATTTTAATATATAGTAAATATATAAACAATCTCCACAATCAATAAATTAAACAACTGAAAGAACCAAATATTAATCCAATATAAATAAATAATAAAAGGAACCAAAGTTTTACTTTTTTTCGGAGTTTTATTCTGTCGTCTTCCAATTACTATATTAAATATATTTATAATATTGTATAAATATATATGAAATATAATATTAATATTACGGTCACGAAATAAATGTCATTAGTAACTGTTTCTGAAGTTATTTTTTACCGTAAATCATAAGCATTCCTCGTGGTAATTAAATCAAGTTATTAAGAAGCACAAACTTGTTAATTGCTCCATTAATTTAGCTTAGTAGAGGGGATAAAGGAATATAACATAAGCAATAAAAACAACAGCGCAAGTAATAAAAACAACAACTGATACAATTAGAAAAGAACATATTAAAAAAGCTAGCAAATAATTACGAATACTTGCTACTCCACTTATGACCATTTGGTCGTGACCCAATCTATGGTTCCCAAAGAAAGTTATGACGATTTTACAGTCAGCTGTCATCATAACAAAGTAATTGATTTCAGGGGAATAAAATACACTAAATTTAGACTCTTTATATTCTTTTTTTATTAAATATGAATTTATATTCTTTATGATTTATATTTTATAAGATGCAATTTTAGCATCGTGCAAGATTTGTAGGGATTATAAAATCTCGAGTTTGTTCTTATGTTGTACAATATAAAATTGATTCGAACAAAAAACCAAAGCTAGTTCCTTACTTCCAGTTAAATCAACCTGTTATCGACATCGAAATCTCTAATTATTCAATACAAGCGACCTAATTCGTTTTCGTTGTAGAACGAGCAAAAGAATCCATATATTTTCATTAAATTGATAATATATAAATAATGAATTGTAGCTGCGTCATTCGAAGTGGAGCCACCGAAAACTAAATAAGTAAGTATTTCTGTGAACAAGTAAAGCCTGTGATACACTTTTAACTGCTGATGGAAGCGGGTACTAAAACGTCACATATGAGTCCGTCCTCAATAAGAGCACGGTGAGCAAATATACTCACTTTTAATTGGAATTGATAGTGCGCGGCTCAGCAAATTTTATTCCAAACTAAGAGCTACAAGTTGATGTGTGTCTGCTGCAGCATATCTTTGAGATTCACAGGCGTGTTTTTCTTTCCCAGTTTACTCTACTTTCAGCTTTTTTCTTTTGTGTGCGCAAACAAAGGAAAGATTGCATTTAATTGCAAATAAAGCCTGAGTTTTAACTTGCTTTTGAGTTGATTTTGTGTCGATATCAGGAAATGATAATCTGTAGAATTGTAGCTCAAAGATACTCGTACAATCCTCGGGTATCTCCCTCAACTCGATCTGACTTCTTGACTTTAATTTATGCAGACTTTAAAAACTTTGGATGTCATTTCATTTAGTTAAGTGCTGGAGTTGTGATTAAAATAAAATTGAGGAAAAACGGATGCAGAGTTGATATTAATTCCAAAAAGGAAATACAGGAAGGAAGCACAGAAATACAGCAAAGATTCAAACTAAATGATACTAAAGTTTGTTAGGGCTTTCTACGTGTTTTAGGGTCTTTCTGTCATCTAGTAAAGTCCACATTGTAAACATATGTATATTGTAAATATCTTTCTGGTTAAGTACTATAGTGTGTGTGTTAAGTACTTTCGGGTTAAGTACTATAGTGTGTGTGTGTGTGACGTTATCAAGAAAATATATAATTATAAAGATTTTCACTGCTTCACGAATTCATTGTTAAAATAATACGATAAGATGAATAAGAGGAACAACCACATCAAAAGAATGAACCATAATAACAAAGCACTTGCTTTTTATTGTCTCTCAACCCTGCTTGAAAAGAGTTCTTCTTCTTACTTCTTACTTTTTACTTGACATTTCATACGTACGGCGCATGCGAAGCCGCTGAAGTTGTTCTGGTGTCGCTCATGCGCAAGTGCAATTTTTTAACCCAGCCTTCTTTAGCATATATACCATAGTTTTTTGTTGCTTTTTCCTCAATTTCCTTCTCATCGTCTTGCTTCTCTTTCTTCTTTTCACTGGTTTCAGTGTCGATACGCATAACATGAGATTCCTTTTAATATTTTTGCATTTAATTTTGTCTGCCTTCTTTTAATCTCTCTACTTTTGACGTTTTGTATGCATACATATTTATTTGCCACGCTCAGATGTGTGACGCTTGCACACGCTTTTGTGGTTTCAAGTCAGGAGCTGCCAAAAGTGGTTAGAAGCAGACTCGAGTAAACAATTCGAACAGGACAGAAAAAGAAGCGAAGACGAAACAATGCTACGCAAGACGAAGTTGAAGCGAAGCAAGAGCGTGACATCGACTTGCGACTTTAAGACTTCATTAAAAAATTAAATACTTTGATGCAAAAACAACGTAGCTGAAGCTGCTGCTCATACTTGTCGCCGGATTAAAATCATTGACAGCTTTTTATATACAACAACAACCATAACAATAACAACAACTCAACTTAAATGCCTCACATCTGTGAAGTCAAGTAGTAAGCCACCAGGCAAGTAGGAGGCTAAGAAAAATATAAAAATTTTATGTTTTACTCAAGGCTTTAAGTCTAGATGATCCTGTTGTTGTTGTAACAAGCACAGGAACAACAACAACAATCCTCCACTTCCTCTTCTTCTTTTTTTTCTTCTTCTTCTTCTTCTACTTCTACGTTCATTCAATCCATGTAGATCAACCAGGGTTTTATTGCCTTTATTAAGCTACAGCTTAATAAAGTTGAGATCAAAATTTTAAAAAATTGTGTTTATCTTGAAACTTTTATTCGTCGTCGTCGTCGTCGTTTGAGGTTGGATTTCAAGCGGCAGGACATCGCCGCTCTTCTCAAGATTTGCCACAAGACTTTGATATCTAAAGAATTGATATACATTTATTGAAATTATTTTCAATTTGTTAACGTCGTCAAAAATGTAGTAGCTTCAACTGTCGCGGTTATAATTTTTACTTTTTATCATTTTTTTAATCAGAATCGTATTATGAGGTATACACATCGGGAAGAAGCACACTACCTAAGAAATCATTCTATAAATAGTTCATAGCATGGACGATGATGGAAGCTTGAATAATTTGAAAAGAAAAATCAAGAAAGAAATCAGTCAATTTAGTGATTATAGAAACGGTATTTAATTAAAAACCTCAGTATTTTATTACAGATTAAAATATAACCAACAGGGAAGCGATGTGCTAAGAGATCAGCACAGTTGGCTATAACGACAAGTTTCGTTATATTGATCGGTTGTGCTATAGAAATTGTCTATTATTTTCACACATAGCGACGGAGTAATCGAACAATCGAATTTGATATCAGAAATTTTTGTTTAATGTTTTTCATCTATTGAATTTATTCTTGCAATTATTCATCTCTTTTAAATTGTTTTACTATAGTCATTGTTATTTCTTACGCCATTCGAAAGCTTACTTAATTCAACTTGGTTAAGATTGGTTAATAGTCGTTATAAACGCCACAACTATGAGTTGTAGACAAAGGATTGTCTTAATACAAGTGGCAACATTGACTACTTTATTTCAATCATAAATAAAAATAATAAATAACGAAATGTTGTCGCCAGTTTAATGATTAATTATGCATCTATTTATGACACACTGGTGACTCTGCTTACACTTAAACTTATGCTTACAACACAAAGCAACAAATAAATGCAAATCCTTTGCCAACATTATTCTTAATACGAAGTAATTTCAACTTATTTTCGATCGTTTTATTTACATCATGTGTTACAGTGTTGACAACAACACAAACAACAACAATGTCTACAATGATGGTGACGAGTGCCATTGGAACCACTGAAATAAAGAAAGGAAGTCTTTATTTATGAGGGAGGAAGCCACAAAAAGTTTTAAACACACAGTACGGTGGGTCTGGTGAACGAATGATGCAGGGAGTGAATAAGTGACAAGGTGACGACTTCAGGGAAATAGAGGAATAAAATAACGGATAAACAAAATTAATGAATATGAACACTGAATTCATAAGCAAGTGCATTGCCCAACATGCGAATGAACGAGTGGGAGCTTGAACGCAAAACAAATCAACGGGTTATTAATAAAAAGAATGAACAGAAATCACTCAAAATCAATCAAAATTGAATGAACGAAGGGATAAACAAGTGAAATAAATGGATGAACATGTGAAGGAATAAGTGATTAACTGATGAGCAACTGTATAAAGTTATGAAGATGTTATGAGAGATGAATGGATAACAAATGATGATAATGAGAATTAAATGCTTCAGTTTCACTGACTGTTTGTTCATCATCATCATCGAGGTAATGATAATAACGAGTACTCATATGAAGCTGATAATGATGGCACATTTCTAACTTCTGTGAGTGTTTTTCTTCCACCCTACCCTACCCCTGTTTTATACCCTACACACGAAGTGGGTATATATCACTTACTGCTTCCGTTTGTAACGCATTAAAGGAGGCGTGACAGGTATAGGAAAGTATATATATTCCAGAACAGCGTGACCTCCTGAGTCGATTTAGCCATATCCGTCCGTCTGTCTGTCTGTCTGTCTGTCTGTCTGTCTGTCTGTCCGTCTGTAGAAATCACGATTAAAAGAGAACGAATAGAGATATCTTCTTCAAACTTGGCACGAATATTGTCTATCATTAGAAACTCATCGGTATTGAAAATGAGCAAAATCGGACCATTACCACGCGTACTTTTTATAGTGAATATAAATTCATCCATGCTTATAGCTCAATTTCCCAGCTTGTAGAACAAATTTGCGGTTGGAATTTTGTCCAGAAGTACATTGTCTCTGACCAAAAAAACTACTACAAATGGGCGTGGTCCGCCCACTAATTAAATAAAAGTCGATTACAGGAGAATGAATAGAGATATTTTCATCAAATTTGGCACGAATATTCTCTGTCATCACTGGCTATTTGAGATTGAAAAGGAAAAAAAATAGAAAATTGCCACGCCTAAATTTTAAGTACACGTGTGTAGGGTATATGAACTTCGGCCAGGCCGAAGTTAACACTCTTTCTGCTTATAGTTGAAGAGGCCACTTTTGCGTGTGTGTGAATAAGGTTTTGGTCACGTACTCGCCGTCACCGCCACCATCACAACGCCATCACCATCTACGTTAAAAATAATGAAAAATATTCAAAACTGTTTGGCGGCCGAAGTGACGTTGCGTCGTCAACCTCAAACAAATAAATATACAAACATGGTTAGACATACATACATACATACAACCCCATACACATTCGCAGATTAATATTGTTGCAAATAACAGTCGAAACAATTGATGAAAAACACTTAACGGTAATTGAGTGACAATAAATAGCAAAGTGGAAAGACCGACAAATAAATGGATGGAAGGACGGACAAATCAATAGATAGATGGACAGTCAAACAGTGGATGGTTCGGACAGATGGACTGAGAGACAGATGTAGAGACAGACAAACGACTGCCAAACAGAGCAACGGTGAAAACTGGGGTGATTCACTACCGCGACGAAAACAGTGAAGTCAAGTGATCTAAACCATTACATTTTGAGTACTTTTAAAAATACATTTATTTTTATTGTTCATGTGTGTGTGTGATTTTTTAAGAGTGTGTTTTGTGCATTCTTTGTTTAATTTTTTTTCCTTACGAATTTGTCTCTTTCGCTCTGCAACGGTTTCCGCATTTTGAGCACGCGCACTTCAAATTGTTGATTGTGATTGCATACAATAATTGGCAGGCGTGTCTACTTGTGGTTACAGCGGCTCAGCGTTGCCAGATTGTTGAGAGGGTAATTTTAAATTTCAACGATATTACAATATTTTTTGGCCAAATTTTATAGAAAGTGCTCTGGAAGTCATATCATATCACTGCTATTGATTGTATGCTGAATGATGTCAAAACATTCCTTTAAATAAATTGTTTTTCTTCTATAAACCAATTTTGAAAGCTTTTGAATAATTTGTTTCAGTGATTCGATTCATTAAAGCTATTTTATAATCATATACATAGTCATATACTGCGTGAAAATAATGACTAATTAGAAAGCTAGGTCAATTTTATCGCAAGCAATTTTATGTATTTTTATTTGCCATTGTATGTATGTATAAGTATGTATATGTATGTACACTACCGGCCAAAAGTTTCGAAGCACCACTCCTGTTCATAGAAAATCGTGTGGCATTTCTATATTATTGTATAAATTTTGATTTTTTCTTTTTTAATAGGATGGTAAAGTGATAACTGTAATATGGAACCCAAAACGGGTTTACGGCGTTCATTGTTTAATTGCATGCTCAGACAATACACTAAGTCAAGAAATTGGATTTTTTTGTTTATTGCACTTGCCATACAAAATCGAGAAAAAGAATTATAAAAAACCTTTTTCAGGTACTCAGGGTAATTTTTTTTTATGGGGTAATTACTAAAGGTAGTTATGAATAATTATTACCATCCATTTTTTACCCTGGGTCATGTATAAATGGCTGACCTAGAATATTGACACCTTTCTTTGTTCCTCAAGATTCAAACTGACCAAACGTCAAAAAAACCGAAGTAATGCCAAAAAATAAGATTGATATAAGATCTGCAGTGATTACTCTTCATAAGGAAGGCAATTCCGAGCGGATAATTGAGCAAAAATTAAAAATTTCGACTAGTTTTGTGCATCGCACCATACAAAAGTACAAGGATTATTGAACTCTTGAGGTCCTTCCGCGGTCCGGAAGGCCAAGATCGGCAACAAATCGTGAAGATAGAGCAATGAAAATATCAAGCTCCAGAAATAGAAGCCGAGATGATTACAGTCGATCAAACCCGGTGTCACTAACAACTGTAATAAGGCGGCTAGAGTGACTGGTCTTTGTGGAAGGATTGCTAAAGAAAAACTCTTACTTCGACCACGAAATAAAAAGAGAAGACTTCAATGGACTCTAACCTATAAGGAATGAACCGAAGAGGACTTAAAAAATGTTCTTTGGAACGACGAATCAAAGTTCGAGTTGTTTGGGTCAAATCAAAGAATTTTCGCCAAACGTAGTGCCCAAAAGAACATGCTGCCGGAGTGTGTAATCCCAACAGTGAAGCACGGCGGCGGTTCCGTTATGGTCTGGGGATGTTTCTCAAGCAATGGAGTAGGCGATTTAATTCGAATCGATGGAATTATGCGAAAGGAAGAGTATAGAAAGATACTGCAGCACAATGCAATACCATCAGGCGTACGATTGATCGGCGAAGGTTTCGTGATGCAACAAGATAACGATCCCAAACACAGTTCCAAATTGTGCAGAGGCTATTTAGAGAACAAAGAAACATCTGGAATATTAACAAATATGATTTGGCCTGCCCAGTCACCCGATCTCAATCCAATAGAGCTTCTATGGGATGAGCTGGACCAAAAAGTGCGAGAAAAAGCGACTACGTCAACAGAGGAAATGTGGAATGCATTTTTGGAATCATGGAACAATATACAACAGGAAACTATAAAGAAATTATTCGCCAGAATACCAAGACTTGTAGCAAAAGTTATTTAGTGCAAAGAGGGATTTTTTGATGAAAAATCAGTTTAGACGCTTTAGTAAAAATTTGGATAATAAAAATTATTCTAAAATATAATTTTAATGTAATCTGAAAGGAAATATAATAAACTTTAAAATTTACAATTAAACTTTTTATTTTTAAAAGCTTTGGATAACTATTGTTAAGATTTGTGGAAATTTCAAGGGTGCTTCGAAACTTTTGGCCGGTAGTGTATATGCAACAGAAACGTCTTTAGGAAAAAGAAATTTAGAACCTTAACCATCTTCAACAGCTCAAAATGCCACTTTAGTAGTTTGATTTTTAGAGTTTAGACTCTATATACACACGCGGGCACATAAATTGTCCCATTGACGATTTTTCACTTTACGGTCAATTTACTTAAATTTACTGTGTGTGTGTTAATGGATTACGTGTACACTGACGTAAAAATATTCCATAAGAAATGAATAAATAATGCAAAAGCTAATACTAAACATAGCATGCACAACAAACAAAGGGCGTGACATTTACAAAATAATGAGTTTTTTCATTCCTCTTCTATAATAAAAACAGATAAATAAAAAAACCATTTGTGCGAACGGTAAAATTGTACTTTTATACAGCAAACAAAGGAATATTGAATTCTAATTAAATGGAAATACAAAACAATAACAACAATGGAGTCATTCAGTTTTCATTATTTAATTTGACCAATTTTAGTGCCTTTCAGTTGATTGACGGACAAACAACCAGACAAACAGATTGCCGGACAACCTGTATCTCAACCCGCTTTAAGGTCATCCGATGCTTAAAAATGAACATCTTGAAATGATTTATGATCTCGTGGCGGATGACGATCACGACCGCCGAACGACCGACTGATTGAGTAGAACTCCACTAGTGTAGGGTCGTCTTCTCGCAAACTAACCCCTTCCCCCTTCTCAACATTCTTTAGCTTTCGTGGAACTCTTTACTGTTCAAAATATTTTTGTATGTGTGTGTGTTATGACTTATGTGTTACGTTTTGTGCCTTCCACAGCATTTATAAATTTTAACTTGTTTTTTCGCAGTCAGTTTTTATTTTTAATACTTCACTTTATTTAACTTTAAATACGAGTATAATTTAAAACATGATTTTAATAATTTATATGAAGAACAAAAATTTACTTTCCCTTTTTCCTCGATGGCTTCTAATGATTTTTCGCTATACACTTCAAAAATCTCGAAGCATCGCTTAAAGCAGCACCAGTAACAAGAACAACAGCAACACTTTTTAATTAATTACTTTCGGAAAAATTCAATTCAATTTGTTGAACGATTTTTTGTTATTGTTGACGTTGTTTACTTCAAACATTGGCCATCAATTCAATTTTCTAAAGTTTTGAGGTCTTAAGTTCGAGGTTGGCTGAAGTTAATCTGCTGCTTTTTCGTTCAGTGTTTTTTCAAGTTTTTGTAACACTTTTAAGTGAATAAATTTGTTTTTTCCTTTTTCCTATACAACCGCCTGCTGGTTTTTTTCGTTATGTGATTTCTTCTTAAATATTTGACTCTAATGAAATTTTGTTACTAAATCCATTAAAATGAACATCCATCATTGAGCCCATCGTGAATTTGGTGCATGTTCGGCTCATGGCTCTGGTCTTAAAGTGGGTTGTGGAGGGGGATGTAGGGGCAGCCAGTCTATCGAGACATCTATCCAAACATATATTCATCCATCAGTCTGCTCATCTACTCATCTATCCATCTAGTATTCACAGCTGACTGATAGCTGTTACATGTGCTCAATTTTGGTTATTGTTTTGTTGTTGCTACAGAAAAGCCATTGAAGAATTTTATTTTTTACAATTTTATAAAATAGACACTCAATAAATCAATTGAATTAACAGTTCTGTAAATCTGAAAGCACAAATTTCAAATCGAAGGGGAAATTCGTTGATTATTTAATGAAAATTTATTTAAATTTTCTATATTTAAATATTTTTGAAGTTTTGAAATAAATCGTCTTTTGATAAAAGTCGTTGGAAAAGAATTCGATCGATCAATAGACTAAAAGCAAAGCCAACTTTAGATTTAAAAAGTTTTATGAAATGGCTTGTTTTAAGGAGCTCTTTCTTAGATATTTTTTAAATAAGTTCAAAACTCAAAATTGTTTAATGGAATGTAAATACATATATTATTAATATAAACAAATATATGGGTGTGTTCCGCTCACTTTTATGTATTCCTCCCAACGGTATATATGTATGTATATGTATAAATATAAAGTCCATTTTCACCGCAAAATACTGTAAACAAATAAAATTTTCTTTAAAAGTCTGAGGAAAATTTTTCTAAGTTTGCTCAATTCGAACATAAATACTTAAATACTTGTGTTCACATTAAAAGTACCCTCTACAAAATTATTGCCCAATAAATAATCAAATGTACCCCTCTGCTCTCTTTTAGTCTCTTCTCCATCAACTATAAAAGGAAATATAAATCATGGCAAAGAGTTACTCTGCGGCTCTTTTGAACTGAGATCTGTATATAATCCGTATCTTTGAGATAGAGTCTGTAATCTATAAAGAATCTGTACAAAATATAAATAACAAAAGGAATGTAAATACGAAATCAATCGCGAAGGGAAAAGAAATAAAAGCCACTTCAACGGATAAGCGAGGAATCAATGATTCAAGGATTCGCATGAATACAGGGATAGTAAAAAGAAGCCTATATTGTGTTGGATCTTTATGATCCAAAAGAATTTCAAGTGAAAGTCGGTAAAGGGTAAAAGAGAAGGGTAACTGAAGGGGAGAAAGAGAGAGCGAAGAAGAAAGAGTAGAGTTTGAGAAAGGATTTTAAAAGGATTTGAAAATATTTACATAAGTACCGACCAATATGATTCCCAAACAAAAAGCACCCACAAAAAAGTTACCCTTTATTTGAATATATTTTGACTTCACTGACACTTCAAATCTTGGAAGCTTCTTTGATTATTAGAAAAGACGAGTAACGAACAGATTTAAAGCACTTGAGGTTTCGAGTGGATTTTTTTATAGCCACTTTATTGAAATTTGGTTCTTGGTATATCTATGAATGTGAGATCGTTTCTGTTAAATCATTCCCCTACTCTTCCTTCTTCTATCCCCCTCACTGTGGGGGATAGACTGCTTCAGCAGTTGGTAGTTAAGATTTCTATATAAATTTTAGATTTATTATTTGGATGCATTTAAATATTGAATAAAAATCAGAAGCTATTAAATATATATTGAGTTGTCTCTTTAAAAAACCACAAAAAACATAAAAACATGCTATCTTCGACCAAGCCGAAGCTGAAGAGCTTCTAGAAGAAAGTGATAAAGTGGCGCACCTGGAGACTTTAATTGGGTTAATAAAGTTATTTGATTTAACTTGGAGTTATGTGAAGTTATGTTATGTTGAAGTAGGCTGACCACGCCTTTTCGTGGTTGATAATACAGTATTGGTGCTGTGTGTCATAGCAACATTTTAGAAAAAATATGTTTATAAGGTATAGAGTGAAATAGTGGGCAGTGCACTCCGATTTTTTTACTACTAGTAGACAATATGGAAGTTGTTTGAATTGATGTTGGGAATTCAATTTTATCCTAGTAACTTACTTTTATGCTTTGTTACATGGTTTAAAAAAAAAGGGTAGTGACACACTTGATGACACTTTTCTGTACCTTCCACGCCTTTTCTGTGCACTGAAAATTGAAGGAAAAACACTTCAAAGGTAAGGGTGATTGGTAGAGGTAAAATATTCTGGAAGAGATAACAAAGACTCCTTTTTACCCGATATACTGTCGTCTATACTGAAGTAACCACGTACAAAAATTCTCTTCTCTTGAGAAAAAAGGCAATAAAGCAGCGAAAAGATAACGTAAAGTAGGAATTTCATGAAAACTAAACGAATAAATAATCAGTAACAATAATTGTATGTTTTTCCCCTGTTTTTAAAATCTCTAAATGTTTATTAAAAGGAATTGACAGTTTCTGTTTGTGTCAACTTCTAAGCGTTTTAATATTTTTATAGCGAAAAACAAAAACATAACTCTTTGGCAACCTTTTCGTTGTTTCAGTTTGAGTGCAAATCAATAATGATTTTTATTTTTTTGTTCCTTTTTCAAATTACGTTTGCCGTTTTTTGAACGCCTTTTTTATGTATGTACCTACATAAGCAAAAACAACAAAAAATGCCGCTGGTGGTAAATACATATTTTGAGGACATGTTTTGACATTGTAAAATATATATCCTATCTTTTTCATTTTTTCTTTGTTTCTTATTTGTGTTTCTTGAACTAAATTGGATAGAGGCAATCCTCGATTTTTTAGTTGAAGGATTGTGTATTTGTTTTATTTACTTATTTGGCTTAAGGGCAGAAGTTGTTGGTTAAAAGTTCAGGTTAAACTCCATTAAATATAACTAAACCCACACGAATCGAAAGTTATACTTTTGCCGCAAGAAAAATGTACTTTAGAAGTTCATTTTATGAAAAAATTTAAAGCATTGCATTGTTTCAAATTTGGAAATAGAAAATAATCCGACGGGCTTAAATCTGTCGGATGGAGTCTAAATAGGGTTCATGAGGAAGCTCTAATATCGAACTCTATTTTGCACAGCACGAGACCGGATGTTTGAACTGGTGCCCTGATTACACAATAGTTTCCTTTTTCAGTTTTATAGTGATGGTACCTTTCTGAAGTAAAGTCTGGTATTAAAGCTAATGACCTTAAGACAGCTGAATGAGCTTAATTAGGTCACGTCAATGAACCGTTCTGTATACTTAATTTCATCACGGATGTTATGAATGTCTACGGAATGAGGCCTGTGAAGGATTTCGACCTGATGAGTATTTTCTTTCGCTAAGACTTACCTCGTATTGACCTCTATGGGATTTATAACGATTGAAAGCATTCTAGATACTCAAATCAAGTCATATTAAATATGTTCCCTCTGGAACTTATTAAGCTTCCTTTCATTAAAGTAACAGGAAAAGTGTTTATTGTTTTATTTTTAATGAAGAAAATAAAATATTTTATAAATTCTTACTAATTTGAAATTACATAACGAATTTAGGAATGCAACTTCTTCAGTTCGATTAATAAATTAACAAAAGAAATATTTCCGAAATATATTATTTTAATATTTAACTGTGATATAAAAATGAGAAATTTTATTTAAAATTTAAAGCATTAACATTTTGAATTGGATGTATTTTAAATATATCTTCTCCATATCTATGTATCCGTTCATCATCTATCAAACATTCATCCTTCCATCCAACAATTTATTCTACCTTCTTTTCTTCATATTAACTCAAGCACTCGTATTGAATAAACATCTTTTCGATACTCTGACGATTATTTCACACGATTCAATGCTAATCTTCAATAGTGGACAGTTCAAGTGGATAGTTCAAGTAGACAGTTCAAGTGGCTTGTTCAGGATTATGGTCGAAACTCTTTTTCAGCGTAATTTTAAAATTTTTTTCATAAGAAAAATTAAGAACAAGATGACCGAGAAAAAACTCAACACTATGAAAATCAATAAAAAAAGGTGTAAAAAAAAAAGAAATTTGATATGAAAATTGCATTTTTTTTGGAAAATAGTCTGCTTTCAATATTTGTTGTTGCTCGAACTCAACGAGTTACAACTGAGTTAAGAGCACCACACAAAAGTGTTGGGTGTGGGTCGGATAGAAGGATCGGAGGAGGATAGAAGGAGGAAGGGGTATACTCGTAAATTGGCCAGACTCAAAGGTTGGAGATGGCAGAAAGAAGGAGAGGTGAGGAAATTGGGAGGGCGAGACTCGAACAAATTGTGAAGAAAATCGTTTTTAATACGTTTCTGTTATTGAGTTGGTTGTTGATGTTTTGGTGATGGTTCTGGTTGCTTTGTTTCTTTTAATTTTGCTGTTGTTTTAATTTACTTTTGTGTTTTATGGTTACTTTGTCTGCATTCCTTTGGGATAAAATTTCGTGCTCTAGCAGAAGTGTAGAGAAATAATTGATTTTGCTTTGTTCTTGTTGTTGCCGGTTGATTCTATGCTGTTGTTACTATTTGGAAATTTTAAGGTTTATATGTAAATGAATGACCTTGAAAAAGCTACTTCAGCAACAGGTGCCATTTTCCGAAAAGTTGTTGTTATTATTTTTATTATTATTATTCTTAAGTGTTCTTAAAAATGTCTCCTTAGAAATTTTAAACTTTTTATCCAAGTAACTTTGTTTAATGTAAATGCAGTAAAATGTACAGCACGAAGGTGAAAACCGCATCGAAATCGGCCCAGCCGTTTAAGAGTTAACTAACTCTAAAGGGACATGCGACTAATTAGAATTATATTAAATAATTAATTAACTACCTGAAATGATTGGATATTCCTTGTTTCTTTAAACTCCTTTATAACCCTTAAATCAACAAACTCAACAATAACAACACATGAATCTCCGCAGCTGCCGAAAAATAAGTTGTTATTGTAATGCGATGCCGGCACACAGTCGCCGATACGAAAGGGTACGAAAGAGAAATTGATAACACACAGTCAGCATTTGCTAGCAGAGCAGTTCATCTATACACCTACTCAGCGACAATTACCGTCTATCAACCGTCTATCGATGACAAAATTTTTTTTAAAACCATCCACCACTTATCCGCACTTAATTATATTCGTAATATGGTATATAAAATGAATGTATGTACGCACAAACAAATGTATACTTAGTCTTAAATGTAGAATTAACTTAAATAATTACTTTTTAAATAAATAGTAAAATTTAAATATTATATAATATTATGTGCACCTCTCGCAGATAATGGTCAAAATCTGTCTTGTTAATTTTACTATAGATTAGCAAAGCAAAAATTTTTCTTTCACAGAATCCCATTGTGCGGTAAATACCTACTATAAATCTACAAAAGTAACGAAGATTCATTAAAGTAACGTCGTTAAAGTTTTTAGTTACTCGTTCTTTTAACTAGTTCAAGAACAACTTCGTTGCTTCAACGTTAACGACCCGAACTAACTTCGTTACATTAACTATAACGATCAGAACAACGATCTTACTTTCGTTACTTTAACGATAACGATCAGAACAACGATCCTACTTTCGTTACTTTAACGTTAACGATTGCAAAGTAACTTCGTTACTTTAACGATAACGAAGGCGTCTGTGAAAGTAACGAAGTTAAATTAACTTTAACTATAACGATAACTAGTTAACGATTTAACTAGTTGTGCCCAACTCTGTAAGAAACAAAAGTTCATGCTTTGAAGCTGCATTAAAATGGGTGCATAAAATTGTTGCATCTTTTAAGCGTCATTCTCATTCTAATAGTGAGCATGTGGCTGTGTGTGTGTAAATATTAATTAATTTTTTTTTTAAATAATTTTTTGGCAATCTTAAAATACACTATAACAAAGCTGCAAATTAAATAATTTCAAAATTTTAAAAATGCTAAAAAAATTCAATCAATCAATTATAAAGAAGTGGCTAAAGAAATGGCTCAACTTCAGATGATATTAACAACTTTCAATTAAATGAACTCTTGCAACTATCAAATAATGGAATTTCAGAAAGTTTGTAGAAGTTAGAAAATGAGCCGAAAATGGCACGATTTCGAGCCCTAAAACCACTCTTAAATACTCGCAAATATTTGAAAATTCCCCTGAAAGCCGTTTAAGTTCATTAGTTCATCATAATTTATTCACAGTTATGAAAACAGCTCAGTTTGTTTTCATCTATTTTCTTCTTCTTCTCGTTCACAGCTTCGACGCCCTCGGACGTCCCCTGCAGCTGGCGATGCCCTGGGCCGATGAGACGGTCTTCAAAAACAAAGCGCACTTCTACTACGATTCCAACCCGCCCGCGCTGCGCATCAAGAACATCCAGACCAGTGTTGCCAGATTGTACAAATGAGGCGATGACTTTCATAAATCACCAACGAGAAACTGGCGGATTTGCGTGACAGTGCTGGGTGAGTGAGTCTTACGAGTTGGCGAGCTTTGAGAGACTTTTCTTCAAAGAGACTAAAAAACCGCTCTGCTGCTGCGTCGAATTGTGTCGCCACCTCTGAGCTGCCGCTGTCGTCGCTGCAAATGAAATAAAAATTTGATTTCATTTCACTTCTTTTACGTTTTCGTTTTGGTTCCGAAACACTTCTTAACGCTTCTGCGAACGCTTCCGTTTCCCGTTAATTTTTCATTTCATCTTCATGGCAAACAGCGGCGACAGCGAAGTTTCTTTTATTTCTCTGGTCTCGTTTTTATAAATTTCTAGTAATTTCTTTAGACATGTTTTCGTTTTTAGAAATTTTCCTGACACATCTTTTTTTCGTTTCGTTTTCATTTTCATATCTTCTCTCCGTGTCTCATCTTCCAGTTCCGCCCACTCAGTTAACAATCCTTGATCACCACGGAGCCGCAGTGCGAGACCAGATGGCCGGCCCTACTTGTAGGGCGAGAGTATCAACCTGGCGTGTTTCCCGAGCGGAGGCATTAAACCTTCGCGCGTCTTCTGGTGGAAGGAGCATGCGTTGGTGGACGACTCGTTCCAAGTGCTGCCGGATGGCATGGTGCGAAACGTGCTGCATCTGAAGAGTGTGGAATGGCGAGATTTTCTAACGGTAAGTTGTTAAGGACGCTTTATTTCTTTATTTCCTCTGCTCTGATCTGCTTTGCTCTGTTCTGCTCTTCTCTGCGGTGGTTGCTACGAATTAAAGTGTTGCTTCGTTCTTCATCCTTCTTCCTTTAGCGAAGTTGTTGATGAGGCGATTTATTTCGAGATGCTTCGGGTCAGACGACGAATCACCCAACGAGTGCTGAGTTGTATTGGATTAAATAATGACAGCTATCGTGGGGTTTCTGGCGAGGAAATAAAAGTTTGCTAATTAATTCTATTTCTTGAGATTCATAAGATATGGAATTTTTATTAACTCGTTTAAGACTCACACCAATTTATTCGAATTAATATACTATTAAACTCAATAACATTAACAATAATTAATATAATAAATATTAAATATTATTTAAATACTAATATAAATATTGAACTAAATAAAATTTAAATATTGCTTTCCATAAATTTTGCAATTTTGTGATATACTCGTATTTTAAGGATTCTTACACCATCACCTTAGTTTTATACTTAAAAATTTTATGAATTCTAATACTTATTTCATAAAAAAGTCGATACATTTTTAAAAACATTTTCTCTCTGAATTTCCTGGTGTTAATCAATTGTTCTTTAAGGTATTATTATTTAATAATAACATTACGACACGAATGGCAAATAATAATAAAAAAATAATCAATAATATTTTGTTTATATCTTTATTAAAATACTTGCACATAGCTAAAAAAATAAGGACAAATAAAAATATAATCGAAAACTAATTCTTTCATTAACTGAGTGATAAGTTTTGCATTGTCGTGTATATGAAATCCTTTTACAGAACGTATGAAGCCCATCGAGGGTTACCTTAACGCGCAACACCTGGTATTCGTGCTTTCAGTTTAGATGGATTGATTAATGGATTGAATGAACTAATGATAAACTAATAGTTTGCGCTTTCGTTTGTTTTTTCTCTTAATTTGACTTTTACACCTCAATTAAAGGTTGTTTTAAGCTAATTACACCGAAGTTAAATCCAACAAATGAGCTTCACCATAAATTATACTATATAGTATATACATGAGGGTAATAAACACATACAAGTTATTCAAACATAGAAGGAAAGGTCACAAGGTGTTCAAAGTAAGCTAATTACTTTTAGAAAATCAATACAAAGCCAACCAAGCAGTGAAAATGAACTTTGTACGTCATTAAAAAACAAATAAGGAAAAGTAGAACAAGCAAAAAACAGGGAGAGAAAAAAAGGGAGAAAGAGTAACTTCTTGTTTTTGCCATTAAATCGAAATAGACAAAGTTTCTAGCACATTTAATTAAACTTTAACTTTTAGAGTGGGAATGAAAGCGAAAAATATAACTCTTAGCTTACCACACCACAAACCCGGTAGTGCAACCACTCTCTACAGCTTTTGCTGTGACTATCACCGTTTCCACTCCACTCGATACTTCACTATCAACTACCCAGGTAGTTTTATTCGTGTAACTCTTCTCATATTCTAATCTTCTACTAGGTAATGTCATATCATATGTAAATACGTTCAAAATGTCATACGCGTCCCACTCAGTGGCCCACTTTTTCCTATTTTCTAATGAATTAACAGTGACAGTTTCTACAAAAGTTTTGTCGAACGAGTATTTAAATCAAACTTAGGAAGTTTCAGTTTCTACAAATCTGATAAGACTGGAACTTGTCGTTTTCTTATCCCCGTGAGTTGGACGTCACGGATGTTTGATCATTACAATTACGATATAAATATGAGCATGAAAAAGCCTTCTTTGGAACGAAATGTAAAAAATGCTTTGTGTCCCAAAAATAATCGAATTTTTTATTGCCGGCGTGAAAACCTCTTGAAGCCCTCTTGAAACTCACAGCTCCTCAGCGAGCAACAGCATCTACGGCAAAATCTACCATCTGGACATTAAAAAATTTTACGTAATTCAGTTGCTTTAATGTCGGAATTGTTTTTTTCCTTGCTTCTCATTAATGTATTTTACTTTATTCCTTTTTACTCTCCACTCCACTCTTTTTATTCGGTATAAATTGCGATACGTTACGTTCTTACATCT
This sequence comes from Myopa testacea, assembly GCA_949629155.1. Lineage (NCBI taxonomy): Eukaryota > Metazoa > Arthropoda > Insecta > Diptera > Conopidae > Myopa > Myopa testacea. Next base: position 12,601,018 of record OX451346.1, read on the forward strand.
GTATTAAGCGTCGTTAATGATGATTTTTCTCCACGGACTTAAGGTATCAAACCGAAACGTAATGGGTTAATATGTATAATCAGAAGATCAAGAAAAAAGTGCATTAAATTTATGAGGGCAAGGCGTCACATAGGAAAATTTTTCTTTATGTAACATAATTGTAATAGAAGCAAATAAAGTAGAACCAGAAAAAAAGGAAGTGAAAATTATAGATTATGTGAAGGGTCCGAATATAGTGAGTTTTCTATGAAGTCTGTTTGCACAGAGTAGGAGTTAAAATTTCACGACGGTACATCGGACGGAGTTTAGTGTGTTATGGAATGTTTTAAATTCTTTAGTTCCACATCTTGTTTTTGCTGTTGTGTTTGAATTATTTTCCCCCACGATTGCGATGCGGGAAGCCCTACTATCGATGGAGTACTATAGGATTTCAAAACACGCCTTTTTCTAAAGAAGCTTATTCCCAGAATGATAAAAATACAGATAATATTAATATGTATTTTAATGAAATTTTATGTCGTAAAACTAATTTCACCGTACTTTCACATATCGTATTATTTGTTTATTTAGAAACAAACAGTTCTTTGCACTTTATCGCTCGCTCTTCTTGTTATCTCGTCTGGATATCTTCCTCTGACTCCTTCTTCTCTCCTGTGTTGGGAAATCTTACATGCTTTTTCTGGCAATAATTTCAAGGATAAAAAATAATTTCAACTCGATTCAAACTCCCGTCGAGTCAGTTCACGAGTGCTACGCGCAACTATGTACAATATTTCTAAAACTAAAGTCTACGTGCTTCAGTTTTTCTTCATCCTCTTGAAATGTCTGCGTCATTTCAAGGGAAGGGTGGAGTGGGTGGCAAGAGCTGGTTCATTGGGTTGAGTAGGATTTGTTGTAATAGTTTTCATGCCATAGTAATGATAATAAACTGATGAAGGCGATGAGGATTATGGTGATTGTAATGGTGATGATTATTGTGATGGCGATGGTGATTTTAAAGATATTGGTGGCCAGGGTGGTCACGATAATGTGGGCAGTCATGATGTCAGAGCCACTCTTATTGATGCGGGTGTGGGAGAGAGGATGGAGGCTAGAGGTGGGGTTTTTGTTGGCGGATTAGGTAAGGACGAGACGAGGTAAGTATAAAGATAGGGTTAAAAATGAGAATAACACCAGAATGGGGCTGAATGCAATTTTGTGGATTGTAATAAGAATAAAGGTAAGAATGAGCAACTAGGAGAGAATGATGACGATAATATTGAGGATAATGCTGAGGATAAAAGTGCGAATGAGAAGAAGCGGGAAGGAATGAGGTAGGGACGAGGGAAATGTAAGGAAGTGATGAGATGTGAGTAAAGATATGGTTAAGGATGTTGTGTAGTAGACATAATTAGTGTGAACGGGCCCAACAGTGTCATATAGGTGAACACACCCGATCGTAGCATGGCTGAACGTCAACGAAGATTCGCGCTCTTCCGGCTAGTCGATCCACCATGTAAGACATGTATATTAACTTCTGAATAAAATCAATAAACATCGGAATAATAGTGGCGACGAGGATAATTCGGTAGCATGCATGATTTAACTAATAACTTATAAGTCGTGAAATAAATGGCAGATAATGAAATAGTGCCTGCTTGCGCAAGTAAAATGAATTTTATTGGCACGATAGAACAGTTTTTGCCAGGCGATGACATCAACGATTATCTGGAACGTTTAGAGCAGATTTTTATATGCAATGCAATAGAAGAAAATAAAAAAGTGTCAGTGCTAATAACGCTTATTGGTCCAGAGGCGTATAAGACGCTGAAAACTGTGGTAGCACCAGCTTCGCCGGCGTCAAAGACATACGAGCAATTGGGTGATGTGCTGAAAAAGGTGTACGCAGCAAAAAAACTAGTATTAGCAGAGCGATTCAAGTTTTCGTGCAGGAATCAAAAAGAAAATGAGCAAATTACTGAATACATAGTCAGTTTAAAGTTGTTGTCGAAGGACTGTAATTTTGGGAATTTTTTAGATCAAGCACTGAGAGACAAGTTTATCTTTGGTCTCCAAAATGCCAGGTGGCAAGAAAAGTTGCTGGAGGAAGATTCAGCTACGTTTGAACAAGTGTGCACTAAAGCCCTTAATTTGGAAGCACTTCAGAAACAGTCATACGAAATGAAGCCATTAAGTATTCATGGTGTGTCAAGCAGCACTAGTCAAAAGTTTAAAAGTCATCGTCAAGAGAAACAGAAAAGTAGTGTCAACGCTGACAGTTCACGTCCGCAAAAAGAAATGTCATTTCAACATAAACTTTCGTCCAAATGTAGCCGCTGTGGCAACATGTATCATAGAACTCAGTGTCCAGCCCTATACGTCACTTGCAACAATTGTAGAGCAAAGGGTCATTTTGCTAAAATGTGCAGGAAACCAAATAAGAATATTGGAAACCACTGCAGTAAAAATGCCGGTAAGGGGAACGTAGACAGTATCGTCCAAGATGTAAGCTTGGTTATGGAATCATCAGTGTTGAATATAGAAGAGCGTCAACGTCTTATCGTGCCATTGGAAGTCAATGGGAAATGTCTGCAAATGGAAATCGACACGGGAGCTGCCAAATCTATTATAAGTTATGTACAATATCTTAAATATTTTAAAACCATAAGTATTGTTTCTTGTCATAATAAGTTACAGGTAATTACTGGTGAAACTCTGGACATTGCGGGAAAAATTGATGTAAAAGTTCAAATGGTACAGAATCTAGATGCTGTGTTCCTAGAGTTAATGGTGGTGAAGGCAGATAGAGATTTTATTCCTATAATGGGCAGGCCCTGGTTAGACGTATTATATCCTCATTGGAGGGAGTTAATTTCGCAAAAGCTAACAAGTGAGTTGAGCGGCATAAATGTCTTAAGTGAGCAGGTACAATTTGAGTTAGTATCACGGCTAAAAGCGCAATATCCCTTGGTATTTACGGAAAATTTAGATAAACCAATTAAGAACTTTACCGCGGAAATCGCTGTTAATTCAGATTATAAACCGATTTTTCATAAAAGCTATTCCGTACCGTTTCTATTACGAGAAAGGGTTGAAGTCGAACTAGAGCGGTTGGTGAAGACAGGCATTATATCACCTACAAAATATGCGGAGACAGCAAGTCCAATTGTAGTGGTGCCAAAGAAAGATAATACTATTCGTCTGTGTGTTGATTTTAAAAATACTGTAAATAAATATATAAGGATGGAACATTACCCATTGCCTAGGTGTGACGATCTGTTCGCTAGTCTGAGTAATTGCAAGTATTTTTGCGTGTTAGATCTCACCGGGGCCTATCAGCAAGTAGCTGTGTCTGAGGATTCAAAAAAATTTCTCGTAATCAACACACATAAGGGACTTTTTGTGTATAACCGTCTACCATTTGGTATAGCTAGTGCACCTGCTGTTTTCCAAAGTATTATAGACCAAATACTATTAGGTTTGGGCACCGTAGCGGGATACTTAGATGATATTATCATCGCAGGGCAGTCTAAAGAACAATGTGAAGCTAAGCTTAAAGAAGTTTTGACGAGACTTAACAAACATGAGGTCCGTGTGAATATTAAAAAATGTGTTTTCTTTTCCACGTCTGTGGAATATTTAGGTCATGTATTGTCTCACAATCAAATTCGTCCAAGTCCCCGAAAGATTGAAGCCATTATGTCAGCACCGTCTCCCGAAAATATAACGCAACTACAAGCGTATTTAGGGTTGTTAAATTACTACGGAAGATTCATTCCGAATCTATCGTCGGAGATTCAAACTTTGTACTCCTTGCTGCGTAAGGGTCAAAAATTTGTATGGTCAACAGAGTGTGAAGAGGTATTTCAAAAAAGCAAACTTTTCCTGGTACAGAATTCCGTTCTTGAGCTGTACGACCCCGGGAAACCTATAATCGTGTCAACAGACGCATCCCCCTATGGGGTAGGAGCAATTCTTTCACATAGGGTCAATGGGGAAGAAAAACCGGTACTTTTTGCGTCTCGCACTTTATCTGCCGCCGAGCAGAATTATTCGCAGTTACATAGAGAGGCTTTAGCAATAATCTTTGCTGTAAACAAATTCCATAAGTATATTTATGGGAGAGAGTTTACCATACATAGCGATCACCAACCGCTACGCGAGATATTCAACCCGAATAAAGCAACGCCAGCGGTGGCAGCTGCAAGATTGCAGCGTTGGGCTGTTATTTTATCTACCTATAAATATAAAATAAATTACAAAAGCAAATTGCAAATGTGTCACGCTGATGCTTTATCGAGGCTTCCATTAAGGAATGCAGGAGTAAGTGAGGATTCGGTAATCAATGCATTTAGTCTGTCGGATGAATTGCCATTAGACATAGAAACAGTTAGGGAACATTCGAAGGATGACCCGGTCATTTCACAAGTCATCACATATGTCCAGTTTGGGTGGCCACCAAAATCCCAAATCGATGACACAAATATTATATTTTTTTTTAATAAGCAAAATGCGTTAGCAATTGAAGAAAGTTGTTTGTTCTATGGTAATAGACTGGTAATTCCCAAATCCTTACACACGCAAGTATTGGAGTTCGTGCACACGGATCACGTAGGGGTCAATAGAATGAAATCGCTGGCGAGGTCATATATATATTTTAAAAACATGGACAAAGATATGGAAACATTTGTAAAAAACTGTCTTACATGTCAACAAACGCAAAGTCGTCAAAAATCGGTTACATCCAGTTGGCCAAAGTGTGCGAAACCTTTCGATAGAATTCATATTGATTTATGTTATTTCGGAAAATATGAGTTTATGGTGTTAGTCGATGCTTATAGCCATTGGCTCGAAGTTTATCCGTTAGTCAAATCGAATGCACGGGCTATTATAAAAAAGTTAAAGATTTTCATTTCGATATTTGGGTTGCCAACAGAATTGTGTAGTGATAATGGTCCACCTTTTTCGTCATCAGAATTCATAAACTTCTGCCATTCTAACGGCATTAAAGTGTTAAAATCCCCACCATATCACCCACAAAGCAACGGATTAGCCGAAAAGTATGTTGGAGTAGTAAAAAAATCATTAAAGAAATTTATGTTAGACAGGAAATATGTATTATTAGATATGGAGGAAAAAGTTTTGCAATTTCTTTTTACTTTTCGGAACACACCATCTAGTTCTACTAATCAAACACCCACAGAAATGATTTTCAGAGTTAAACCAAAAACAAAAATGGACTTAATCAATCCATTTCGTAAAAATAATATTGTAGAAATTCCTATAAAGCGACCAATTGTGTTAGATAGTCACAAAAGAAAAAAGAAAGCAGGAATTAACAATATTAAAACATTCAAAAATGGGGAGAAAGTATTGTATATGGCACATAATCAGTCGCACGCTAAGTGGATACCAGCGTTAGTGACCAAAGTCCTAAGTCCATGTGTGTATGAAATTTTTGTAAGTGGCTCTAGACGCGTTGTACAATTCTCGCAAATTTGCAAGTCCCTTTTGGAGGATAAATTCCACCCGTATATAACGAGAATCGGACAACAGTGCCTAGAACCACCAGATGGACAGTCTACCTCAAGGGGAAAGACAACACGTCAAGTCAAGCGACGGTATGTAAAGAAAATATACCAAAAAACACGGGCTTCGTCCCGTCTAAAGAAAAGTAATAAAAACATTAATGTTTAGTATATACAATAGATTAAGTAAGTACACATATACAAATGTATATAAAATTTAATGAATTCAGTTATTACTAGTTCATGTATTACCAGTTTGGAAACTTATCAATATTAGAGAAAAAACTATTGAATTATGATTATATGTACTAAGTAATTTTGTAAGTGAATCCAGACTATACGGGGAGATCGAATCTAAGGGGGAGAAATGTTGTGTAGTAGACATAATTAGTGTGAACGGGCCCAACAGTGTCATATAGGTGAACACACCCGATCGTAGCATGGCTGAACGTCAACGAAGATTCGCGCTCTTCCGGCTAGTCGATCCACCATGTAAGACATGTATATTAACTTCTGAATAAAATCAATAAACATCGGAATAAAGGATAAGAATCAGAACAGGATAAGGATACTATAAAGATTAGTATAAAGATAAGGATAAGGAAGAGTATAAGGATAAGCATAAGGATAAAGAGAATGCTAGTAATAATGCAAATTATTTGGTTGATAGGCATAATAAGGAAAACGGTATGATGATGTTTATGTGGAAAATGTTTGAACACTGAAAAGATTATATAAATGATCAGATTTTTTTAACCAATTAGTAATGTTTTTCAAGAACTTCACTAAGTTTAACAAATAGTATATTACTACATAATTTCAATTTGATTTAATCTCCTGTTAATAATCATTATATATGTTAAGCATTTTTCTCCCATTTCTTCCTTCTCAAGTTTCTCTCATTCTTTTTCTATTCATTTCCCAAGTGATTTACGTATATTAAATCACACACCAAAACAATTGAAAGTGATTCAGAGAAGTTGAAATGTATTTCAATGTCGTTTCAGGATTTCATAAACTTAACCCGAACCACTTCTTTTAATCTGTAACACTCACTACATACAAACATCATTCCTTACTCTCCCATTTTTTGTTATCCCTTTTCTTCTCCCTCTTAGCTTTTGTCGGAATGCCGGAATGTCGGAATGGTTCAATGGCACTCATTTCTGAGCTGAATTGAGTAGATCTGTGTTGAGCTTGAAGTCTTGTAAATCATACTTAAAACTAGGGAAAACATTTTAATCCTCCCTGGCCGTCAAAATAATATCATGCATCATGTTGATTTTGTCATTTGTTACGCTGATTTTGAGATCAAGCGTAATTTTATCAGAATTATCAATGACTAAATTTGTATTTAATTCACTCAACTTGTCTATTCAGTTATGTTCCAATCTTTCATTTTATTTAGCTCTTGTAGTTTCTACTCCATTATTTCTACATTTTTATACGTACATTTGTACTATTTTGGTTTTCTATTATTCGGCACAAAACTTGACATTTTTGCAGGAAAAAAATTACGTGATGCTGATACGGAATCACTAGTACTTTAAGGTTATGGTGTTGCCGGTTGACGAAACTTGGGATATTACGTTTTACATCTGACAATTTCTCCATAACCTTCTGGTGGGGCCATCTTTTGACAAACCGCGGAAACTTATTTGTACACCTAATAAAATCCTAAAATCCACCTGAAACTTTCTCTTCAACACATTCACTCGAACATTCTGAGATCAAAAGTTGTTTCTTGCGAATTGATTTCAAACACCTGACCAACAGACTCGGTCACCGACAACACGATATTTCAGTCGCTTCTGCAAGTCATTGAAAGAATTTGAAGCTCGTCTTCTCTGAAAGCAGCTCAGTGGTTAGCAGATAGATGAGCGCATTTCATGTATGCTTTGAGGTTTTGAAGCTTTACTGGCGTTGTTCGTATATCATCTTCTCGCCTTTATTCCTCTTTCATTCAAGAAATTTTAATTTGTTTTTTTCCCTTCTAGGAATCTTAGTTTTTCCTTTTTGGCACGCGTGTTTGTGGTCGATTTTATTGAATAGCATTTGAAACAGAAAATTGTCCAGAAATGAATTCAAATTTAAAGGAAGGTTTTATTTACCTGTTTTCGATGATGATTTTGAACTTTAGCACTGAGTTGTTATTTGACGAGTTCAACTACTCAATAATCGCCTATTTCAAAATTCCTTAAACTCCCCCAAGCCTCCACGCCCTCCATATAGTCTCTAAAAATGCTACAGAGATATTCTTCTGAGTGACGCTCAGATTCTCTTTTCTTTATACATGAAAGAACATGAATGGAAATTACGTATGAAAACTTTTATCAGTGTAGAAACTTTTTGCCTTGAATTGCAAAATAATAAGCTTCAGATCTGATGTAAACCAATTTACTACCAGTTACAAGGGTAACCTAGCAACCCATGTTTTTAGCACAGCGAAGTACCAGATGTACCATATTGAACTGTTCTACACCGTTCTACACGTGGATAGCACAACCACCACAACTTCAACAACAAAAATGCTATACAATATTAGATGGATTACGTACTCAATGTATGCATATAAAAAACTTTTTCTTTTGGTGTGATGCAGATGATAAAATGTAAGGATCAAGTGAAGTTCAAGTAAGTTTCAGACAGAGTGGGAAAGAGATAGAATAATAGGAATTATTAGCTTTGTCTATACAAGCATATAAAAAATAAAAGTAAAAACAAAACAAACAACAATAATAACTGATGGAACGTAGAATGAAACATTCATATCATTTACTTTGAAAAATTTCTAAATTTTTATCTCGAAAGACTTATAATAACATAACTCAACATAACAGATATAAGTAATGTAAAATCGAGAAAAAGAATATCATAAAAAAAATTAAAGAGTTTAATAAAATAATAGAAAATAAAAAAACAATAATTTAACTAGGGCATAAAATTCATTATGGTGAAAATTATGAATTGTAAAATAAAAATTTAAAGTATTCCTAATTCTCCGAATAGTGTTAATAAGATATTTATTACGTTTATTAGGTTGAAGTTGGTTCTTCACCAAAAACCATGAATATGAACATGAATAAAGAAGAATTAAAGAAGAAGAAGAAGAATACGAAATAAAAACCTCAGAAATCTCATCTTTTGTTTAGAATAAAAGATTTAACCAATTTTTTGGAAATTTTAATCTTCGTTAACTAATTGAAATGCACAACAAAGATTTCGCTTTTATTTTTCCTTTTCCCTTCATTCTTCTTCCTATTTTGGACTGTTCGTCTTCTGCTTATTCTTCTTTATCTCTTCATTCTTCTGGAAAATATTCAACGGAATTAAGTTGTTCTTTCCGAAAACTATTCGAAAGTTTTTATCAAAAACGTTTAAAACACAAAATTAGGTGTTTAGGGAGACATAAAATGAAATGAGTTCTTCTGTGGTGAAAAACTTTCTCAAAAGCAGTTAAGTTAAGTGAGATGAGTGAGGTTAAGCGGAGTAAGTACAATTTTCTCTAAGAGAGAATTGCAATTCTTAACGCAAAATGAAGAATCTTTTTAATTCACTGGGGATTTCAGTAGTAGTTCTCTTCACCAACTCCTCATCACTCCTTCCTGTAGCGCATTCAACCGGTACCACGGCTATAGTAAAGAGAAAGAAAAACAGGGAGAAAAAGGAAAGCACTAAACAAAAAATATTGCTCTCTTTATTTTCATTCATTCGTAATGAAAACTTTTATAATTTGCTGCTGCTGTTGCTGTAACTGAATTTGAAGTTATTTTCTGCTGTATTCAGTTCAGGTATTTAATAAAAATTTACACTGCATTTTAGTCAAAAATACTCCATGCTAGCAACAAAAATCTTATCCGAAAGTTTTCACCAGTAAATCAGCGAATAAAATTTATAGCAGAGCATCTAAAATATACTATAATATTTCAGCATTCATAAATTGTAGTTGTTTGTTGTTGTTGTTTAAAGTTTCTGCAGTGCTACATTTTAAGAGTTTGAATTGTTTGTATTCTATCCTTGTTTTTTTTTGTAATTCTAAAGAGTTTCATTGTATGTACTTATTTTCATTTAATTTTGAACTAATTTTCTACGATTTGAAATGGTTGAAGACAAAAATTGATTGTATTGTATTTCCTTAATTTTTGTTGTTGCTGTTATTTTAAAGATGGAAAAACAGCGGAACAGTTTTGTATATTGTTTCTTCACATTTCTAAAAAATAAAGTTTTTTAAATGCTTAATTAACTTAAATTCAAAATTGAATTTCAATAAGTAATTAAAAAAATGAAGAAATAAATTGAAAAGAAAAAAGTCCCGATCTGTTCGATTGATTAAATAAAACTTCGTGTAGCCGAAATTAATAACATACGGAAATAAAAATATCACAGAAGTCGTCAATGAAAGCAGACACAGAAAAATCATGGAAAAATTGGAAACAGCTTAAAGCTAAACCTTTTTGTTGTTGTTTTTGCTGTTGTACTTCGGTTAACACATGAATTCGAATGAATGAATCTTTGAAGCATTCTTCTTTATTATTGGCAGCTTTATAAAAATTAAATAAACACATGCACACAAACAAAGGTAAACAGAGGACTACACAGTTAAACAATTACACACATACTCGTATATACACACTCGCACAGAGAGACCACCCGCTTGTCGTAAATACGCATTTCTTTGCTGGATGCCCGCCCATCAGAAACAACGGTTGAAACAACAGTAGAAGCAAAAACAGCAGCATCAATATTAATAACAACAATTTTATTAGCAACAGAAACTAAAAAAAGCACTTCAACTTCGGATACTATTAATTTGTAGTTTATTGAATGGTCCACAAAGAGGCCGAAATTTTATTGTGTTCCTCACTTCACCCCTTCATCGCCGGCTTCTAATGAATCAGCTGCATTTATTTGCTTATTTGTGGTCATCGATGGCTAACATAAAATTAGGGATCGATGAGGTTGTTGTTCATGTTGTTGTTGCTCTTATCAGTGGTACATACGAATGAGTAGGAGTAGAAGGAGAACCCGAACAACCACCAACCAGTATGAGTACCAGCTTGGGCACAAGTACTTCAAACTCCCCCACCCCCGGCACCCACAGAATTACAAGTGTTGCCTATCAACCTTAATAAGCGATCACATCGGGAAGTCTTTTCATGTAAGGAGACGTCTTACGGAGTACCTTCTACGGATTCTTATGGAGCTTGAATATTAAGTCATAAATTATAACAAAAATGGCGGTTTCCCTCCTGTTTGTTCCGGTGTTTTCATGATTTCTTTTTTCTTCTTTTACTTTTTCTGTGTCTTTTTCTTTTTCTCCAAGAAAACTTTTTTCATTCTTTTTGGTACATAGAAAAATTAATAAATGTTCTTAACGTGACTGTATATGTATGTATTTCATTAAGAATTCCATACAGTAAAGTAAGTTGTATACGCCTGTTTATATTTTATAATTTTTTGAGATTTCCCTCTACTTTCTCCTGGTTTTTGTAATTATTAATTTGCTCTTTATGCTAAACTTAAAGGTTACCGAATTTGTAGGGAAACTAAATCTAAAAATTTCGAGAATATCTCTTTTTTATAACAATGTTTCACAGAAGGTATATTGAGTTTACCCTTCCGTTTGCTACATAAAGTATTAAACTATTATTGATCAGCGTCTAGTCCAGAGTCGTTTTAGTCGAGTGGACGACATCCTTATGATTTATTACATACATACGATTGCCACAACCTGTATTAGTCAACTTGTTTGACGATCAAAGTGTTTATTTCCCGTGTTGTTATTGTTGTTGCGGTTAAGCGTGATACTAGTAGTTCGGAAATAAACACATTCAAACAAACGCTTATTGGGATGTTCTTTTATAGACTCTCAAGTTGAGACTCACAACTACACACACATTTTTATATTATAGTGTTGATGGTCGTTGCTCGTGTTGTTGTTATTTCATGTTACGCGGCGCGGAAATTCATTACAATTCATTTATGTAAATAGTTGCGCCTTCCGGAATGTTTATATGTACTACTGACCTCTCCTCCCCTGACAACACGTGACCCTCTTCTTCTCTACCCTCACACGCCTCTCTTTCAAATCTCTTCATCCAACATCTAAAGTTTAGATTCTAAACCAACACACTCGGCTCTCTTGTTCTTTCCCTCGTCCTCTCTCATTCACACTCATGCTCCATGAGTTAACCTCGTGCTAAATGCATGCAGAATAAAGTTATTTTAATATTTTGTGTCGTTTGCAGTGGAAACTGTTGCTTGTTGTGTTGTGTTGAGTTTGTTTTTTTTTTTTTGTACCTACGAAGGGAAGAATTTTCACTGCATACTTTCCGCTTTTTCTAAACAATTTGCTTCTTTGTTGCGTTATAAAGTTTGTCGTCAGAGCGGCTGCGGCGGTGACGGTTGTGGCGGCGGTTTGAGTTTGCGTAGCGTGTCAAACCAACATTTTTCTGAGTGCTTGTTTTTATGTGTTGTTCTTTTTTCCATGTTTTTGTTCCTCTTTTTGTTTGTGTTGTGTTGTGCGTGTTAATGCGTTTATAGCATCTGCGCGAGTGTGTTTGTATGTGGTTCCTTAATGCGCAACTGCATAAATGCTGATGTTAGTTATTGTTGTTGTTGCTATTGTACCGTTTTTCACTTTCTCGGATTTTTTAGTTTCGGTTTTCAACGAACAAGTTTCTGGCGTGCGCTTTTAGGCGTTCAGCTTGTTAGCTTTCCGTTGAGGAAAACAACAACAACAACAAAGGAAAGATATGAAGATGTTTTTTTCACGATGCTGCGTCCTTCTACGTTTTGTTGTTGTTGTTGTTGCAGTCATTTAGTCAAATCTTTTTTGATGCTATTTTAATGGTCGGTTGAAAAATATCTTATTTCTTCTGCTACTTTTAGCGTTTTTCTTTACTTTTAAATGGACTTGAAAGGAATTTAAAGACCAACTTGAGTTCGAATTTTCTTTGTGCAACAAATGCAACATTAGTAACGAAACATATTCCGCAAAAGTACACTTTTTTATTTATGTAAAGTAACTGAAGTTTGCAAGGTTTTAAATATCGTATTATTACAAAAAATATTAAATAAAACTAATGTTGTTTTATTCCTACTTCGCTTCGGAGGCTATTCGTCCTTTTTTGCGAAACGGTTTGCATGATAATAAAAGAGTTATGAGAAATTCCACACAAACACACACAGAAACAAACACACACAAACGCATACACACACAAACACGCACTCCATCCAAACCATAATCTACTTAAATACAAGGACATTCGTGGACTATGAAGACATGCAGATTGAAGCTTCTATTTAAGTACTTAGCATAAGTTTCTCTTCTCGAAATATATCTGAGTATGATTGAGTTTGTGTATGAGTCTGCATGTTCGGGTATACCAACATGTCTGAGGATGTGTGTGTGAGTGACAGCCTTTGAGACACAAACTGCTCCTTTGGAGACCAGCGAGGTGTCTGATTTTTCAAGGAAATCAACCAAGATTCCTAGCAAAAGAGTAACAACAAAAAACCATCTTTGAACAAGGACACAAGTTACCATCGCATGGGAAAGAGGGCGAGATAAGCCATGAGATAACCATTTATTTAACATAATTCGAAAGTATTCTCATTTCATTAATATTTAAATACCATTTTCAACACTTCGACTGAACACTTCGACTGATATACATATATTGTCCATTCTCTTCTATTCCTGCCACGCCTCCTTCTGTGAGCTTCAAATGGAAAGACAAGTTTAATATAAATTTTCACCTCTGGGTATAGAGTATGTCAAAAGATTATGATTAGAACAAAAACATCAATTAAATACAAAGTGTTACAAAATTTAGTATGGCATAAATTTTGGTTTTCCTTCTCTTAATTATTTCGTTGTTCTATATACGCAGGTATGTATATGGTGCTTACTCTGGCTTTTCTTATGTTCCTCCTTCCTTTTTCCTATCGCTCCCCACATGACCGCCTCGCTAATTGCTTCAAGCAAAATAACTGCGAAACCCGAAGCTTGGCTGGCGGTTGTCCTGCATGTTTGCATGCAATTTTATGCTAACAAGGAATAAACGTCAAAACAAACGTGGAGGTTATAAAATAACTTCATAAGAGACGACAGTAAGGCAGTCATTCAGCCACCCGGTTAGCCAAATTGTTGGCCAGCATGGACGAAGTAATTTTGGTTTTGTTGCTTGGTCGGTTGATCAGTTGGGAGCTTGCCTTATTTTTACCATTCTACAACTAAACTAATTAATTTATTAGTCATTTCTGAACGAAGCCTTGAAGCCTTTAAAAAATACCGAAGAGTAGGAAGGTACTCATTCTTTAAATGTATCTAAAGTGTAGAAAGAGTGATAAAGGGTTACTTAGTAAAAGATTTGGATAGGGAGGGTATCGTCATATAGACAATATAAAGTGATACGATAGTGATATGATAGTAGAGTAGGATATAGTAGAAGAATAGCTAAGAAGAGAAAGAAGAATGTGGGGCGCTAGAGGAAGATAGGGAGATACTTGAAGAGTATAGATGAGACTAGCATAGGATCTGTTAAAAATAAATCAGAGCGTAGAGTACAGTAGGGTGTAGGGTAGAATAGGGTGTACATGTGGTAGGGTTCCTTAAGGTAGGATTACATGGTAGCAAAATAATAACTTAGGGCAGAGAGTAGATCGGAGAGTAGAGTAGAATATATTAGATCTGAAGATTAGTTCACTATATGGCAGTAATTCAGGTGGGTGAGTAAGTAAGTAAGTAAATAAGTAAGCTACAACTTAGTAAAGGACAGTGGGTGGTGTAGCAAGCTTTAGTAGACCCGATTGTTGTCGTTGTTACTGTAGTTGGTCGTGCATGCAAATTTGTAATTTTGCATTCTATACGTTTAATGTTGAAATTTTACTGTTACAAGTTCTTAATGACGATGTTGTTGTTGTCGATATCAGTTTCATGGTGTTTTAAATTGTTTTTGTGTTGTTTCTTATGTTAATTTTTTTATAGCTATTAATTAAAAGCAAATTCTACTGGCAATTTTCTATGAAAAAAACAACGCAACAAAAAATGAATCGACTAAATTGTTCAATGTTGTTGAGCAAATTAATGACCATTAAAACAAAAACAATAACAACACAACCTCTGCCGTATATTTGAGACCATAAATAATAATTTGAAAATGCAACTCTGCCCTTTTTTTAATTGCATCCCTGGGAAGTGTTGCAAAATTCAGCGAATGCGCTAATATTTGAATATAAAATCTAAATTTTTGCAGCTATTATTATTATTAAATTATTATTGTTAAGTTACTTGTATATATAAAATATGAGGATCAGTGTTACATAATATTCAAAACAAAGATGTTTTTCATCACACTTAAATCATTTTTTCAGACTGTCCGAATCGAAATATCTTTAATGATGGAAATACTAAATTAAGCAAAGAGAAATTATTTCTTTGCCGAGATTTTATTGTTTTGTTGCTGTAGTTGTTTTAGTTGTATTGTAATGTTATATTGTAATGACAGACAGACACGCCCAGCTGGCAGATTTTCCACAAGAAAATAACACCGTGGGAATAGTGATAGCATGCTTCTGACGTCATATTATAAAATATGAATATTATAAAAGAGGGAGAGAGAATGAGAGAGAGAGAGAGAGAGAGAGAGAAGGTCGGAGGTAATGAACGATGAAGTATTCCATGATAAAGTGTAGTATTGTAAAATATTGCATGAACGTTGGATGGGGATTAAAAAAAAATTTCTAACCAACGCAACTGGGAAGAAAAAATTATGCACAAAAAACAATAAAGAAACGTGCAAAAAGGCGAATTTTTATAATTTCCGCAACAAAAAATTAACCGAAGCATCAACAAAAGAGCAGGAAAAACGGAAAAACTACTGAAAAACCGGAAAAAATACAAATGAGAGCAAAAAACAACACACCGTCGATTGTTTGGTTAAGTATTTTAGGTTCTAATTATTGTATAGACACGCGTTGTAATTTGCAGGTCATACATTCGGTTGTATGAAAAGAAAAACGAGCAATAAGAACAATAAAAGGAAAGCAAAAACGGGAACGACCAGCAAAACAAGAAAGAGTAATAAGAGAAAAAAGTACCCCCGTAGAAGGAACAAAATTGAATAACAAAAAAGGGCGAAAAATGGAAAGAAGTGAGAAATTAAATGAAAAAATGGCAACCCTTCGAATTAAATTGTTTTGTGTTACGTTGCAACCATGCATTAAATTAGGGTGATTTTGTGCTTCCCCCTTGATTAAGGGGACATTTTATGGTTTTGTTGTTGTTTTTTCCAATTTCGTTTTTCTTTGTTTTCAATATATTTTCAATTTCTGTTTGTCTTTTTTTTGCTTCTTTAAAATGCATTGACTTAAATACAATAAACGCAAAAATTTGTCGACAGAAGTCAATTGTTTTTTTTCTTGCTGTTTGCTTTGTTTTGGTCTAACATTTCTGCCACTCCCACTAATTTTTGAAGATAAGCATTTAACTTAACGTTTGTTTGATATTTATAGTCGCGTATTTCTGGCGTATTTTCGGAATCACTTTTTTCGTCACGTTTCTCGACACCCTTCCTTTTATATCATTCTCTCTTTTCCTTCTCTTTTTGCTGAAGAAGTGTGGGAAAGGTTGGTGAGACCGACCTCCTAAAATTCTTAAAAAATTATTCCTCAACATGCTGATGCTGCTTTTTCTCACACATACACATGCACACTCTTTTCAGCTCGTTTTCTTAATTACGTCACGTGTTGACGTGTGTCTCACAAGAGTGACGACGTTGGGACGTTTATTTCGGTTCCTCCCCATCCTCCTCCACTCTACTCAAACGACCCATTTTCCTTAAATGACTGGACGAACATGTATTCGCTTTAATCGACTGAGAGTGAAAAGTTTATGATGATGATGTGATTAACTTCATCAGCATCAGATGAAGTTTTAAGCTGTTCTAACTTCGGGTATCGAAAAATTGCTTAATTGCTTGTAAGCTTTTAATTTGTACTCTTAAAATTGCTCATTTAAATTTACAAATTTTGCTGGGAAACAAAGGAAACAAAGAATTTTATAAAATTAAGAAGAATATAACTAGAAAAATTAGTCTAAAAAATTATGAAATCATTTACTGGGGTTAAGTTAGAGGAAAAACATTATAGAATCTATAATATTACTTCCGCGATTATAAAAGGCTTTCATTCATTAACTTTTTCTAGTTTTTGGGGAACATTCGTCTTGTAGAAAGAAAAAAATGTATGATGAATTTTAATAGTGATGAACTTTAAGCTCATATTTTGAGAGAATAAAAATTTGATTTGCTTTCTCTATAATAGTATAGTGTCCGTTTCCTTCACTAATTGGGTGGTCGCTCGGTAACACTCTGTACCATCATCGGAGCTGAATCTAATTAAGCTACACATTAGCGTGGGTGACATCAACGAAGGTATCACCCGTGATAAGCACCAGGATGTGACCACGTAATTAAGGAAGCAACTCTGGTCACTTCAGTGTTGCCAATCTTGTGCCCAAATGCAAACACGTTGTCGTTGTTGTTGTAGGTTTCAAGTATGAGAGCAACAGTAAAAACAACACCAACGACAACAAAATTAACAACAACAACATTGACAACAAGGACAACAGGAAGAAGAATAACAAACAACAATAACATTCGCAGTAACAACAGCATCATCGCTCCTCGCGCTCTTCACTTCCCAGCTGGACATCAAAATAATGATGATAAACTTAGTGATGCCCACCAAAAACCAAATGAATCACTGGACGATGACGATGGTGATGACGACGACAGCTTGGCCGCTGATGATACTCCTGAGGTTGATGTTTATGTTGATGTAGACGCGGCTTGTTGAGGTTTTTTTAAGCGTTGTTGTTGTTGTTGATGTTGCTGGTGCTGCTGCTGGTGCTGCGTCTGTAGACAGCGCAGTTATTGCTGTTATTTTTGATGCTCTTGATTTAATTGCTTCTTTCGAAATGCGAAGAAAAATTGTCTGAAAATCCTCATTAATGAGGATCTAAGAGCTCAGCATAATAAACTCCGACTCTGAAAGAAGGGAACCGGGTGAAGAGGAGCGGCATCAGTTTTGGTGTCGTAATTTAAGCTCTCGAAAACGTAAACTGTATTAATTAACCGTCGACGGTTTACACTTTTGGAACATTTTCGAACATTCAAGTACTTTAAATAGAAATAAGTAAGGAAATAAAAAGTAGGAGAAGAAGAGGAATGTTTTTTAAATTTTATACAAATTTATTAGCAAGGTAACCTAATCCGATTATTAAATTATTCCAAATTTTAACTTTGGCATTCATTTTCTCAAAAACTGTTTGACGTAGGAACCTAATTTAAAAAGGATATTAAGATGCGTATATTTGGCTTTGAAAATCAGCAAGCAAAAGTTAAATTGATCTAACCATTATTTTCGGAGAAATATAAAAACGCTTTGTGATATAAAATAAATATAGAAACGCAATTATTTATATTTCAAAGCTTGGTGTTCGATGTGCCACGTTTTCCCGACGTCAAATCAATCTGAAATTTTGTACAAATGACTTTTTTCATGAAATAATACAAGTTTAGAGGGCGGCGTGGTAAAAATGTTATGGTCGAAAAATTAGGTCCACCCTAATGTACATATACACACAAGATACATATATATATGTATATATATATATGTATATATATATATATATATATATATATATGTATATATATATGTATATATATATGGAATATATGTATGTATATTTTGTACTTCTAGTTGTGAATATTCTCTCGTACGTAAATATATTCGCTTGCGTGGTTGCACAAGTGGTAAACATTTTAGATTATAAGCTCCTCGTTGGTTAAGTTAGTCACGTACAAAATTCTTGGTACCCATTATGCACTGAATATATTCAGCTTCCAGTGGTGTTTAGTGCATTACAAAGTGGTCGAAGTGGTCGGCTCTTATACCAGAAGGTACACAAGCACAACCAAACCAATATATGAACCACCCACAAATAAATTGAAAAAAATATCTACGAACGATTAGAAGAGAGTACAGAAATTATTAATCAATCAAAAGCTTTTAAAATTAATTTTTCAGTTTAATACCAAATAATTAATAATCACAGAAAAAAAATAATAGTTAAAAGCTACCTGGTTTATTTGTTAATAAATGTGATCCTCTGTATCGTTGGATGGAGAACATTTCCCTATACCTTCATTTGCCATAGAATTTAAATTAAAACTTGGAAACTTGATTAAAATTCGGAGTAGTATATTAGAATCACAATGGGCCATATGAGTCTCTGAGTGGAGTCTAAGGAAAGTCTGTGAAGTAAGTGACTAAAGTCTATTTTTCTAAGAGTACATTCTACGTGCCTAAAAGAAGTCTCCAATCTGTTAGGGAGATCTACTCGTCTAGTAATTTTTAAGCAAATCCCCTAGTTAAAGCAGAATTTCCAAAACATACACTATTTTACTAGTCTAGTGGCCTAGTAGTCTAGTATATAAAAATATTAGAAACTGAAAGCGATTCTCTGAAACTTGAAGCTCTTCATTCTTTGAAGTGTACAGAATACAATCAGGAAGATTCTTACAAAAGAATGCAGAACGATTAATACATGGTTAGTGTCAATGAGCGTTGAGTGGGTAACAACTCAAATCTGTTTACAAATTAAAAGAATAATCACGAAAAAATAGCAAAAACAACCATGCAAAGAGTTCAAAGGCACTTGAACTGAATGCAAGAGTATGAAAAGTTAAGTCAGAGATGACACATTGATTCATATACTCTACGATTTCTCAAAAGAAGGCGTACAATTCAACGAATCAAAGCAATCAATCAATCACCCAAGAAAGCAAGAAGAAGCAGTGGCAATAATCGCGCTTTTTCTAATTCAAGCGAAAGCTAACAAAATATGAAATGCAGAAAAAAACATGCTTTTGAAGTTTTATTTATCTTGTTTTTATAGCATTTTCAAGTCCTCTTTGAATTTGTTGAACGAATGTCAATCATTACACTACAATATGCTAATAACTTTCAACTCAAAAATAAGAAAGAATCGAGTAAAGAATAGCAAGACTCTACTTTTTTATAGTAACTTGACCTTCTCAAATATTATGAGTATAATAAATATAACAATAAATATAATAATATATAATTCAATAAATAAATATATAAATTAATATAATACCGGGTATTCATTAATATAAATATGTAATAAATAAACATAAAAAAATATTAATATAATAATAAAGTTAATAAAACACTTACAAGTTTCATCTACAATTTCGCTTTTTCTTATCCCTTCATCATTCTCTTCTTTCCTTCGCTGAGTAAATTTAAATTGAAAACTTTAAAATCTTCAACTCATTCGATATCTAGGGTACTTATTGTACTTTATTGTCAATATTATAAAGTCCCCCATTTCCCTGACCACTCTTAGACTTAATTATGGTATACTCTAAAATTACCTTGAAAGCGAGGGTTGACAACGTCAATATGGAAATGTATGTAGACTCGTAGGTTCAGCTCCATCATGCCATGCTACATTTTATTTCATGCTCTAAAAATCTTTTCAATTTTCTTCATTACAGTGCCGCCTTTAAATCTGCTGCTGCAAGGACTCAATCCTGCACTCGTCGCCGGCACACGCACTCACGTCACCTGAACCTCGGTGGGTGCAAGGCCTCCCCCACAGATAATGTGGTCGAAGGGCGGTCAGGTGATGCGCGGAGCAACGCAATCGGTAAGTGAAGAGGACCCGTCCTCCGATCATAAAACATGATCATCGTAAATGAATAAGAGAGTATTTTAATTCGTGCTCGTGTTTCAATTCTTCTTTCTTCCTGAAGTCGACGGAAAAAGGGACTTCATCCGATGGCAACACCACCATCTATGAGCTGGTTCTTATCTCGGTGCCCGAGGACAACGAGTGCCAAGTCGTCTACTCGATTTCCCTGAATCCGGCAACAACGTCGAAGCAGCTGCGCGAAGGCCACACCACCGTTACCACCACCTTGAGTAATGGGAACACTGGGCTGTACCTCAAGGACTCGCGTACCCTGAATGTGACACGTAAGTCGGAAATGCTTTTGCTCAACACTTCTTCGCACTCCAATGCGTCGCCGTGGAATGTCGAGAAGTGCAGCTGCCGGGCTGCATCTGAGTAGCGTCGTTAACGGTATCTTCTTATATGTTCTTTTTCACTTATTTCCTTCCCCGCATTCTTCTCGAGCAGATGCTCCGATTGTGTCATTAAATCTGGGTGCTCCACTTGATCCCAACAACCTCATGAAAGGCTCTGACGTATACCTGGAGTGCGATGTGAAGGCGAATCCGGGCATCACGCGTGTCGAGTGGTACCACAACGTAAGTCGATCCGAACACAGCTCAGAAATGCTTTTGCCTTGCTTTAGTATCCTTTTGCTTCCTTTGGTGTCTTTTATACTTCAGGTTTTTGTCCCTGTCGCTTGTGTTTCTCGTAGATTTTGTTTTCATGCGGGCATTCTATAGAGCGAAAAAGTCTCTTTAAAAACATACAGGATAGTGAATGGTCCTTGCTTCCTCTTCTCAAGTGTTCGGTGTTCTTGATTCGTTGCCAGAAAGTAGGCTACACTTTAAGAAGCATCACTAAAACTTTAACGAATTATTTTTCTAATACAAACTTAACTTGAATTTTAATGACTAATAATGATTTTCACTCTAATGCATCTGTGCTTAATAAATAACAAGTTAGCTCAATGCGCCTAAAGGTATGCAAAATCAGTATGAAGTGTACTAAATACAAGAGAATCATGTGTTTTTGTTCTGAAGACAATAATACGAAGTCGTAAATAATGCAAATTATTATTTATTATTACCAGGAATTACGAACTCATTCATTATCTGGTATGTGTTTTAAGTTCTCTCTAATGTTAAGATTCTCGAAAATTCCAATTAACTTGGACTTAATAGTGCAGGGTATAAAATTAAGTTTTTGGTTATTTATTACCTTTTAAAAGACGCATCTGAAACTATGCTAAGGATTTCTTAAAATTAGTAGAGAAAATTATAAAAGCAACCTCAGCAATTCTAACAGAGTTGAATGGGAATTTATTGAGTTTTAAGTAAAGCATGGCTATTCTATTTTTAAAGTAATCATATTTGATACCCATTATTCACTAAGAACTCTGTAAAGTCTTCATTAGAAATGAATTTGAAACTATTTTTGTATTTCCTCATTACGAGAGGTTTGGTTATTAATTAAGGTTTCGTTCACACAGAGAATAATTCACATATACTTTTTAATTTAAATTCAGGAGTGTCAAAAGCTATAAGAACTCGTATCTTAACTTGATTTAAAATCATGAGAAATATAATTGAAGAGTGGTTTTAAATTTTAATGCTGAGACAAATGATTTTGTGACATTTTGTTTTGAAAAATTCCTATTTGTTATAATTCTCACCGTGTTTATTAAAGTGTTGATTGAATTCGTTCGAAGGACCTTCGGATTGCTGACACGAATTAATCTATTTTATGTCTCGAGTCTGACTTCAGAGTAAGAAAAGTGTCCGGAAATCAAAAATTAAATGTGAAATAATTCAATTCTATTTCAACTCAATTCTATTACTGGCATTTAAGTGATGGTAATTATAACTTCTATTCCATAACTAAGTATGCGGCATTTTTTATTTTATAAAAGCTAACAACAAAGTTTGAAAATATTGTGCTTAACTACTTTCAAGTAGATCACATGTCATGTTCATTATTCAAATGCTGTTAAACAGAAAACACGTGAGAGAATATATGTATATTGCAGAAAATACTCAGTGTTGTTAACTGGCTTGTTAACATGCAAGACTTCGCTGCAGATGATTGCGTGTAGCTTTTTAATTTGATTTTCTCGGTGTTTCCTCTTTAGTAACAACAACAATAAAAAAAAACCAACAAAAGCAGTTGTAAATTCCCCTGTATTTTCTTCTTCCTCCTCTCTTCAATCCTTTCCCCTTCTCTCATGCCTTTTCCGATTGTAGTTTTAAGTCCACTGGCAACACTTACATAAATACGAAGATACATACATACATACTTCTGAAAAAAAGAGTACAATTTTTTTAAAACCGTCTGCCAGGCACAACAACGGAGAAATTATATACAACTACAACAATAACAACAACGGTCCTTCGAGAAACAATAGTCTTTGATAATAACACGAACAACAACAACTACAACACTAATAGAAACAATAATAAAGTAAGAGCCTTACAGTTAGAGAAGAAGAAGCAGAAGTAGAGACAAATCAAAAGAGGCACACAAAGCAACCAAGAAATGACGACTTAGAATTTCTTCTTATTACCCCAGATTCCCAATTTTATTTTTCTTTTCAAATTTTAACAGATTTTTCCCTTTTTCCCTTTTGTTGTTGGTTTTTTTTTTGGAAACTTATTTCCTTTGTATTTCTTCAAGCTTTTTGTTTTGTGCTTCTGGTGAAGCATTCAACTTGAGACATGGAAATAATGTTGCGCAGCTGGCTGTGTTTAATAAACACTTCAGCCTACATTTTGTGTTGCACTCGTTTGCCGCTCGTTTGCAGAGCGGCGGCAGAAATGGCGTCGTCGTCGTCGAAATCATGACGATCAGGAGATTCGCAGTCATCGCCATTCTCATCATTACTGTTATCGTTTCTGCTTGTCTCTGTCGTCGTTACAATCATCTTTTCTGCCACCGCCAACGTCTCTGCCTCTGTCTCTGTTATTTTTGTTACCTTTTCCATTTCTTCACCCTTAAGCGCCTAAAAGTGGGTTTGCTTCTATTGTAGAAGAGTCAAAAGCAGGACATTTGAATGTCTGGCACAAAGCAGAAGACGCACTTGATTTGGTTGTTGACTTTAGTCACACTTTTGTTTTATTTCTTACTTCTTTCTGCAAAATATTCCTTCTTCTATTTTTATTTTTTGCTATCCACTTGCATGTGTTGGTAGCTTAAGTTGCTGCTGCTTCTGCTTCTCATGACAATGATGCTGTACAGCACTTTGGCTTAAGCTTGAGCCGCGCTGCGCCTATAAGTATGGAGCAGTGGAAGAAACAGATTTCAAATGTAAGACTTTTAAACTGGAGAAAAGGAATCTTCGTCGGGCTGCGAGAAGTATTAAAATACTCATTGCTTGGCGTCGAGTGTTTTTCTGTCTTTTGGTTCACTTCGAACTCAGGCACGAAGGTGTATTAAATATAAACGAGTTCCCGTTGATGTTGTGTACTTCATTCGAATGGTGTTTGTTGCATACCTGATTATATTTTGTTTTTTGTAACGCATCAAGAAGTGTACGCATTATTCGCCGTATTTTAACTTTTTAAAGTAGATCTTTAACATTCCAAGAGGTGTATTCATGGTATTTGCAACTCTTTGAAGTATAAGTTCAATAGTCAAACAGATTTGTTCTCGAAATTATAACATTTTTAAGTGGCTCCTTAATACTTCAGGAGGCTTAATCGTGCTACTCGAGAAGGCTACCATTCAATGCATAAACAAAGGTCACAAAATTTAATAAGTATTTGAGAAAAACTTCACAACCACTTCGGTGAAAACTAAATTTTCCTGAAAGGCTGCACTTTAATATCAGAAGCTCCTTACGTAGAGTTCTCCTATCTTCGTCACTACTCACATAATTTTAACCAGCATTTTACAAAACAACCACAGAAACGTGCTTAAATTCTTTGTCCTTTAAAACTTCTTCCGTTTAAGTGTGCTTATAGTGAAAAATATGTTCGCGTTGCAGCGTAATTTCTCTGGTGTGCAATTTTCTCTAAAACTGTTGCATACTTTTCAGCTGTCGAGGAGGAGTGTGTGTCATATTGCACACTCGCTCAAGTTTCCTACAAACAAATAAATAAACACATCCTGTCTGCCTTCCTTCCTTCCTTCCTCCTTCCCTCCAACCTGTTTTCACACCCCTTCCACTCTTTCATATCCTTGCTACATGCTTTTGGATGCTTTATTTTACGACCTGACAGGTGAACAGCCGTAATTCAGCCAACCACTCGATGTACTTTTATATTTAAAAATAACGAAAAAGAATACTCTTCTAATGAATATTTGCATATCCATATTTGTCATTGTACGTGTGTGCCTGAGTCTGTAGGTGCCTTCATTCTGCTCTTGAGTGCTTAATTCTGGACCAGATCAGGATCTGGATGTGGATATTTAGTTGAGCTCATTCAGCACTTCCGCTTAATGAAGAATATGGAATTTATTCACGCGTTGAGTTGTTGGCTTTTAAGAAAATGAAACTCAGTAAGCAGAGTAGGATAATGCGAAAGGCTTTCAGCTATCTGTCTTCTGTCTGTTTTTCTGTCTGTTTGCGTATTTGACTGTTCATCTGTAACTTTGTCTGTTTACAATATTTGTTGTTGCTGTCGCTGTTTTCGGTCATCTGTGCTGTTGTGTATGTTTTCCTCTTTTGTTTCTGCTGCTACTAACTTTATTTATTAGATCTCCGAATGCTTTCAGTCAGACTTCAGTGTCAGTTGGATTGAATTTTTGAGTGCATTTTGTGCGCATTGTTTTTGCTCCGCTAAACTTTGTTTAGATCAAAGAAATAAATTAAGCTCTTAGAAACTTTAATAGAATGTAAAAAAGACGTAAAAAATGTATGCCTAAAAGTATGCAATCTGTGTGTTTTGCGTTTAAAGCAGACCATGAAAATAAAAGATAATCGTACAATAGATGCACGAAAATAGGCGAAACCTCAGACTCATTTGTCTTTGTTCGAAATAGCGGCCCAAAAGTCTAACAAATATCATCCCATTTGGGATGCAAAATTAGAGTCACAAAATAATTAAATATTTCCTTACAAATATGAATGATTCATAATTTCGAGCAGAATGGTGAAAACCGCATCAAAATCGGTGCAGCCGTTTAAGAGTTAACTAACTTTCAATTGACACGCGACTAACTCGACTTTGATACAAATAATAGATTTTCTATCTAAATAATTGCGTCTGCATTTCTGCTTTAATTCTTTATAACCGTTTGACGAAAACAACGAACAACAACAACACAGTCATTCACACACAAGCGGAACGATGAGTTGTTGTTGTTGTTGTTTCAAAGCAGTGTCGCCGCTGTACTGTACCTGCTGCCGATAAGAGCTACGGTCGACGTAATGCTAGATACACATACACTGCGATCAATGAATAAACAACAAATCTCAGCGGCACACAGTTTCTAAAACTAACTATTTTCACTCTCAAGTACATTATTCCAAACCTAACCACACATTCATGCTTCTCCGCACTTATTCAAAATAACTCTTAAAATAACTCTTATTTCAAAAAAGTCAGCAGAAAAAGTCATCAGAAAAACTTTTATCGATGACTTTTAAAATAAGAGTTAAACTTTTAACTTTTATTTTGAAAATAAAAGTTAAGAGTTAAACTTTTACTTTTATTTTCAAAAGAAAAGTTATGAGGAAAACTTTTAACTTTTATTTTCAAAATAAAAGTTATGAGAAAAACTTTTAACTTTTATTTTCAAAATAAAAGTTAAAAGTCTAACTTTTATGAGGAAGATAATTGGAATAAGAGTTATTTTCAGGCTCTGGTTTAAAGTTTTATATCTGTAGGTTAAGAAAGGAACTAAAGAAGTTTTCCACACATTTAAAGTTTAGCATTCGGTTATTCATTTATTAAAATTTCATTGATTTTAATTGATTTAATATATGATAAAATAATTCTCTCAGTAAAATTGAAGTACAAATATTGGAGACAAAAACTGTAAAGCAAACCGCTTACAACTCTTGGCTTTATGTATCATACAAAGCACTCAGACAATCACCGATTCGCACCCACACAGTCACACATTCACCCTCATACATTGACACATACATCTACACATTTTATTATATGCACCTGCCGTAACCACGTCAAGCAAACATCTTCAATGCGAGTGAGCTTCCTTTTATTACTTTAACTGCAAAATTCAATTTGTCAACATGTAACGTAACATGTTAGTGTTGTTTGCATTTGCGTTGCATTGATTGACAACAAAAAACATGATTGAGTTGAGGCGAGTTGAATTGACTTGCGATGAGTTGAATTGACCAAAGTCGATGGAGAGCAGATGAAACATCAACCACAACCGCATCAATTACATCAACATCAACAGCACTCGCAACTACAACAACATCAACAGCAACCAACAACTAAGTTAGTTTATGCATAAAAGTAGAGAAAATAGACGAGAAAAATTGAATATATAAGAACTGATGGTTGCCTGTGTGTATGTGTTTACTTGTGTGTGTTGGGTTGGTTGTCTATTTATTTAAGTTTCCAACACCAAATAAAAAATTAAAGTAAAAATGAAACGAGAAATTCAAAGCAACGAAAGAGTAAAATTACTCGAACCACTTTAAAAACTGAGGCAAGTGTTTTTTATAC
Organism: Myopa testacea; assembly: GCA_949629155.1. Lineage (NCBI taxonomy): Eukaryota > Metazoa > Arthropoda > Insecta > Diptera > Conopidae > Myopa > Myopa testacea. The sequence continues at coordinate 12,627,933 of OX451346.1, forward strand.
CCTACACACGAAGTGAGAGGGTATATTCACTTACTGCTTCCGTTTGTAACGCATTAAAGGAGGCGTGACAGGTATAGAAAAGTATATATATTCTTGATCAGCGTGACCTCCTGAGTCGATTTAGCCATGTCCGTCTGTCTGTCTGTCTGTCTGTCTGTCTGTGGAAATCACGATTACAAGAGAACGAATAGATATATCTTCATCAAACTTTGCACGAATATTGTATATCACTAGAAACTCATCGCTATTGAAAATGGGCAAAATCGGATAATTACCACAACAAAATCATCATCAATTATGTAATTAATATTGATTACAAGTTTTCCTTTCCTTCGACTGAACTGAAATTCATGGATGCTACAAAATACGAGAAGTATTTTAAATTCAGTTCTATTATTCTTTAAGTTCTTACTCGTGCCTTCAATTATTCAACGCAAACGGAAAAAATGACAACAACAAAATATTAACGTACTCGTATATGTATTTGCACTGTATAATTACGAAGATAGTTAATATTCATGATTTTCGCTGCACGGAAAATAAATTAATGAAAATATACATACACAACACATACACACACGTACACACACGTACACACACACACATACATATATAAATATTTATATAGTAGCTACATATTCAGTGAACACGCTATGTAAACCTTAGGAAAAAACGGGGTGCACAGTTTCATAGCAGTTTAAAGCAGTTCGTAGCTTAAAAGGTACACAAACAACAGAGTAGGCGAGCTCCAATTGTTGTTGTTATTGTTGTTGCTAATAATCTGGGGCTACAAACAACACCAACAACAGCAGCAGCAGCGCAGAAAATTCCTGCGACTGACGCGGCGTTTTCAATCCTTTCATTCAGTTTTAATTTAGCCGAGGAAAATGAATCAGAGTTTAAAAATATTTCCACATACAAGCAACAGCACCACCAACAACAATAACAGCTCAAGTTTTCGTTTAATTTTCATTATTTTTGGAATCTGCATCGGAACGGAAAAAATGAATGAGAACGAACGATTTTACAGCAGGGAATCGTAGACGTGTTAATTGCGTGCGTGAAGCTGCTATATGAGTGAATATGTACATATACATAAATATAAGTATATGTATAAATAAGTGTGTGTGTAGATGTGTGCATATACATATGTATGTATGTGTATGTGGAGTTCATTGGGTATGAAAACGATGATTCCTTTTCGTGTTCCCTGGGATCTTCACTGAATGTCGTATAGTATTTCAAAGCATCCGGCATTCGAAATCTCTTCGTCGTTGCTGACTCCAAAGAAGCTTTTCAGCATCTTATTAAAAATTCCATATTCATTTTCTCATCATTTTTCTTTTAGTTTTATAAACTAAGGCGATCCCCTTTTTCCGTGCATCCTGCGCTTTTGTTTACCCACTCACTGATTTTTCAACCACAGCCCCCACTTACCCCTTCTTCCCGGCTTCAGTACATCATAGATAAATCCATCAGAAAGAGATTTTTGCTGGTTATATTTTTAAGTTTACTGCTTTTATTTCTCCTTTACTTATTCTAACCAACGAAGCAATATCTATATTATCTATCTACCTTAGCAATATTTATACATTGGCTTTTCCTATTTTCTATAGAATTTTGTTTTTTTTCTACGTTAACTTTTTCTTCTTCTACTTCTTCAAGGTTTTTCTTTTGGACTTTTCCACGTACTTCTTTTTGTTGTTGTTTAGTTTCCACGCTTTTTATCAACCAGTTTCTCTCTCCTTTGACAGGATCAACAACTGCATTCATCACGTGGCATAATACTATCCAATCAAACCCTTGTTCTTCAAGGAATCTCGAAATCCTCGCATGGGCAATATTTCTGCCGAGCAAAAAACCTCCACGGAAGTTTTCCAGCAACGAAGTGTATCTGGATGCAAAATCTATGAAATTTAACAGAAACAGAGAAACAATATACAAGGAAGAGTAGAGAAAGGTGAAGAAAAGAAAAGAAAGCATAACGGAGAACTGAATGCGAAAAATATCTCTAATATCGGTTTAACCATCTTCTAAAGGATATATACGATATAATAATTCCATTAGAATTTGAGTTTCAGCTAGTTTGAAAAGCCTGAATCCAAAACCCTTTACTTACCACAGCACAGCACAGTAAGTTGATACCTGCCACCTTCGCCCCTTACCCCTTAAAATATTTTACTTCCATCAAATTCCATCAAGTTTGTAGCACATAAAATATGCCTTCGTCATTCAAGCGAAACAATGAAGAATTTATTTCCTTTTTCTTTTCCTCTGCTTTTCATTTCTCTTCTTCTTGTTCAGGTTCTTGTTCGTTACAAGTCCATAGCAAGTTTGAGCTTTTGTTGTCACGTTTTTCCGTCTTTCTAAAATTCTTAGGACTCATATTTAAACTAAATTCGTTTCCGGTGCTCACTTCCGGTGGCGCAACGCAGCTGTTCTTTCAGCTTTTTGTTGTTCTTCTTCTTAATCTCTTTGTTGTTGACGCTGTTTTAGTTACAACCTCTTTTAGCTTTTCCACTCCACTCAAACGATGAAAAGCAAGTCAAGTGATGGACTCCCGGATCCACTCGAACTCATGCTCGTACTTAAACTCATACTGGGACACATTGTTTTTACTCTGGTTCACCTGGACCCATGAAGACCTGTAGCCTTTAAAGGAAAGGCTACAAAAGTAAAAGAAATGAAGCTGAATTTCTTTTCATTGAGTTTTCTTTGTTTTTCGGTTTCACCATCGGCATCGCCGTCTTGGTTTTGCTCTATTTGTTGTTATTGTTATACTTGAATACAAACTCTTCCGTTTCCGTTTTCCTAAATGAAAGTCGAGTCTTCTCGAGTAAAACGTGAATAATATTCATTTCTAAGTATTATGTAGCTCTTGAGTGTTAGATCTATTTGCTGTTGTTGTTGTTGTTCTTAGTGTTGTTCTAGTTGTTGTTGTCGTTGTTGTTGTTTCGCTGCTGATATACACTGTTACTGTAGACTAGTTGTTGTTATTGCTATTGGAATGTTACTCACAGCATAGTTTTTAACAGCATTCTTAAGAAATGCAAAAGAGTGAAACGATAGAAATATTTGTGTGGTGATGTGAGAACGAAAAGAGGCGGAAGAGCAAAAGGACGAGGAGGGGAGGATCGCAGGGTTAAAGGAAGTTATGGGGCGGGAGAAAAGAGGTTTAAAAGAGGTTGCAGAATGATGAATAAAAACAAAGAATATACTTCAATACACTCGAGTATGAACTCAATGCGCCTGCCAACAGTTAAGTGTTGCCAACTCTTGTGTTTGCCAATCTTGGTTTTTTCCTTCTCGTTCCTCGCATTCTCAGATTTTTCCTTTATTTTTTATTCGTTTGTTTTTTTTTGTTCTTTCTAGTTTCTTGCATTCGAGTGCAGAATTTGCAGTTATTTTTTCGTTTATTCATTTGTTTTTGCTTTTATTGTTTTTTTTTTAATTGTTATTGCTTTTAGTGTTTTAAGTGTTGCTACTGTTGCTGTTAAATTCTGTAAAACTATTATATTTTATGTCAAATTAATTTCAGTGATTTATAATTTAATCAAAGCATCTTTTGGCATAAAATGCGTTAATTTTTAAAATGTTAACACAAATGTTAATACAAACATTCTTGTATTCTTTGCTTCTGAATTCTTTAAACTAAAAAGCGTTTTGGAAAAACTTTCATTTTTGTTGTTTGACTATTGAAATAAAATAACAATCTTGCAGGATGATTAGAAAAACTTGGTATAGTTATAGATAGATGATGAATTTTTTTTTAGATGGAAGATGAATTTTTAAAAATTACTTCAAATGAGTTGAGGGTAAAAAAACTGAAGGAAAAAAATAGAGATGAGTAAACATACAGACAAAAGAATACGTTGAATGATAGATAGTTAATAGGACTAAAAAAGCCTACGTTTAACTGGAAATCGTCTAAAAATCTATCAGTTCGTTGTTTATGTAAAAACATTTGTTGCCTTAACATTGGATAGAATAGGAAACGCTTTTTACGAATTTCGTACGTGTACCTTCTTTCATAATTATAAAAACTAAGATTAAGGACGACAGTAGCACCAACAAAAATAACACCAAAAAATTCGACATAAAGTCGAATTAAAAAATAAAGTTCAAACTTCAAATAAAAGTTGTCTATCTTAGCGTTCAATATTTATATAAACCATATTTATAGCAAATGCAACACCAAAATACAACAAAAAATAATAAGAGCATACAACGACAGAAAGAAAGAGATAGAGGGTGTAAGGAAAAGAAAAGAAAAGAAAACAAAAGAAATAATAAGTTTGTTTTCATGAGCTATGCTGTATAAGCAGTGTAAAAGTGGGCGGACCCAGCTTTGCTGTAATAATGTTTTATTAGAAGAGATGTTGTTATATAACGTTTGATTCAGGAAGATTATATATTTAACAATATAACCATTTAAGACCCTCTTTTGCCTGTATAACCTAAAAGTGGGCGGATCACGCCCATGTTTGGCATACCAAGGGATGAAGTTGCTCTATACCCAGAAATGAAATTTTGCTGTCATAACTAAAAAACAACGGCTGATATCACATTTTTACTAAAAAATAGGCGTGGTCGTGGACCGATTTTTCCCATTTTCAATACCAACCTGCACACCCTAAGAAACAATATTTCTGTAAAATTTCATCACGATATCTTCACCGTTTATCCTGTGATCGTGATTTCAACAGACAGACAGACAGACAGACAGGCAGACAGATGGACGGACATGGCTAAATCGATTCAGGAGGTGACGCTGATCAAGAATATATATACTTTTTTATACCTATCGTCTCTATTTCTATGCGTTACACATTTCGTGACAAAGTGAATATACCCTCAACCTAAAGGTGTAGGGTATAAAAAGAAAACCGCTGCAAAAATTGTGCCACTTCGTTGGTTTTTATACCCTGTCTGTGGAAATCACGATTACAAGAGAACGAATAGAGATATCTTCTTCAAACTTGGCACGAATATTTTCTACCATTAGAAACTCATCGCTATTGGGCGAAAATATGGGCGAAATCGGACCATTACCACGCCTACTTTTTATAGTGAATATAAATTAATCCGGGCTTATAGCTCAATTTCGCAGCTTGTAGAACGAATTTGGGGTTGCAATTTTGTCCAGAAGTAGACTGTCTCTGACCAAAAAAAGACTACCACAAATGGGCGTGGTCCGCCCACTAATTAAATAAAATTCGATTACAGGAGAACGAATAGAGAAATTTTCATCAAATTTGGCACGAATATTCTCTGTCATCACTGGCTATTTGAGATTGAAAAGGAAAAAAATTAGACCATTGCCACGCCTAATTTTTAAGTAAACGTGTGTAGGGTATATGAACTTCGGCCAGGCCGAAGTTAACACTCTTTCTGGTTTCTTTTTTCGTCCCCCACTTCCCCTGTCCTTAATTTTCTGCCCTTCTGTTCTTTCATTTTGGGCAATCTAGAGACTGTATATGGAGAAGAGGGCCACCAAATTATAGAGCTTCTTAGAGAGGTTAAGTTTTTTGTTCATTTAGTTTAATTCGAGGTTTTCAAATTAAATGCATTACAGACTTTCGAACAAGTATTTATTGATTCTTCGCCTAACAAAGTTTGTAACAACTTGTAACAATTTGCTTGTTTATTTTATTCAAGGAGCTAAGTAACAAATTTATACTGCTACACAATGTGCTTATGTATGTCATTCTCTCCCTATTCTCTTCCGCCTCCTCCAGATCCGCCCATGTGCATCGCCTAGTCGACTGTCATCCGTGCTGTCCTGCGGCAAACAATTAACATCACCTGTCAGGTGGACTCGAACCTGCTGGACAACCTGAACTATAAGTGGCACTTCAACAACTCTTTGGAGAGCCTCGTTGAGCTGCCCGTTGCGACTCCATTGCACTCTCCACCTCACCGCTGCTGCACCACCCGGATACCAACCGAGGCGGCGCTTCCGGCCTGAGTTCGGCTGCCGGATATTATCAACGCAGCAAACGGAAACACGTACGCGCTCAGCAATTCGTAGTCGGCCGACATGGACAAGTGGCGGCGAGCGACAGTACCAGCGACGATGGAATATGGTCTCACATCCGGCGTTCAAGGTTGGCGTTGCTGTTGGTGATGGCGTCGCTGCACTGGATTTACCCTACACTCAGATGGTTTATTCGAACATGATTTATTATAAGAACAACTTGGAAGGCAAACAAGTCGGACGCAAAGCTTATACACAACCCACACAGCTGCAACAACATCAGCAGTCGGTTTCAGTTGCAGGAACGCAAGCGTCTTGCTGCGTTACACAAACAAGAACAGCAGCAGATGCTGCATAATCAGCAGCGTGGAGGCCACCGTGTGCTGGTGACATCAGCTCCAACAACGGCATTGCCACTGAACAATATTTACAGTTACCACATCGAGACGTACGACTCGTTCGGAGCGGTCTCGTGCGTGGCCAGCAACGCGATGGGTCAGAGTCAGCCATGTTGGTATCAAATACAGCCAGCAGGTGAGTCACAAGAGATCACTTTATGTCACTTCAAATTTTATTTTAACACTCGTAGTTTTCTTAAGTTTATTTAAGATCTTAAATTAAGCTGTCAGGAACAAAAATTTAATATCCTTACGTATGATATAAATATTATCCCACCTAATCATGTATGTGGTGGTCCGCCCACTTTTGCATATGGCACACAGCTAATGAGTATCCTGTAATGTATTTAGGTCTCAGCCATGGCGAAGATAAACCCCCTCTACCTGGTTAAATACATATATATACATACCTATCCTACGATCATAGCATGGTGTTAGGCTAGTTTGTATAATATCTGTGCACAAAACAAACTAGGGTACTTTTAGGTACCCTAATTATTTATTTACCCGATTTTATTTATTGTTAGTGCTCTTTAATTAGGAAAACTAGGTTTACATTATTCTTTTCTCTTCTTTATTTCTCGTGAAACATACAAGGTTCAATCCTTGCGTAAAGCACAATATGTGTATTGTATGTAATATTGTCGTCCACGTGATAGCCCAACGATAAAATCACGTATCAACGATAACTAGGGTTTGATAGTGACGTGGGTGATGTTGGCTGCTCTTTATATTGTGATGGCCTTGAATTAATCCGCTTGTTGTAGCAGCGGCTCTTATATTCGTCCAGTGTATTTGTTGTTGTGGTTGCCAAAAAATCCACCTGTATTTGTTGTTCATTATTGTTTAGTGACAAGATTTGGTCACTGTTGTCTCCGCGCGCTGCACTTTTCTATTTGTACTTGTTTTCATGTAGAATGCCGTACGTTTGTTGTTGTGATGGACTTCGTTAATTTTCTTTGCATCTTTGTTGTACATTTTTCCCTTTTTGCTGGGCTGTAGTTGTTGTAGGGATCACTGACTATTGATCCACTAATCCCCTTGGTGTATTTGTTGTAGCTGCTCGTTTTAGTTGTTGTCTTCCTAAAACGATTTTTATTATTTATTCTTTAATGTAGAACTTCCCTGTGTTTGTTCTTGTGACTTTTCTATGTGCATTCGATTTTACCTTTGGTCATCTTCTGCACTCCCGATTTCGTGTGTGTTGTTGAGATTGCGGTTATGTATATTCTAGTGTTCTCGTGTTTTAGTTCAGGTTTTTATGTGAAACCTATACGTTTTTTTGTTCGGATATTCTATGTGAATATCTTTAATGAGGATGATGATTTATTCGAGTACATTTGCGCATGATGCTTTATTGAGTGACGAGTTATTGATTTTGAGACACTAAGTAATATTCGAGAATTAATATTAAGAAAACTGAAACAATTTTTTTCTGTCCATTTGAAAGTTTATTATTACACTATTATTATTAGTTTATTTTAATATAGGGCCATTTATTTATTTGTGTTATTGTTCGAACTATACTGAATAACTGCTAAAGAAAGAGACAAAGAAAGAAATATATTTTAATTTCCATTTTTATATGAAACTAGCTACCCGTTGACCGGCGTTGCTCGGCCACCTTCTATTTACCGTCATTGTTCTGAGTATCCCAAGCAAACTTATGGCGGAACTTTCCAAAAATTTGTAGTGCACCTCAAGAGTGCAAAACTAATCCAGATGCAAGATTTTTTCTTCCTAAGCCTTTCAGTTTCCGAATTGTGGTAATTTAAACCATTGCCACGCAGAACAAATAATGTTGCTCTTGTAGTTTCTGTTGTTGTTGGTAGGGATTTCTTCTGGTGTGTTTTCTTTCTTTCTAGTTTTTCTAAACGTATCGCTTCTCTAGACTAGAAGAGTGTTTGACTACCTACAAACTTTGCTGTTCTCCTGCTCCGATGACTTTTGCTAATTAGACTCCCGCTGAGCGGCTCTCATCAACGACACACCCACCAAAAAAGAATTCCGGTTAATTGCTTTTGTGTGTGAAGATTTGAGTTTTCACTTCTTGATTCTTGTGTCGCATTCTTTTCTATTTCACTCTGAAAACCTTTCAATATTTCTTTCATCCTGTTCTTTTGACCTTTGCTAATTTTTAGTTTGCACTTCAAGGTTAAACACAAACATTTAAATTAAAGAAACTATGAGGTTAGCCGGATTTTAATGGGAGTCGATATGAAGACAACATTGTATACAAATTTATCTTTATTGTCTTTAAAATTGTACAAATAAAAACTGATTCTGTGCATAAAAAGAATAATTATATATTTTATTAGGATATTATAGGAGTAAAAATGAAATAGCAAAAAATGTGTTTTTATGTTTTGTATGAATTTAAATAAAAAAAATATGTTTTGCCGAGATACGTATAAAAAATGTAACACGATATTTGAACGGTTCTCTTTATTTGATTCCAGCTCTTTCCATAAAAAATGTAATAAATTTTTAATTTTGTTTAGTTATGGTGCATTAATATTTTTAAAACATTATTTTTTACATAGTTTTGTAGTTACTTTTGTTAGTTTTACTTTATAAAATATTTAATTTCATTCAATTTATGTTCATTCTTGGTCATTCTTCATTTGATTTTAAATTTGTTACCCTTTTTAAATTTAATCCCTACCCAAGCAATTACAATCCACTGCAATTTTTTCTGCAATCAAATAGGTTTGCCTCCTCTTTCATTCGGTGCACTGCACCCTTTCCCCGCCCTTCCACAGGCCATTCCTTTTTCACACTCACTAACATTCGCTTTGGCTTACGAAGCTAAACGAAATTAAAGGTGAAACTCTCAGCAATTAAACTTTATATTCATTTTGAAAGGACGGCAGAGTTGGATAAGGAGAGGGACGAAGAGAGGAGGTAGTGCAGAAGAGTAATGAACCAACGAATGGTCAGATGAATTGAAAGTGAGCCGCAGTATTGCATTTTTCAGTGTTTGTTTGTCTGTCTGTCTGTGTTTTTCCTGCCAGTCCTTGCCAGGTCGTTAAAATATCATTGGCCAGTCATTGAGTCCACCATTTTAAACCGGAAGTTCGAAATACTGAGCGATGAAGTAAGTCGAGCGGCTTACAGCTGACATTTCCTGAGCCTACCTGCAGCGAAATAAAGAAGAAAGAAGGACTTCCTGATGCGTTAATCCCGTAAAACTTGATGACAGCAACGACGGCGTTCGCCACATTATCACAGCGGCATTCGCCTTACCCTTCCACCATCCCCCCTCCCTACCCGTATTAAAGATTTTCACCATACTCTGAATCAGAGTGAATCACTGAAGAGTTCAGCGCGAGTTTTGAACTTATTTTTTTATCTTTTCCTCTTTTCAAATCGCTTCAGCCGGTGAGTGAGGTTAACGAACCAAAAACAAATACTTAATTGTTTTGGAGTGTATTTTGAAAAAGACAAAGAAGAAGAAGAAACGAGTATAGAAGACACAGAAGTAACGAGTATACTGCATAAAGGTAAAGTATACTGCAAAAAAACGAGTAGAACTGCATAATGGTTCTGCATAAAGAGGTTTCAGGGGACAAATAATTTTAAGCAGTACCGAGTAAATAATAACAATTATGGGGTAATTCTGTATCTTTCAACGGAAACGTTTACACCCGTTTTGCTTTGTGTTTTTCGTAAAACAGCTGATCGAAATGCTGCTCAACGTACGCCGACCGTTCTTATCTATTTTGAAGCGGCAATCGCAGTTCCTTCCAATTTACAACAATACTTTCCACGCTGTTTGTGTGTTTGCCCTGGAAAACGGAATTCAGTATCTTTTAAGAATGGAAATTCGGCCGTGTTTCTTTGTCAAATCCAACGTACAGAAAAAATCAAACGTTTGCCTACGATCGGAGCAGAAGGTGTGCTGTTTTTTTGTTATATTTGTTTTTTGTATGATTATTATGGAACCTATAAAAAAATTTTCAATTTCAATTTTTATTTTCAATTATTATCAATATTTATTTTCAATAGATCACTATTTATAACTATTTAAGCAAACTATAAGTTATAACATTCACGATGCTTGTATAATGACGCGAGAAAAAGAGAGCACAAAACAAAATTATTGAATGCATACAATTACTTATAAGATGAAAAGAGCAAACTGTCTGTATAACATACACGAGTGTAGAATATGTATGCACAGCCAACCGTTCGTCCGTTGAAGTAGCCTGGAAAGTTGAACGAAACCGAGTTCGCTCAACGTAATCCATTGTGAAAAGATAGTGAATAGAAATTTAAGAACACGGAATGCGGTTGGGAACGTGCACCGACGTTTCCGTTGAAAGATACAGAATGACCCCATTAGCGATTTTCAATGAACGAAGAGCTCGTTCAATAAAAACACAACAACACTTCCCATACTACTTACGATATCACGCTCGTTTAATTGTATTTTCAATCGTTCTTGGAATGATAAAGAAGCGATATGGACTTTCATAGGGAACGACAGCTAAAAGGCTGTCGTTACTGCATTCGTTTGGCAAACTAGAGTGAAGTGTTTCTAAAAAACATTAAAATAGTTGCATTAAAATGTTGTAGGGATGCGGAATATAAGAAAAGCAGACAAACAAACAAAACTAGTCCTCAGTAAATGGATACCGTTATCCTGCTGCTCATCTTATAATCAGGGCCAGATTTTCAATGATCACCGTGATTGAGAAGCGAGAACACGTTACTGATCACCGTGAGCTGAAAATTCGATTTCTAATCTCTTACGGAGCTTCTCGTTCTCTTCTTCTGTGCATTTTAGAGGCGCAGTTTAATTTCTTTAAGGTACACTCGGATTTCTATTTTCTTCACATTGTTTCATTGCTTTACATTTTTAATATGAGTTTCTGATAGGATTTTCCGTTTCCTTCCCATTACTTTATAATTTTCTCATATACATACATATTTGTTTTGACAAGTAAAGAAAGGCTTTTGAAGTGAATTAAATTGTGCCGCGAATATAATTCGAAAAACTTGAAATTGATTTGTGGAATAAAATTCACAAAATTAAAAAAAATATTAACGGGAGTCGAATTTGCAATGGAGTTATTGGGGAGCGATTCGTCAATAATTATATAAATATATGTATTTTATATAGAATTAAATGTGCATAAGACACAGAAGCCCAATGTTGTTGTTGTTTTGTACGGGGATAACTCGTTGTTGTTCTGGCTATAACTCGAAAACCAGACCAGAGATGATAGAAATTATGTTGTTGTTGGATTCTCCGTACAAAACAACAACAACATTGGGCTTCTTTGTCTTAATACATTTAATTTTGTTATAAACATTCTAACTTTTCAAAAACATTTTAGATTTATTAAGAATTTCAGGATGAATAAAACTTGTTTCACCAAACTTCTGGATGAAGTAGCGCCCAAGATGAAGCGCGTTAAGAAGCCGACGACAATTCCTCGAATACTGAAATTGGCTTCCTTTTTGTGTTTCCTGGCAACCGGAAGCTACCAGAGAGAAACGAACATTGCGCAACTACGTCGCAAGGGCGAGTGTCACGAAACATTGCAGAATGCTTGGACATTTTCGAGCAACATCTATGCCCCAAGTGGATACCTTGCCATGACGTCAGACGAAGTATCCGAAATGAAACAAACATTTTTTGAGTGTGGAATTGCTGGGATTATTGGATGTGTTGATGGAACACACATACGGATAAAGTCCCCAGGAAATGACCTTAAACATTTGGACTATAACAGGAAAGGATTCTATAGTACAAATTCGATGATGGTAATTCAGAGCATTTTTATATATCTATTTTCATGTTTGTTCTGTAATAGATTTGTGATGTAAATATGATGATCCTGTTTATCGACGCCAGATTTCCGGGATCAAACCATGATTCCTTCGTTTGGCGAATGAGTGCGGCTGAACAATATTTTCGGAAACAGTAAAATTCCGGAAAGCGTAACACTTAGCTTCTGGGTAAGATTCTACAATAATTTACTTTAAACTTTTCTCAATTCTATAATTTCATCTATAGGAGATTCCGGATACCAACTATTGCCATATTTAATGACGCCATACCGGACACCCCAAATTTGCCATGAGGTTCGTTTTAACACAAAGCTCTGCAGAGGTCGAAATGTCATCGGGCGCTGTTTTGGGGTTTTGAAAAATCGGTTTAGGTGTATCATAGGTGAAAGAGGTCTCCATTACTTACCCGAAATGGCAGTGAAAATAGTAAATGCATGTTGTGCAATTCACAACCCCTGCATTTATTATAAGAGTCTGTGGTAATACGAGGATTACGTTGATGACGAAATTCAAGACATATTCGAAGAGGACGTGCCAGCAAGTTCCGCCACAAATATTCGTGATGAGTTGGCAATGAATATTGTGACGACAATTTTCGAAAGTCGAAAATTACCGCACAACAATACTGCTTCACCAGTTCGCCAAAGACGCAACCCTGATTGTGGGGAAAATTCACAAACAGAGCAACGAAGAACAACGGGAACATGTTTGCGAACTAAGTATTATACAACACAAACAGAACAACGGGAACATGTTTACGATCTCAGCGCAATACAGCCAGAGCAACGAAGATCAACGGAAACATGTTTACGAGCTGAGAGCAACACATGAGGCCAGCAGGGTACATGTTATCACACATAGCCAAAGAACCATGGGAAACGGTATCTACCGACTTCATTGGCCCGCTGCCACGATCAAAAAATGGAAATTGCATGCTACTAGTATTCTTTGACAAGTTTTCGAAATGGACCGATATGATTCCGCTTCGGAAAGCATCAACCGAACACCTAACAAGTGCCTTCCGCGAACGGATCTTAGCAGGGTTCGGAACGCCCAAGATCGTCATAACAGACGAACGGCGGTAATTTCTATTACCCACCAGATAATGACACACGCTACGAACCGGACAATGGTATGGACATCGATATGGACGACGAAATATACACCGGAACTGATGAGGACATGCGCGAGGAACAGGACAACGAAGCGGAACACGAGTTAACAAGGAGCAGACAGGAGTTAATCACCATGATGGATAAGATCCGGCTCTCCGATCGGATACTTACAGTGACCCAACATGTGCTTGTACGTACACAATACATACACGAGGATGATAGTGAGACGGAAAAAGAACGGTTGGCCGGATATCTGGAGATCCTCGCAACCAGAGAACAACAAATCCACACGGAGCAACGACTGCACGACCAACACCAGAAACTGATGCAACAACGGCAAAACAAGAAACAACAACATCGACAACAAACAGACCAAAACCACGAACTAGAGCGGATTCAAACCGAGCTGGAAAAGGAGATAAAGAAAACCAGACAAAAGAAGCAGGAAATACAAGACCGACATGTAGAAATGGGGAACACGGAGAGGGAAACAGAGAGGACGGGCCAAGAACTACAACGACTCAAAGACAAAATACAACAACATCGGGAAGGACACCAACGACAACAGGAAGAATTAAACGAGCTACAAATCGAAAATGGATGCAGGACCCAAATAATGCACAACACGAAAAGGGATCTGGACGATACTGAGGTGCAGATGGAAGAGTGGAGAGAACGAGCGAACCAACAAAGAGAAAAGGCGGAACGAGAACAAAGAAAACTGGCATAGATGTCCCAAAGGACACTACGTTACACGGACGAGATGAGGGTGATACACGTACGGAAAACGGCTCCAGTACAGATGGACACACAAGAGAGGGGACCACAAACACAACAACATGTACCAACGACGAACAGGAGTGCCAATAAAGTAGCCTGGGAGCTTCTTCAAAGATACAAACGCAGAACCAACAAAGGGTGCACCACAGCACCGACCAGCGACCGGCGAGGATTCGGATCCGCCAGAATGGAAAGGTGCGAATAAGCAAAACGAAGACTAAAGAGACGAAAGACAGGAGAAGGTACTAGGAGGAAAAGGGGGGAGAAGAAGAAACACCTAAAGGAAAAGAAAACACACAGCTTCTGGCCGCGCCACCTGAAGTAAGAAGGGAGTGTGACGATAATTTTCGAAAGTCGAAACTCCAGCGTTCCAGCGTTCCAGTCACCACGCGCACCGAGGACAAACACAAAGATCAGTCAGCTAGCAGTCGAACTAGAGTGCACATCGCATACGCGGATCAGTCACCGAGCAGTCAAGTTCTAGGGAATATCGCATCCGCGCAACAGAAGTTAAATCAGGCGATCAGTGAGTGAACATCGAAGATCAAGGAAACACACGGATCAGTCAATCAGGAGGCATAGTGAGAACCAAGGAGCTATCAAGCAGTGCAACAACAAACCAAAACGTCCAGTGACCGGCGTACCGGAACCAAAACTTCACAGTTCGCTGTAACAAGGGAAGTATACCAACTAATAACTGAACAAAAATTGAATAAATAAATAAATAATTAATATAAAATACAACCGAATCCGAGTCTTGTAATTTGAACCCTGGAGGCCGCTGAGATTATCCCGGCCGAAAGTTCGTTACAATATCGATTGATTTCATTAAATGAATGTATTTATTGAATATTTTATATTAAAGTGTACAATCTTGTATAAAGTATAACAAAGTATAAAAGTATATGAAAGTATTTAAAAAACATAAATAAACAAAATTTAATTTAATATCACACATATGTACGTTTTTGCTAAAGCATAAAAATAAACAAGTTAAAAGTGGCAAGGCATAAAAACTACTAATTAATTAATATGAGATCATTTATAATTTATAAGGAAAGGAGAGCGTCTACTGCTTCCTTCTGCCTACGTTCTTCCACTGACTCTTCTAATGCTGTGGCTATTCGTGACAAAATTTCGTTCTGCAGTTTCATAACCTTCGTTTGCTCCTCCAGAGCTGAGGTATTCTTTTTTTGGTTTTCAACCTGCTGCTCTACTTGCTGCCGGAGGAACGTCACATATTCTTCAGGCTCTTTTCTTTTCTTACTCGGCGGTCTTTTTGAAGTTGACCGAAATATTTCAAACAGCCTGGGAGTTGCAGCAGTTGCACTGGAACAAGCAGCACCATCCGATAGGCCAGCAGCAGAAAAAGCAGCAGCACGGGACGAACAGACAGCAGATGAAATAGCAGCGTTAGTGAAGGTGTTCTCCTCAAATACATAATCCTGTAATTCTGGAATGAGCAAAAGAAATTTTATTATTATAAAAATGTATTACAATTGCTAGTAAATACTCTCCAAAGGAATACCAAAATGTTGTCCACTGGGTAGAGCAGTGTGCTGTAAATTAAAAATTTTAATCGTTTCTTGCTGCTGCGGGCTGAACTGTAGAGTAAAAAACGGTCCGCCCCCCGTCTTTTTCAGCTCCGGTGCATTGTCCGCTAATTTCTTTTTCAAATCATTCCAAACCTAACATTTATAGAAATTATTTAACACATTAAAAACAACACAAGTTTAACTCACCTTTTTCCATTCGGCGGTCGTTCTCACGGGAGGACCATTAGAATTCAGCATACCCCGAATTCTCTTCCATTTGTCATCACTGACTGACCGGTTGGGACCGAAAACAGGAACACTCCGTGCCAAGTTGGGGTCCTTCTCCAACTCCCGCAGAATCAGTTAAAATTGTTTGCAATTCGTTATTCTTGGAAGAAATAAATATTAAATAATTATTTTAACAAAAAGTACATACGCGGTGTGTACTTTATTTTTACTTTTCCCTGTTCTCTGTGAGTTTTCCATGACTTTTTTTCTGTTGATGTGAAAATGTGTTAATTTATATTATATTTAGTTTATATTTTACAAAGTTTACTTAGTTTTTTATGTTTCTACCTTTTAGTATGTATTCTTTTTTGAACAATTTTTGGTATTTCACCTTCACTTCACAAGAATAACGGAATAACTTTATTGCTTTGTAATTTCGCTGAGTTTCTTATATGTTTGTTTTGACAACTGCTGAAAATTGTGAAGTGAACATTTTAAAACTGTGAATGTAAATTGGTGAAATAATAAATACATAAAAAAAGAACATGTTTTTAGGAGTGGAAATTGCAATGGTTTTGAACCGAAATATATCCCGATTTTAATTTTGTTATATTTTTTTAGTATTTTATTAATTTTTGTGTTAATAATTGTGTTACGAAATTCGTTTTTGTAACACATACAAGTTTCAATAAAGTAATTAATAAATGAATGCAACTATTTTAATGTTTTTTAGAAACACTTCACTCTAGTTACCGAACGAGTGCAGTAACGACAGCCTTTTAGCTATCGTTCCCTATGACAGTCCATATCGCTTCTTTATCATTCCAAGAACGATTGAAAATACAATAAAACGAACGTGATCTCGTAAGTAGTATGGGAAGTGTTGTGTTTTTATTGAACGAGTTGCTCGCGAAGTAACGACAACGCGAAAATAACAAAGCAGAAGCAGCGATGATCAGCGGTGATCGTTTATTGAAATCTGGCCCTAAATTTATTTTTAGTGTTCTTCAAACGTGATTAAATCTTTATTAAAATACTTAAAACTAGCTTCTATTTGAACAATTCTTAGTTATAGTACGAAAATATTGAAATCTGGAATTTAATTTGCTTCTTTGAAATATGTATTATAAATAAAAGTACAGATAAATACACACTAGGGTGGATCTTAGCTGTACTGGGCGAAAATTTTTTGCAGCATTCTTTTACGCCGCCCCGTAAAATTGTTCCATTGGATAAAGAAATAATTTCTGTAAAATATGAACTTGATCGGATAACATTTTTAATAATGGTTAAATGTTCTTCATATTCAAGAATATGCATAACATTAGTGATACAGTATAGTTTTTTCAGCATAATAATTAACTAATATCTGCATTTTTTTAAATTATAGATATTAAATTGTATGCATCTTATTGTGAGTTTCCTTTTTTTTTAGTTATACAGGATGTTTCGCATAAGAGGAGACAAAAGGCTAGGGCATGTAGGTTGGGTCGAGACAAGAAAAAAATCTTATGAGAGGGGGGGTGCATTTCCCCCCGTTTAGGCGGGAGGGACCATTTTCTAAAAACTCGACTAAAAACCGAAAAAAATAACGGCGATATCTGGATCACTTTCACTTATTGGGTTTGAAAGCCAAATATCGGCCTCTTAACATCCTTCTTAAATTAGGTTCCTACGTTAAACAGTTTTTGAGAAAATTAATGCCAAAGTTAAAATTTAGAATAAAAATTAAAAAAAAAATGGTTGGTCGCAATTTTTTCGTTAAAATACGGTATTAAGTATAAATTTTTGTTCGGCCATAAAATTCTCTAATCAATTCTAGAGAGAATACTTGAAACCGGAAGGATCTATGTTTTGTAGTTTCCGAGAAAAGTGAAAATTACGAAGCATACTTTCCTTTCAAATACCAATTTTTTGGCTACTTGTGTTTTACTACTGGTGCAAAAATATGGAAGAAGATCGCTCTGCGGAAGGAGTTTAGTTCGTAATTTCCACTTTTCTCGGAAACTACAAAGCATAGATCCTTCCGGTTTGAAGCATTCTCTCTAGAATTGATTAGAGAATTTTATGGTCGGAAAAAAATTTATACTTAATACCGTATTTAAAAGCAAAGTGCGACGAAATATTTTCACCGGAATTTTTATTCCAAATTTAAATTTAGACATTAATTTTCTCAAAAACTGTTTGACGTAGTAACCTAATTTAAAAAGGATATTAAGAAGCGGACATTTGGCTTTGAAAATCTGCAAGCAAAAGTTAAATTGATCTAACCATGATTTTCGGAGAAATATAAAAACGCTTTGTGATATAAAATAAATATAGAAACGCAATTATTTCTATTTCAAAACTTGGTGTTCGATGTGCCACGTCTTCCCGACGTCAAATCGATCTGAAATTTTGTACAAATTACTTTTTCATGAAATAGTACAAGTTTAGAGGGCGGCGTGGTAAAAATGTTATGGTCGAAAAATAAGGTCCACCCTAATACACACTAACTATTTTATAAATTTCTTTTTTCTTATTTTTACGAAATAATTTTTAGAATTTTCAAGAAATTAGTTTCAATTTATTGCATTTAATTCATTTGCGAATATATTTCAATTTAGAGTTCAATAATTTACAAACTAAAATTCAATAATTTCGGAAGACATTCGAAACTTTTAATGTATTCCGCTGAATTCGAAAAATTAATTTTGAAAGTGAATGAAAATTAGGTGAAAATAATCAACAAAAATGTCAATTTATCATCATCATGATAATCAAAAAGGTTGGAAACCATTCAACCTCACGCGTGCATCTAAACTCATCCCCTCCCTCCCTCCCTCTCTCAAAACCACAGATATTTAAACCAGATTTTAATAAATCAATCTATTGACATTTCGACTCGTCTGCTTTCGAGATTCAACTTCAAATCCATCATTTAATTTGTGACCAAAACGGAAATGAAAAAGAAAATGATTTCAGCCATCAGTTAGACAGCCAGACAGCGCGTCAGTATGTCAGTCAGTCATCGCAGATGTTAGTGTTGATTCATAGACCATCGCATGGACCATGAAGCTATGAAAGCTTAATTAACTGCGAGAGGGTTTTAATGAATAAAGCAAAATTCCATGAATGCGTCTAACCTGAAAATGCCATTTAAATTGAAGATGTAAAATTTTCGAATATAATTGCAATTTAAATTCCAGTTTATTCCATTTAGAATGGAGTCAGAAGTTTCGCGTAATAAACATGTATAATAATCCTTTTTCTATTCTAATCAATTCTTTAATTCATATGTATTCCAGTTTTTACCTATAAAATTGAATATAATTCTAAGTATTCCAAGAAATATGTATTAAAATAACGTGGAAACCATTTTTTTACAGTGAGTTTACATAAAACGGCTTTAATAGGTTTAAGGCTTAAACAGGTTTTGAATATTTAAACATTAACATAAACATTAAACAAGTTTAACTCCATTGAAATTGTTGTTGTGGTTAAAACCAATATGGTTTCTGGTTTTGACAATTTTCAACCCTGTTTAGATGATCGAAATACAGGGCTAACTAAAAAATAATTAAATTCAATTCAATGCAAGTTGTAGATCCGGAAATAATTTGGCAAGGAAAACGAACGATTAGGAACGATTTCTCTTTGGTTCGGTTTCGTTTGTCTTTCGCTTTTATTTGCATTCCTTTTTTTCAGTTTAATTCAACTGAGCAGATGAGAAAATATTATCGATTCAATTTGAATTTTTTACGCTGGGATGTTTAACAATAAAACACGTTGAATCTTTTCATCAACATTTTAATACTTAATACTTATAATGGTGTATTTTAATATTTGTATTATCAAACAACAACAAATGATGAATGTCAGCGATTGCTTAACATAAATAATAACTATTTTAAATCATAACGACAACAAGAAGAACACAAAAACAACACGAAGGAAAGCAACAGCAACAATATAAGCAACAGTTGCGAGCATTCATTTAAATCGAAGAGTGATTAAAATTTTAATTTATATGCAACGTAAAACGAATAAACAACAAATCAAAAAAGATACGTCGATTGACATTTATATAATATATATTGTATATCATAGCATATGCATCATAATCATGTATGTATATATTTATTTTGCGTTTGGTTTTTTTAAAAAGGTCTGACATTTTTTATTAAATCCTTTGATAATCGATAAAATTTATGGCTTTAAATCGTTTAATTTGCTAATAAAACATCTGTTTTTTATTTTGCGCACATCATCATGTAGATATAACTGAATGATATCATGATATAATATGGCAGCACAGTACGTTATAGTGTCCCCTTTATAAAGTGAACCCATATAAAAATATTATATTATACAAAGAAACACACACAAAATAATAAATGAATTCATTTTTGTGTAAAGAGTTGATTAAACGCCCTCTCTCTATGAGTTCTAGCTACGCCACTGTATAAACAGTAGGCGTGGTCGTAACCTGTTTTCAAAACAAAATAACTAGCTTAGTTGTTTTATTATTGTGTTCAAATTTAAACTTTATTTCCGTGGTAATAAATTTGTTTTAATGGGCTATACTGTATAAGTAGTGTAAAGGTCTACACACAGGTCTATTACTTATGTAAGCTGAAAGTGGGGCAAGAATATATATACTTTTCTATACGATATCTATCTTTTCTATTACTATTCGTTACACATTTCGTGACCATTTCGTGAATTAAATAAAAAACGAATGAAAACAAAATAACGAAAGTATTATTTTTTCCTTAATTATTTTTAATTATTTCAGTAAAATATGTCTTTATTTATTGTACAAATTATATTGGATAGCTTTTTTCTCATTTAAGTTTCAATTCATTTAATGTTTCAGTTTAATTTTGGTTTAACCATTTCTAAATTTTTACTTCTTTACAATTTAATTTTTTTAAGTTTAAGGATTATTTAATTATACTATGATTAAAATTTCACCTTAATCAAAATTTACAATTTAATTTAATTGAGAATTTAAATTCATATTTATTTCGATAAGCTTATTTTCATAGCTTTGTCTGTATTTCTATTTTACATTTTCATCATTCATTTCATTTTTACATTTACACTTTTTTCTATTTGACATTTTCAATGTCGAAAACCGCATTAAAATCGGTTCAGTTGTTCCTGAGAGCATTCGCTTTAAGCAAGCATTTATTGCTTAATATTAGTAATTTTTTTATTACATATTAGGTATAATATATTTACTTTATTTTTTTTTTATTTTTTATCAATTTGGACTTTATTTGTGCCACGCAACAAAAACTATTGCATAGTTTAAGGCATCGACTTGTTGGAAAGCTTGTTAAAGTTTCAAGGCTTCTTTGTTCAGTGATCATTGAGTCCGAGTCCCGTCAATTGTATTTATATGCAGTTAAATACAATACAATAATGAACGCGATTATCACTATTTCCATTTCATTTCCCTTTTCGCGATTTTCAATCAAATCAAAAAGTTCATCGCGCTACTCTTTCTTTCTTTCTTTGTAATGAAAACTTTGCGCAGAAATCGCAAATCGGAACGCTAGAAGAGTGCATGCAGGGAAAGCATCTGTTCTCCTTTCCTCCTTTCGTTCCTTGTGGGAGAATCTGTTGCAATCCGTCGCACGCAATCAATTCTTCTTCATTCAATATTCAGATATTGATTTTGATATTTCATTAGCTGCAACGTGGCAAAATATATTTTTTTTTCAGTACGTTCTGATCCAAAAATTCGTTTTCACTCCTCTTTCAATTCCTCCCTTGCAGCTCAAATTCAACGCAATCGACATGAAAATGAAATTATTTTTGGGCTTTGTTGGTAAAAAGCGAGGATATAAAAATTGCAACGCGCTTCAAACCAATTGAGTGCGATTTTCTAGGTTAACAGGATATCGCGATTGACTGACTGACTGACGGTCCAACTGATCCACTCACTGATTGACATCGAGTGTGGACGAATGCAATCAAATTGCAAAATTTCCACAAAATTCCGCCAAATGTGATTGAAATTCAGTAAATTGAAAGGCGTGGATATCGAAATGAGCGCGCAAGAGCGAGATATCAAGTGATTTGGTGTGATGCGGCGATTAGTTCTATTTTTGTTCTCTCGATTCGTTGAATATTTGCGGATAAGAATTTATAAACAACTTTCAATCCATCGTCTTTCATTTTTCCCATTATTTTTGTTGTTTTATTTGAAGTTTCTAATAATTTCATAGTCATCATAATTATTTGTTTCTTGTTAATTTCTCTCCCAAACTTTATTTCTTCTCTAGTATTTTCTTTCATTCTATTCTATTTAAAGAGTGTAAATGCTGTAAGAAGCTCGTAATTTTCTTTCCCTTTTAGTGGTTCATAAAAATGAAGCACTTAATTGGAAGACCCTCGAAATACGCTGATCTAGAAGTAACAAATTTAACTACAAAATCCTCCACAAGTTCACCTAAAATATGGTGGGACAGAAGGGGAAGAAGAGAGAGATGCGAGTGAAGTTTTCTGTGTAAAAATTTTTGCCATTTTTTCTACGTGAAGAGAGAAATTCGATTTTATTTTTTTACAAAAACATAACTCAAGATTGTGGGCAGCAGGAAGCCAAATAAATAACGGGTTTTTACACATACACACACATACACAGCATCATTACATTCCCTCTCATTCGCATACATTCATATGGACGCAAACTTGAGGCACCCGCACTACGCACGGCAACCGCGACTCGACGCATCGGATGTCGTAATTCTTCATTGCATACTTTTGGGCATCCGACGCTGCTGATTTCCAATCTACGAATCTGCAAGCATCGAATGGAGTGAGCAGAGCATTCGTGAGCCTTCTTCGATGATTTGTTTACGCGCTCTGCGTGTTCAGCTGCGATCGATTTGAAAATTGGATCGGGATTGAATTCGATTTGGCGGTTAGCAGCGCTTCAGCGGGCTAACCGCAGAGTAGCAAGCGGTTTAATAAATTCCGCTATTTCTGGATCTCGATGGAAATTGCGGGGAAAACCACAGCAACCGCGTTTTTTAACAGCAATTTTGTTGGTTGAGTTTCCTTTTTTTTTGCTTCGATTTTGGTTGCTCATCTTCAACGAGCGATTCAAGATGAATCTCTGCATCGTTCCGCTTTTACGAAGGTTTGTAAGAATAAATATGATATCATTTGTGTTTGATTTTCTTATTAGTATATATCTCTTTACTGACATCTCTCTCTCTCCCTCCGCTGCTCTCTTTTCTTTGGCTGCTTTTAATGCCTTCGCTTGACATTCACGTCTCTGCTATAAACTGTTTAATGCTGCTTCCGTGTTCAATTAGAGTCCGTTTAGATTCCACTGGAAGAATTGCTGGTGGAAGAATAAATTTCTAGCTGCGCTCGTAAGTATGCAATTATTTTGATTGCTACGTAAACGTGTGTGGAATTTTAAGTATTCGTTCAGCAAGTGTTTGATTTATATTTCTTTTTCCTACTCTAATTCTTTCGAATTTGAATCATATAGATTGATGATATTCAGCGAACAAAATGTAAATTGTAAAATTATTATATAATAAATTCCAATAATATTTCTGTCTTCTTTGAAGAATTCAAACAATTCGAAACACTTCAAATCATTCAGAGCAAAACATTAATCAATACAAGAATATAATCAATACCCTTAAATGAGTTTTATATTCTGGGCATCGAGATCTTTGATATTTCACTCTTATTAAGATTTTCAACCAAGCCTTAATAAAATCACCGAAAATGGTCCTTGAAACACACTAACAACGACTTAAGAGGGTTAATACACCCTCTCTAAATTCTTCTTCTTTTTCTTAAGGGGAGTTAATGAAAAGTTTGCTATACCCTAAATAGACTTAGTGATAGATTGTAGTAAAGAATTTTTAAATCGAATGACGTTTAACAATAACAACTAATAACATAGAAGTCATTCAATTGGATTGTATAATAATAACCACTTTCAGTTCAATTGGCAATATGAATAAGAAGAGGAAAAAGAAGACCCGAAATACACAATGACGAAAATATTAAGAAATTCCTACCTTCTCGTATTATTATCTTTGACAGCAATTCACATTCATTTGTCAGTTCAGTTTGATAACACTTTCATTTGTCTTCAAGTGACACAGAGAAATTTATCCCTTCCTCTCTCTGACTGTCTGTCTCTTTCTCTTTCTCTCTCTTTACCTCTCTGTCTGGCATATCCATTATTACACGCATACAACCCAAAAACGAGCATAAGTGTTTGTAACTTGCTGCTTGGAAAGAAGTTATTAACAAGTATGTCAGTTGTTCATGGGCACGAAAACTTTTAGTACACGATTTTTAACGATTCAGTTGTAAAGTTTTAGAAGGGGAGCAAAAGAAACAAGGTCACACAGTGTAGAAGGTCAAAAGACGTGTGGGTGGAGAGGGGTGGGGGGAGGGGGAAAGCGGTGAAGAGAGGGAGTGGAGAGGATGGAGCAAGTCGGAATAGCTGTCATCGATCTCTCTAGATTCCAGAGAATGTATAGAAATATAATCCGTGGATGAGAGAGATTTTCGTGCGATTATTCTATGTTTTTCGTAATTTATTATTATTTCATCAGAAAGCTGTACTTTCAGGTCCTTCATTCATTGTGTCTCGCATGAATGAAGCCAGACAGACAGACAGGCAGGTTGACTGAATTCGACTTTGCGCTGGCACGATTTCTGGCTGTTGTCAGTGATTAATGTGTATCGGTGTGAATGTGTAAGTATGTGTGTGTATTTTTTAAATAAAATAAGCAACCCAATACCGTTCAATTCCATTGAGTTTATAATAAATTGCCAGCCTGCATATTTCTAGGCGGGCAAATAAATAGATTTTGGGTAGAGGAGGCCTCTTTGGCCATCATGCGTGGCTGGCTCATGGATTTATATATTCTACGTGCTTAATTACAACTTATATATTTTTCCCGGCCTGTTTTTCTGAATTTACCAAAGCGATCATTTCTCATTTTCGAAATTAAATGATCAAAACTTCTGATGTGAATGTTATCATTAAATGAATAATTTATGAAGTCATGTCGTGTTCCTTATTTACACTTCGATGTTCACGCTACATGGCAACAATTTTAATTCATAAAGTTTTCCTCACTCAGTGTCCTCATTTCGTTTTCCTTTACTTAGTCTTTACCTCTTTCATGGTAATCGATTAGAGGGCTTAACTTAGCTTCTAAAGATTTGGGTCATAAAAAGGAACAAATTGTTGAATTCTATTGCTTATTCTTCCTCCTATTCTTCTTCTTCTTCTCTTCTATGCTCTTGTTTTAATGTATTGTTTACTGTTTAGAGTTTTACGTATTTCCTTGACTTCTCTCATCAAAATTCTACATTTTATTGTTCTTCAAAAACTCAGTTCAAGAAAAGAATTTAAATTTCGTTTGTTATACTCGTATTCGGTGCATTGTTGTTGCTTTTGTATTTCCTACTCTATACTGCTACTTTGTTGTCGAGTTCTTGTTTCTTTGTTTTTGTATTGTATTGTTTATCATATTCCTGTTGTTGTTTTTATTGTTGTTTTTCTTATCGTCATTATTGTATTCATCTATCATTTGTCACAAAGAAACTGTTATTTTATTTGTCTTTATTCGTTGTATAAACTTTCACCTCATCAAACTGAGAGCGTTGTCCCAAGTGTTGAGTTTTTACGGATTTGTTCGACTTTAGCCAAGGACTTAATTTAAAGGAAGGGAATAAATTAGGGATACAGAAGGATTAAAAACTTGGAAGGAACAAAAGTCGCTCTGCTTAGGAAAATCTTCGCTGAAATTGAGTGTTTAATTAAATTGAACAACTGAAATTATTTCGAAAGATTCATTAGCAAGAAACTTGTTCCCTTGCATACCGCCGATAATAAAAATTAGACTTGACTTAGAAATGTGTTAATTTCTTGTGTTTTTGTTGTAATAAAATTACTAAAATTATTTAAGAAAGATTTTCTAAATTATAATAACTTATACGTCACGATTTGTGTTTAGAACTGTTAAAGCTGACTTTAAAGAAACATAAAGTAATCACATAATCTGTTTTGAATTAAAATATACTTAATCATATCTTCCTCTCTTTTTATAAAGGTAAAAAATGTATAAAATACATAAAAGTGCCTTGAAGCAATCAAATACATTTTTTGCATTCATTATTTTCTGTGTGTGCATGAAAACGTGTCTTTCATTCATTTACAGTGTAAATTTTACACACTCAAAAATTATTCTACGGTGACTCATTAAAGTTGATTACGCATAAATATTAAAATAATTAATTAAAAATATACACAATATATTCATTCAAATTACATTTCATCCACACACCCGCATTCATTGCTACGGACGCACAGCAGCGTACGTGCAACATGCATGCATCGCTGTCGAATTCTTGTGATGACGATTAGGAAAAGTTTATTCAGAGATGCATATTTTTGTTGGTATTCGGTTTATTTTGAGTGCAGTAAAAACACTTGCCTTCAAGTATTCAACACAATTCGAATTGACATGTGTTTGTACATTGTTTTAAATTTATTTTATATGTACATACATACTTGATTTTATTACTATTTCATTTATTATGTTATGTAATTTTATCATTTATACAACTTCAACTTTCTTTTTTCATGCGAACACGAATGCATCATTCACAATAGACTCGCCTACAGAATACTCGGTATGTATGCGTAAATAAAACATTTCGCTGCATGAGCTGCTTGCATTGAGTTTTTAGCGTCAGTAATTCAAACCTTGCATTCCAAATGGTATGATAAATAAATAAAATAAATATAACTCAATACAAATATGAGTATAATATATGTATGTGTATGGGTGTGTGTAGTTGCGTCCAGATGTTTACAAAAACTGCGCTTTATTGCGAAAATAATTGCATAAAAAATTGTGTAGCGAGAAAAAGTAATGAAATACAGACAACTTGAATACATCCGGTTAAAACACGCTTTTCAAATATGGTTTCACTTCATTGAGTGTAGCGAAGGGTTACACTCAGACACATGCGATTAAAAACAAGAAAGACAAAGGTTAAATTCTTTAAAATAAGCCTACAAATTGCAGTCCAAAAATTCAGATCTTCTGGTTTAAATTTTATTTCAGATATTGAAATATAAATACATATGTACATGAACAAGATAGATAGTGTTGTTTTTTTAAATTATCTCAATTGGAGAATATTTCATCGTCATATTTTTTCAAGTGTTTCAGCTGCGGTTCCAAAAACAGCGTATTTCAATTGTGTGTGTGTGTGTGTGTCATGCATTCGTTGTTATCAGTGTTGCCGCACATCACAATGTGTCCCCATGGATAATAAAACTGTCCAAGTTAACACGTGGACACATTAGCCCGGATTAGTCAAGGCTGCCATGTATATTTTACAGATTCATCGACTTCCCTCAAAAAATTACCCGAATTTCAATTTAATTCACCGACCCGACGAAAATCTCTTATGATTTCGTATTTCTTTTCCGATTTATTCAGTTATAGTAAAAAAGTAAAAATTGTCAAAAGCGAATTAATATAATTCAAATAATCTTTATAATTAAATATCAATACTAATCCACTTTAAAATTAATCAAATTAAATAACAGAGTTCAAAATGAAACAGCTTTAATCGAACTTCGTGAATGGCTAAATTCTTATTGAATGGCAATAAACTCTATGCAAGTGGAACCAATAGAAGTATCTGAGGATGTGGGAAGTACCTGAAGATTCAGGTTGTCACAGCTGCCTTCACTGCTTATCGTATAAAATTTGGATTTACTATAAATAAATAGTTCAGATCCAAGAGAACCGCACCTAGTAAAACCATCAATGTTCGGCGAACAGGTAATCTAAAGGATATATTGACTTGTTTATAAAACGCCAAATGAAATACATTAACCGTTGTGAGCTGCGAACTGCACGGAAAAATTAATTTAAATCATTTGCAGACCTTATACACATTTTTAACTTATTTACACAATGTGACCAGCGTTCCACTTTCATGGGTGCCTTGGATCTCCAAGTGTTCTCACCCGTCGTAGCATTCCACGGATCTTAGAGTTCACTCACGGATTCATTTCGAAAAGAAGCTAAACGCACTAAATAAAAATGTAAAATGCGACAAATGATTTACCCAAAAAAAAAAAAAAAATTAAAAGAGCAGGGAGCAAAATAATATATTATTAACTAATTGAGTGTTAAATTCTTTATTTAAAGGTTTCCTAAAGGACAAAAACTATTCAACCTGGATGCAGTTCAATGTTCATAACTCGGAGGGTGATCTTTCTATGGAAAGACAATAAAGTTCGAGTATTTATGAGCCTGTATTTAGGTCCGATTTTAATATCAACCTAGGCTATGTAACTATAGTAAGTCGTACATATGTTATTGGCCAATAAAACGATTTCAGGATGATCGTAAAACTATTTTTAGGTATTTTGACAGTATTAAATGTTGATGTCCTTAAATGGTTTGATTTTTGGTGCGCTTGGAAGTTGCTCAGGTACAAAATATTTTCTTCACAGTTGCCATTAATTCCCCCGATATCCTTTGACAATATGGTTATCTGTTATTGGTTTTCTTTCGCTGTATTAATTTATTGGAAAATCACTTGCATTTAATTAATTAACGTAACGAGCTGAAATGATGAAAACATTAAAAAATATTGAATTTTTTGGTTATTTTATTGATTCAATTTTAAATAAACGTTTCTTCGTATTCTAACATAATGAAACGTAAAATCTTTTTAAAGTTTAACAAAAGTTTTTCAATTTTGTGAAATTTTTTCTTTAAATAAAAAAAGACTTCTAAATTTAACACCAATTTAGCAATAAATAGTTTAGAGCTAAGCTTAGTTGACCCTAATGCTTTGACAGACACACACACACACAAATACAGTCACACATGAACATGGACTGCAAAAGCGAGCATCACATGCACCATCTATTATATGGACCCATTTGATTTTAGGTTAGCGGCAACACTGGTTGTTATTGCAACAACAACAACAACAACAACAAACTAATAAAATAGTGATGCGACATCTTCGTGTACATTTCGTCATGTATTAAAGAATTAAATTAAATGTATTAAATTTTTGACAGGAAATTGAAAACAGGTGAACGAAAATCCGGTTCGATGGATAAAATATTGAATGGTGAATGATTGAATGGATGAGTGAATGATGCCAGACTATCAATTAAACAAACAACAGAGTGTGAACATGAATCAGAATCAACTGTTGATGCTTTTTTTTTTTTTGAAATAAAAGTCTTTTTTGCAGTTCAATTCACTTTTATTTTAATTATTGCAATTTACGTTTGTTCTGGTAGACCATTTTTTTTCGTTTCCTCTAACAGAAAATGGCTTCTGTACAGATATTTGAAACAGCTGCATATTTCTACAATGGAGTACAGTTACAAAATTTATTTGCCACTCTACAGCTGATCTACGAGTGCTTTGCTACGAGTGAATTCTGAAGTTGAATAAGCGACTCATTTAAATTTATCTACTATTTCATTCCGTTCGTTGTTATGAAATGAGGCCCGAAATCTCGCCAGTAGGTGCAAGCCATCAGCGAGGTGGGAGTGTGTCGCTATTTTGACTACACCCAAAAAATAATTGGTTTTAAATGGATTACGAAAAAGGATGATATGAAAATGTATGATAAGCTCAGATATACATATTTTCTGTAGGTTTTGCTTTAAAATGAAAGAAAAAGTCTATTATACCACTACTAATATTCAGGGTCTTACGCCTTTCGCGTTAAACGTTTTTCGCATTTAAAAATTACATTTATTATGCTGAAAATGCCAAACTTGGGAAAATTCATACACAAGGAAGGAAGATTATAAAGACCAAAACCACGCCTATTTGCAGAAGTACCAACCGAGCTGAGATATGAAGAAGGCGTGGTTCTTTTAGTTCTCCACAATAAAATAATAGAAGGCAATTTTGAGTAGTTTGTTCGTCTCTGTTTATTCGTTTCGTTTAAATCATTAAAGTTATTTTTTGATTATTTTCAACTACAAGAATATATGTAAGTTAAGTATTTCTCTCTGTGTACTCCGCTCTTACGATCACCTTCGATGTTCTGGGAATTTATAGATTTATGTACATAGTTAGCTATAAACTGGTTCCAAAAAATGTAACCTACCTTTTCTCCTCTCTCTCGCTCCAGTTCTCTCCCTCTACTCAGAGATAAGTGAGAGGAGGTTATGGAGATCCATCTATTCATTTGTCTGTCCAACTGGTCCCAGGCATGTTGAATACGACAAAAGGTCGAAAGAACAACCAGACAAATAACTACGGTTTGTTGAACATTCTAAGAAATTTCTTGACCACATTTATTAATACGAGTTTCAAAGCTAGATATATACGTATTGAAGCGGTGCTTACTGCGCAATGGAGTGAAAGAGGAACATAATCCCTTGATTCTAAGCTCGGAAAGTGGATTGCTCGATATGCGCTTTATAATATGAATTCGTTGGCAATTTTGTGTGCAGCATTCAACTGCACAGTTGGTCCTGAGTACCTCCCACACCTCCTCCCACATTCCATAGCAAACCATTCACTCTGTCTACCTGGCCCTTTCTCTCTCATTCACTCTCTCTATCTCTCTGTCTCTCTCTCTCTCTCACTCTCTCTCTCTCTCTCTCTCACTCTCTCTCTCTCTCTCACTCTCTCTCTCTCTCCCTCTCTATCTATCTCTCTTTCTCATCCTCAAGCTCATTCCGAAAACTTCAATAGCTTGTTTGTGTGTCCCTCTTAGCTTTTGTCTGTTTTCAGTGCTTCACTTGCATGCATGCCCATAAGTATGACACACATATGTACATACAAGTATATACAGGGAGCTGCATACGAAGGCATCGAGAGTGCACTCATAATAAGCTTCTGAATGGGCTGCCCATTTGCAAGGACATTCATAAATTATGGAACATGAGCAGTTTCGCTTTTCACCGTTCATTGGGCCGATTCTCGTCCTCGTCTTTGTCCTCACCGTACTCTACATTCTCGTTCCATGACGTGGCTCTGTGAATTTATGGGCCACTCGTATTTCGTAAAAATTCTTAAATAGATTTTAAAAAAGTTTGCGGAGGGTACAAAAAATTAATAGTCCATCGATTTGAAGATTTTTTTAACACTTTTAGAGATCCACTCAAACTCAGACTCAGAATCAAAATCAAAGGTTTTTCTTAAGTTCGAGATTTACTTCTTTCAATTGAAGTTTAAGCTAAGCCATTTTATAAGAAGTTTGGCTATAAAATGGACGACATTAGAGTTGCTGTTGAAGGGCTTTACTCATGGTTGAATAAAGATGCAGATGTAGTAGGTGATACAGTTGCAGATAATTTAACAGCAATTTCAGGACTAGTTAACGTTTATTACGATGTAGCAATTGAAGATATGCCTATCACAATATTAAAATATTGACAGCCGTTTTAATGTCAGTTGCTTTTAATGCTCTTCGATAACATCTGCTATTTTTAGCCTACTGTGTTTTTATTATTGCTATTCTTTCGCTCTCTTCTGTCCTCTGTTGTTGGGTAACCAATGCGGGAAAAACAAAGTGTGGCAACTCTATAAATATTATCACAGTATAAATAGGTTTTGCGACAAAATCAACAACAACAACATTGCAGAGAAAAGTGAACTGAGCTCAATTGCTATCAGTGAAAATTGAACTCTACCAGCAGAGTTGCCGCGAATTCGTTTTATCGCCAGTGTTACCCTGAGCATGTTTGTAAATCATCGTTCATTCCTTCAGCGTGTCCCCTTCCTTCCTCCCTCATCCACCCACTAGTTTTTGTTGTTCTTTGCTTTCGGTATTTTAATAATACAACGAAAATAAATTTTGTTGTTATTATTGCATTGATTTCAATCGAAATCTTGGCTTCAGAAATATTCCTCGTGTATGTTGTTGTATTTGTTGTTTTTGTACGTATCCATGTGGTTGTATGTGTGTGTGTGTGTGATTTGGCTTTGCGGCTTCATTGAATGGCAGATTTTGTCTCTCAGTTCAAACATCATCGTCTTCTTTGCTGAGTGAACTTATTTTGTTACTCGCTGGCAACATTGGTTAACACAATAAACACAGAAACAAAAGCAAGAACAAGTGGTTGATAAGCAAATAAACTGTGCTTCTGTTGAGTGGCTTCGTGAGTTTCCACGTTTTTCCGTTTGTGAATGTATGCAAATTTGGTGTCGAATCGACAGTCAAAAGTCGGTGTAGGAATGGAAGGCGCCCTGGAAGCGGTTCTTGAATCGCGACCGATCTTTAAATAAGAAAACGCAACAAAATTTAATCTACATAAATTTTATAAGAAAATCATTAAACTTATATTTGTTAATATTTTTCAAACTACATTGTTTTCATTTCTTATTTAATTTATTCATTTCTATTTCTTTATTAAAGCAGGTGTAAATAAAATGAAAAATGAAAACAAAAATTAAGTAAATTATTAACAAGTATTTATACAAAATCTAAAAATTAAATAGAAGACAAATAAATGAATACTTCATTTAAATTCATATTCAATTCATAAACAATGGTATAATTATGGTATAATTTAGATAAAAATACTTTAATTTAGATAAAATTACTCCATACTTATTTTGCTGTACATGGCATTCTTTGTTTTGGTTATTTTGTATTAACAAAGAGAAAAACTCACGAGAAAAACAACAACGATGATGACATCGAGAACAACAAAAACAGTGGCAGCAACAGCAAAGCATCATCAACACTAAAAAATCTCTTGTTATTTTTTATTAATATTATAAACTGCTTTAAGTTTCATGGAGAAACATATTTCCAACTACAACAACAACAACAACAATAACAACACTATTTTTTAACCTGATCTCTTCATGATTTTTTAATCTGTTCTGTTGCCAACTTTTATTATTGTTGTTGTAGTGGAATTTTTTCCTGTCTTTTATTCACTTAAAGTTGAAAAGTTTCAACATTCTTTTACTGGAAGATAATAAAAAAAATAAACGTTAAGAATTTGAAAGCAAAAAAAAAAAAAATCGGAAATGGGTTCTTGTATTTGTTGTTGTTTTTGTTGTTGTTGTCGCTGGATATAACAAGTTGCTACATGATTACCAACAACCGAAACGATAACAACAACAACATCACGAGCGGATACGGAAACAAGGAAAATTGCATTTTGTAAAACGGAAAGAATTAACAACTACAACAACAACAACAAAATCTAGAACAGTTTCACGCTTTTTGTCCGGAAGTGAAGACAAGCAGCGGCAAGGAAAAGAGCCCTGAATGGATCCTGAACGGATGCTTAACAGTCTGCGTGGAAGGGAACGCGACAGGACCCTTGCCAGAAGTCAAGAAGTGCGGAGCAACAAGCGGACGGGTCTGGCAGAGGCTGACAAGCAGGCTGGATAACTTACAGGATCAGGCTGGATCGCTGGGTTGGTTGGATGGTTGGTTCATAGAATCGTTGGTTGGACGACTCGTGTTAATACGTTGCTCCTGTTTCTCTGTCAAACAGATTATTTGTCCGTAGCGACGTGTAAACTGTTTGTCAAAATATTACTTTGTTGTGGATGTTTTGTTGTGCCTCAGAGTTGGTGTGTCTCTATGTATGTATGTGTGTGTGAACACCACGCGTACAGATTTTTATTTTTGATTTTGCTGGGAATTTTCTGACAGCTCTCCAAAATATTCAATGAAAATGACTATTTGCGAAAATGCAAGCCAACACATGAGTTAAACCATAAGAGGACATTTCATCCTTTAGAGCAGCAACAAAAGGACACACAAAAAGGCGACAAATTGTCAAAGCTATAACAATAATAATTGAATGAAGGATCCGAGAGAAATCGGAGCAATACCACATTTTATTGCTGCATACTTTTTGGCGTACGAAATGTTCGAATAGCGAAAATAAAATTTGGCGAGCATTTTTTTGTTGCTACGTAGCGATTGAATAAATGAAGGAATGAAGGAACGAATGAATGAAAGAATACTCGAGTGTAGGTACGAAGATCGAAACGCAATGAAAACTCTCGCTTTGACAGCTGATCACGGGCAACACGGCAACATAAAAGTGCACACACACACACACACGAACAGGCAACGCATTCCTTAGCATTCAGAGATGAAACTAGATATGATGCCACTGCATACTTTTTGGCACTCGAAGCATGCAACGTTCATGTGTTTTATTGCTTCGTCATGTGAGTGTGCATTCGTAATTTGTGACTCTGTATTTGGCTAGATTGCATGTGTGTGCGCGTGTGTGTGTGTGAGTGTTTCTACGCTTTGCAAATTTTCCATTGCACATCCTTTTTACTCTGTCATCCTTTCCGCATCAAAGGTGAAAAAATGACAAAGTGTGGAAATAACAAAATTTGCTAAATTTGATGTCATTTAAATGTGGATGGGTGTTAACTACGATGTGTCTCGGAAGCGCGAAGCGACACCACGCGGCATTCATGCGGCCCCGCTTCGAGTCGCGTCTGCTTGCTGCAAATCGACGTGTGTATCTGTGAGTATGTGTGCTTGTGTATGTGTGTGTGAATGGCGTAACTTTGTAGCCAAACTAATAAATACACAAATTTACGTTCTTCGTTTTATTTATTTATGAATGTCGCACGGAAAATGTACTAGGATTCGTTCTTCACCACCTTTTTTTTTATTTTTTATGGTGTCTACAGAAAAATGCGACTTGTAAATTTTCAAAAACATTAGAAATTCCTTTAAAATTGCTTTTTCTTTTATTTGATGACATAAAATAATGTATTTTGTTACAATTTTTAACGTGGTTTATTTCACTATTTTTTCATTGCATTCAATATTTCAAGCTTTCAAGAATTTTCTGGGTAACAACTAAATTTTTCAATTTAAATCTCCAATTTCGATGCATTTCAATGACTACATTTTTGCTAGCAGCAATTTAAAAAACATTGAAACTCGTCGGTGCATCGAAAGCAAAAAACAACAACAACAAAATAAAAAAAGTTGTCGTGATATCGATGATCTGATTTTACACTTGAGTTGATGGCAATTTGTTGTTGTTGTTGTGGTTGTTGTTGCCATCGTCGACAACTCAATCGTTTCGAAGCAAAAAAGATGTCTCGCTTTCGTGACGCAGAGCGCTTCACATGCCTTAACCTTCATCTGCTCCTTGTGTAGAAAACTACACATCGTGCATACACTTTTGCAGTT
The DNA here is from genome assembly GCA_949629155.1 of Myopa testacea. Classification (NCBI taxonomy): domain Eukaryota; kingdom Metazoa; phylum Arthropoda; class Insecta; order Diptera; family Conopidae; genus Myopa; species Myopa testacea. Next base: position 12,662,953 of record OX451346.1, read on the forward strand.
TTCTCCAAAACGGCTAACTGAAATCTTACCAAATTTTCTGACTTTATTAACAGCATCGATATACAGCAAAAATTGCGTTTTGCTCAATAAACGGAAAATTTTCAGAGGGCTTATAAGAAAACTTACATTGATAACCCTCATGTGTAGATTTCTACACATATGGAGTAAACATATGTTCGCAATGTTTTGGCGGGAAACATGTCATTTTCAGTGGCGTAGCTAGGTTCCGGGCGGCACAATTTCTGGAGCGGAAGTTTTGGAAATCAAGTATTGACTTATTGAATTCTAGCAATTTTGATTAACGGCAAGTTGACTAACCGCCCCGGGCGCAATGAGTTCTACCTACGCCACCGGTCATTTCACCTATTTTTCGAGTGCAATTGATTCTCTATCAGTGAATGATTTCTCTATCAGTGAATGATTTCTCTATCAGTGAATAAAAAACATGTTGTAAACAAATTTTTATAAATCAAATAAAAATCATGGTTGGAACCATGAGAAAAAACAAGCGAACTATTCCACCAAAGCTTCTGAAATGTAAAAGGCTTCCGTAACAAAACTAAGGGTTTGTTATAATAATAAAATGTTTCTATAAAGCCTTCTTATTTCAATATTTTCATTTTCTCATTCAATTTAGGTGGAGTTGATACAGTCGATAAAATGGTTTGAACGTTTCTACACGTTTCTACATTTCTGGTTTAATCGCAATAATTACATACATATATTCAAAGAACTCAACCCAAATTGACGAAACCGCAAAGAGCAACAATAAGAAGAAATTTTATAAAGGAACTTCGACATTTGCCTGTCAAACCATATATGGGAGCCAGAACTGGTACGCCTAGTTCAGAGTCTGCAGCATCATTGTTATCCAACGCTTCAAGCCATATCCCATCAAAACGATCAAAGAGCGTTCCGCAACAAGCAAAGGGTAGAGCAAGATGCCATATATGCTATGAAAACAATTATTATGTGTCCAAAAATAATGTATATGAAACTATTTGTTGTTTTTGTAAAAAATCTGCATGCAAAAAATACCGAAATGTTTGCATAAAATGCATTCAGGAAAAGTTAGTGTAAATTAATTTCATCTTTTAAACACGTGTTCTAAAGAAATGTAATCAAAAAAAGCACTAAGTTTGAATTATTTTAGGGAAAATTCACTAAAATCCCATTTGTGTAGAAATCTACACATAAGGGTACACAACGTAAGTTTTTTTGAGGAGCAGATGAAGGTTAAAATTGCAAAATAATGTACTCGTTGCAGATAAAAAGTAGCACAAAATAATGCAAACTGTGTACGTTAAATGTACTTGACGAAGAAGAAGCGGAAGAAGAAGAAGACGGGGATGGCAAAGAGGAAGAAGAAAAACAAGAGGAATCTGTTTGGAAAGTTTTACTTTCTACGTGAAAAAGAAGCAGCGAGAAAGTAGTAGAAAGTAAGTGAATCAGGAAAAAAGTACTACAAAAGTAGGTACTAAAAAAGTAGTGAGTTTTAAAGAAATGTGTTCTTTTTCTGTTCTGTAAGGTTTTCTGCTTCTTTTTTCAGTTTTAGAGTATTTGGTTTTTTTTGCCATTTTGATTTTCTTGAGTTTCTTTATTTTTGCGCCTTCAGATATGCAAAAAATGTCGATAAATAAAAGCGAGGGCAATAAATTTGTTGTTTTTACCATTTAGTATTACTGCGACAGTGTTGTCACACAATTTTATTCGTCTTCCTCGGACGTCCTTGCTTTGGAATTATGAAGAAAAGACGCGAAACACATGAAGAAGAGCGAAGCGATTAGAAGAGGCGAGAAAGAATAAATGTCAGCGGAAGCGTGAGGCGTGGAGTGAATGGAATGCAACGAGGAGTGGTTGAGGGAGGGTGAAAGAAGGAGAAAAGAAAGTCGAAGGTAGCGAACCGGAAATGAGACTTAAAATTGTTACGTAAAGTTATTTGAGTTGTGTGAAGTATTGCTATGCGAATAGTTCCAATCTCTTAACCCTTTAAGTGCTTATATTTAACGAAATATGAAAATTCAAATTCAACGAAATTTCAAGATATTATCAACAACTTAGCCACGTTAACAAAGACTTAAAAAATTCAACGATGGTTCAAACGTTTGACGAAATTTCAAAAATGAAACGAAAGTACTAAACATTGAAGAAAAGTCAAATAAAATTGAATACACGACATTAGCTCTAACATGACGTGAATAGCAGCTGGAGAGCACAATGAGACCTCCAAAGGTTAATGTTACTCACTGCGAGTACACACATCCTCAAAAGTATTTTAATATAATAGCATTCAGTTTTTTGCGTGTGTGCTTCCTTTTGTCCTGTTATCAAATCCTGTTACCTTCGATGGTGTGTTTTTATTCTAAATTTTATTTGTTGTTCGTTCAAATCGCGTGGCAATTCTCAGTGTCACATAATAAAAGCACCCATAAAAACGTTTACGAGGCACGCAGAATTTTTAACACACTCACAGAAACGCATGCGACCAACAAACAAGCATGCAAATGAGCCGCATACCAACGCAAATTCGTCGCACTGACTGCTTGAATTGATCCGTGTGTGTGTGTGTGTGTGTGTGTGTGAGTGTATGTATGTGTGTTTGTGTGAAAGAGTGTATTATTGTCGGCGTTCGTACCTCTTCGCAGTTGACTGTTTGACTTACGAGTGCTTGTTTATTTGTTCGTTTGGTTGCATTTTTGCGAGAATGCTGCCTTGTAACGGGAACTAAATTCCTTTGCTTCCTTCTTATTTCTTTCTTCTTCTTCTTTTTCTTCTTTTGTTGTTTTGTGCTTTGTTGCTGTCCTTATTATCACCCGTCACTTTTATTAGCAACGTTTGCGACTTGCTGTTGACGTTTTTCCTTATTAAATTCCTTCCTCTTCCAATAAAAGCGAGTTCCATGAACAGTTCGTGTTCGTTGCGATAACATTTCCCGGCATTGAAATGTGAATTCATTCAAACGACATTTTATTTGAATTGAGTAAAACAACAGAGTTAATTAACAGGGAATATCAACAGATACTATTGATTCAAATGTTCTACTAAATTAAATAATAAAATTTAAATAAACAGGGAAAATTTAAAAATAATTAATAACGCAAGGACTGTATATTTGCAGGTGTTTAAATCGATGAGTATCGAATCCTTTCCTATCGAATCGATGAGTATCTTTGCTCCTTGCTGAAAAACGCTATCCTATTGTACTTTACTTTCCTATTTTCTGTTTATCAATTCTGTCTTTTTTTAACATCGTTCGCACATTCATTTGAGTGTCTTCTATAATAAAGTCCGTTAAAGTTATATTAAAGACAGTTCCTGTTCGTAACTGAATATTTTATGTACATACATATTGTAAAAAGGAACCACAAACCACTTTCGTGGAGATATTTACTTGAATTAATAACCTTCGAATTCAATTCATTTCTGGAGTATTTTTAAATAATTTGCCAAACAATTCATTAACCCATTAAATCCCAAGCAGTCCAATTTTGCGAATTCTGCAGTGATATTCAAAACTCTGTTTTTTAATGCAACTGAAATTAAGAGTCTTGGAGAAAAAAAAATATTTTCATTTAGAAATTAGTTTTTGAAGCTGTCCTATAAATAGGACGATGGGGGTTCGAGGTAATAAAGTAAGACGACACATTTTTTACTGGATACATTTTATTTCAGAATAAATATTGTAATTACATTTCGAATGCGTGTATGCAATGCTTACTCCGTGTGATAAGGCACAAAACAATCAGTGCACAATGTTTTGTGACATTTTGCACAAAAAGTAATAGGTTTATTTTTGCAGTTTTCTCCCTGACACCGCCTTTGCTTCTGTCTTTTCACCATATAATGACTCTTATTGCCATACCTTGTAGGATTTAAAAGATTTGCAAAGGGTCCCGAAGATGATTTGGATATGCGGATGATATGAGGAGAAAATTAATATTGGTTAGATTTCCGTCCAAATTATGTTTGTAGGAACTGGATTCATTTATGCATTCCAAATATGTAGGGTGACACTTACGCCAATGAAAACTTCTTTGCGCACGCGATTCCACTCCAGGCGATTAATTTTCATTGTTTTGTAGGCTATTTACTGTAGCAGAAAATTCAACCTGACCGGCTACATCTGTTACTGGTACAATATCCATTTTGTCATCGTTTCCTTCGTCTATATCGCTGACTTCATCGAAAAGATCAGGAGGTAATATAGCTATTTCAATATTGTCCAAGTCCTCATCGCTTAAGTCCTCATCCTCTATTTCCATCAGATATTCTGCTATTTCTGAGATCGTCAAAGCCTTTTTATATTTCATATTTACAGGTTATATAATCTACAGAGTACGAAAATCTTCAGCTTCGCGGCAAATTACATAAGTATAAACGTTATTGATTTTGAGCTTACCCTCGAAATAATTTTCTACAATTAAAATTTAAATAAACGTTTTCAAACTAGGTAACTCTATACACTGCAACTGTTGCTATTGAAAAGATTTTATATTATTTATTACACGCTATCGCTCAAACGCGACTACTCAAATCAAATTTCCAGTTACATATACATATGTATATGAAACGTCGTTTTTTGAGCTTATCCAATTCTTTATGCGGTACTGTGTTATCACAGTTAAAAAATTTGATTCTCTTAGTTGATTCTCGTAGCAGACTTGAACAAGCATGCATTATTCCATATGCACCAATATCGCCACCAGAACTATCTTATCTTCCCATTGTCATATTTATAGGACAGCACATTTTAAAAGCACGTACAATCCATTCAAACTTTTAGATTATTAGGAAATCATAGTCTTTCATTACTTTATAATATTTTATACCTCTTGTAAACAAAATTTGTAAAATTTTATATTGATTATAGCAAAATATACACAAGACCACAAGACAATAAAAGTTGATAGAAAACATAACTTTTTTAAGAAATTTATTAAATATTACTTATTGATAAAAAAATTTTTAAAAAATTCTATACGCAAGAGAATTGATGTAAAATATGATATTATATATAAAATAGTATTATATTTACGATATATCACAAGAAAAAATTAGCCAAATATGGTGTCATATATATAGGACGATGGTAAGTAATGGGTTAATCCGAATTTAATTGCATCCTTCTGCCGCACTCAGTCGATATTCGTGTCTACTTCAATGTTTGCATGGAGTGTCTTGAAGAAAACAATGCCAATGAAAGTTATTTGAATGAATGCTCTGTCCGATGCACTTCACGTTAGATTTGCATTTCGGTGGCTTTGTGTGGAGCATCCCAGAAATTTCAATTAATGCTGGAACAATGCACACATCCTTTGGCCTGGTCAGGAGTCTTTAAATTGCGCTACACTTAATATTATTGATATTTGAGATTTGTTAATATGAGTGTAGTTTGTATAGCTACGTATATTAATAATCGTTAGTAGATAACCTCAACTGGAAGTCATTAAGACATCCTTTGATCTCAAAAGCATCTCCTTTAGCGTTTGCTTTTGTATCAGCTGTGAACTCAGACGCCAGATTCGATTGATAGGTACGATTATTTGACACACAATGACGATGGCGATAACGGCACACTTTGAATGGTTTCTCTCTAAGCGATGAAGATTGAATTCAGTCCTAAAGCAAGGATTTCTGATTGGTTTTTCTTCTGTGGCTTCTAAGTACAGCGTATAACTTCTTATACATTAAATTACGATCCAATAACACAACCACAAATGCAGGAGCTGAATCGTGAGCTGAATAGACTGCTCCCACAGTTGTCTCTATCTCGCTCTTCTCTCTGAAAAGTCTACGGAGAAAAGGTAAACATTTCATTTTCTAAAAGCATTTTATAGTAAAGGCCCAACCATGCAATGCATATGCATGTTAAGTTTTATGAGAGAGCTCAACGAAAAGCAAGCTATTCATTCCATGCATCAGTAGAACGACCAAGCATTGCATGAAATTTAAAGCAATTAAAACAGCTGTTTCATAGTTCAGAAAAGCACCACATATGTTTTCTTCTGCTTTTAAGGGTTGCCTAGCCTCACATGAAAAGTTGAAAATCGCGTAGTACGCCTCCTCAAAACTGAAGAAATTGTTTAATGTTGCATAAAATTAATTAAAAACTTTAAAGACAGTCATGTAGTATTTTTTTTATAACTTTTAATAGTTTTCTGGGACTTTTCAATAGGAAAACACTAAATAAAAAAAATAAAATTTTAGGTTGCAAAAATTTAAGTTGCAAATTCGTATGCGGTGGTAACTCTTTTTCCGTTGCTTGTTACGGAAAGTACGATCCAGACCGCATATTCTTATTCACGCTATGCAAGAAGAGAGAGAACGAACTTGACGAAACTATGCATGTGCAGAGCATGCATGTTCATGGGTGCGCAAATGGGATTCAGTGTATTCGTAGTTTCTCTCTTTTCATGCATAGCATGCATATGCATTGCATGGTTGGGCCTTAAGTCTTCAGTAAAGAGCGAACCTGAACCTTTAAATGATCTTTTATGATTCTCTCCATCCGCTCAATCTTTCTCTCAGCTTCTCTCGCTGTTTCATTGTAATATTCCTCAAAATGAAAGCATGTTTCATTCGTTCATATACACACACATCAAAGAGAAACTTCAGGCATTTCTTATGTGAATAAAAATTGTTAAATTAAAAGCTCCCGGCCAGTTCTCAAAGTTACTTCAGTTCATTAAATTGTTGCATTTTCTGGTGGGGGAAAAATTAAGGAAAATGCGTTGCATACTTCGCAGCATCGATTAAATAATGAAACGCCAATCCTCACGCTGCTTCTGTCCCTCTCTACCGCTATCATGAGCTGCTGGTCGCGCTTAATTATGAGGCAGAAGTTAAACAGCAATAAAAACAACAACATGTCAACATCACGATTTATAGTATGTACAGAAGAATATCATTAAAAGCAAAAACGAAAAATAAAACAATATTTAAAGAAATGAGGGAACCGCGTGCGTAATTGTTTTCAATTATTTGGAGTGCACTGTAGCAACAACAACAACAACAACAGCAAACGCAGGCCAACAGACACTTTTGTCCGCTGCTGTTGGTGTTGTTGTTGTTGTTGCCGGTGGTGGTGATGATGATGGTTCTTTTAATTGCACTTACAATCGTTGTTGCCGTTGTAGTTGTTGTACACGATGGCGATGTTCATTTCATCGTTGTTGTTTTTAATGCTGTTTCAGTTGCTGTGCTGTTGTTGTCACTGCTGCGCTCTGTTTACGCGTCGCTTTTATGTAAATTAAACGATAAAAATGAATGCATCACTTGTGGAATGAATCGATGAATTATATTAATTAATTTGTTGCAAATGATGTGAAAATAAATTTGTGAAAATATCGAAATCGGTTCATTCAAAATTCTTACATTTACTCGTAAACATCCGAAAGTTTCCTGTAACAAATTAAAAAAACACAAAAATATGTCTGATGAAACTAGATCAAAGAAGTCATCCATTGAAGGTGGCTGGGAAAAAGGCAAGGACTTAGAAACAGGAAAATCGCAAGAAATTCCATACGCTTTTGACAGCTTTTGACAGCTTTTGATGTGTCTTTTTGGAGCAAAAACCCATCAACAACGGCGACGAACAAAAAACATCTCGTGTGACAAAGAAATCAACTCTCAGCATGCATCCGACCGTCTGTCTGTCTGTCTGTCTGTCCGCTTGTCAGTCGGTTGCTTGGCCTCAAAATTCAAACGAGCAGCGCGACAAAAGAACAGAAGCTCAAACACGCACATCATCACGCATTTTTACACACTCGCACACACACACACATCCAAAACAGTCTCCTGGGCTCACATAGTATCATCCTTTCTCTATCTCTCTCCTGCTCACACACAGAGCAACGTGACCACTAAATGGTTACGTAGAAAAGAACAACAACAACAACACAGAAGTTGTTCACTTCATCCGACGCTTTAGAGTTTTTGTTTTTTTTTCTTTATTTATTTATTTTTATTCACAATATTCAATGTACGCTAAGACCTATGTACGGCTTTTGTTGTTTTTTATTTTTCAGCCTTCTCCCTCCCACACACACTCTTCTGTCGCTTTCTCACATTTTTTCTTGCTGCATTTCATCCAGTTTGTTGTTGTTGCTGATCGGTTTTTAATTTCTTTATTTTTCCTTTTTTTTTTGTTTTACCCTCCTTATTGTTGTTGTTTTTGTGGCATCATGCATTCCTTTGTAAACAAAGCGAGGCTTCAATACTTTGTGCTGGAGAGTCCGTGTTTTGTTACTCGAGCAGCCGACAATGGAGCGGACTTTCTGTTCTAGAGAGAGTGCTGGTTGCTGCACAGAATTCACATTCGTCCAACAACAAACACAACTCAAGGTTCAGTGTTGTTGTACCAACAACGATGAGTGGCTACTAAAAATGTATGCAGTCAAGTATGCGGAAAATTTTGATTTTTAAAAATTCAGCATCATGAAGTTTAATTTTAAAGAATAACAAGAAAGAAACCAGACTCGGATTCCAAATTGAAGTTTTTTCCTTAATTTTATTGATGCTTTAATTCTAAGGCTAAAAATGTGCATTCTTAAATAATAAATAAATTGTTACAATTTTTCCGAATTTAATCAATTTTTAAATTTCACTGATCTAAAGAAATACAATATTTAAACTAATTGAATAATTAAAATATGTTTCATTATATTATGTGTATTCAGATAAGAAATTTAGAATAAATTAAGAAGAGTTGCCAACTGCACCGCATGTGTTGGCAACGCGGTGCATTATTCAAACACAATTCAAATGTCAAAACGTCCAAAGTTGCACTCGATGTCCTGGGAAAACGGAGGAAGAGACGCGAAACGGGGAGAGTGAAGAACGTTTGATTTTATGTCGTTGCCTAAAACAATAAAGCAACGAAAATTAGCAACAAACAAGAGTCGAAGAAGTAGAAAAAGTGGAAAAAACAAGAAACAGAGCCTTAAATCTACATCTGTTACAAAGCAGAAGCAAAAGCAACATATGAAGTTGTTACAAGGAGAAGACCACCACCACCTACAACAACAAGAACAACAACTTGTCATGTCCTGAGTACCGAGGCACCAAATTGAACGACACCAAATGTTTCACTCCGGGCAAAAAGTGAACACAACGCATGACGTCGCGTGATGTTTCACTCGCGAGAAAACAAATCGTCATCATCATCCGGCTATAAAAGTAGCCGACCAGAGAGAGAGAGAGAGAGAGAGAGAGAGAGAGAGCGAATCGGAGCCTGAAAAACGAGAAGAGATGAGCACAGATCGCGTCAGCAGTTCAGAGTTCAACAACAAGCGATGACGATGGCGATGAGATTTTAAGCAAACCATTTTTAGACAAGCTGAACACGGAATGAATGAATGGTTGACCCGCTGAATGATTTCTAGAACTTCAACGACATGGTGATCAGTATACGATGGATTGATGGATGAGTGGATTAATTGATGTATTAGTGAAGAATGCAATTAATAATCACATATAATTTCTGTTCTATTCGCATGAACTTTAAAAGAGTATACTAAACTACAAATGAACTATGAGATTTTCTTTTATTCTTTTATTATTTTAGAAGAAATCCACTAAAGCAAAGACTCCTCTTACAACCCCCTTTTTTTCAACTTATTTCCGAAACCATTCCAGATGCTTCACTTTTGTAGATAAAAGTTACGCATACAGTTACACTTACAGTTAGAGTTACACAGTCCTGAAGTGCCTGAATCCCTTTTTTGATTGTTTTTAAATCCTTTTCCCTCTTTTAGCTCACTTTAAAAAAGCTGCTTAAAAAAATAGGACAGGATCTTTCCGAATAAAGCTACCCTGAATTTACTATAGACGAGTTGTTGTTGTTGTTTTGAGTGTTTGTGTAGATTTAAATTGGATTTGCATCTGTTGTTTTTTAAAAATAGAGTACAAAATGTGAGTATGTGTGAGTAAGTAAGTATTTCATTGTGTGTATGTGTCTATGGTTGTGTTGCAGTTGTGTATTTGTTTAAGTGGATTCGGTTGAAGCAAACCCCGAAAATATTTTATTTTTCTACAAAAACACTTGCTAAGAAAAACAAGAGGAAAGGGTACATTCTGTCCTTCCCATTGTAATACATAGAAGGAGGCGTGGCAGGTATTTAAAAGTCTGTCTGTATGTCAATCCGTTGAAATTACAATCAAGCGAAAACGTATGGAGATAACTCAATGAAACAGTACACGGACATCCTTTGTAACGTCCAGCACAGTGGTGTTATAAATGGGCGTAATCGGCTTACGGTCACGCCTACTTTATCTAAAAAACCGAGGAAACTTTTTTATAACAGCATAACATATTGTATACATACATATGTTTATGTATTGTACATCGGTGTGAAAAAAGACGATAACATTTAATTCCAAAAAAAACTCTATCAACATTTTTTCACTCTTTTAATAATAGTTAAATTGTAAAAAATTCCTCAAACGTGTTCGCACACGAACATCGCATCCTCTCTCTCTCTCTGCTTCTCTCCCTCTGTGTCTCTCTCTCTCTCTCTCTCTTTCTCTTTATTTTTCACTTCCTGGTGATTTATATTTACATTTCTATCAACACGTTTCTTGGCCTTCGAAAGAAGTTCGAAGAACTTTTGCAAGAAATCAAATAATTAAAATTAATAGCAAAACTTTGAAAGATATATTATTGTTGTTGTTGTTGCTGTTGTGGCTGTGGCATCATACTTTCACATTTGCAACATTCTGAACCGACATTATAACCCTTTAGATATCATTCATTCATCCATTCAATAACGTTCAGCAAAGCTTTATAAATTCTCCTCTTCTTCTTCTTCTGCTCCTGAAATTCAACATGAATTCGCCACATGAAACTGTTAAAAGTTGAACTGAAAACATAAAAATAAGTACAAAACATTATAAAAACAGTTGGATGGAGATAAATTCGGACCACGAAAGACTTAGTACAGTGTGTAAAGGGTTAAGCATTTTACGAAATTAACAAAGTTGACCAATAAAAAGAACAACAAGAATAGTAAACGACTCCAAAAGAAATAGAAGAGACCTAACAACAACAACAGTGCGAGTGAGATAGCCTAAGTGATGAACGATCGTTGAATGAGAGCTGTTGTTAGTTTGAAGTGTGGTTTGGGGTGTGTATGGTGGGGGATGTTGGTGTTGACTGTTGTTGGAATTGGTGTTGGTTGATGTTGTTGTTGTATTTGTTTATCTACTTACCTCAAGCACAAGAGAAACATTAAAGAAATATTTGTTAATACCAACTCTACGCAAAGGAAAGCATGTCAACAGCTAACTTTTTATTAACCTGCACATACCTCATACACATACACATATGTACCTCATGCACGTACACATGAGGTCTTAAACACTTAACAAACACACATAAAAAAGGAAGCAAAAGAGCAACAGAAAGAGTTCCTGAGAAAGAGAGAGGAAGGGAAGAGTTTCACTATTTGTGTTATTAGAATAACCTTTCTAACCTTGTTTCATATACATAGCTGTTTTTATAAACCTGTTAACATAAACCCAGTGTGTATGTATGTAAATGTTACCCAAGCTATACTGTGTATGGACACCATCTTTCAGTTCCTTCAGAATATTTATAGAGAATGAGTTTTTATTGCCACTCCGATAATTTGTTATGTACGAGGTCATAAAATCTTCGCACAGAACTTTTCATTGAACCTTGTAATATGCTTCATTGAATTCAGAAGAGGAACAAATTACATTACAATAAATAAAATTTTACATACATTTTGAATAAAAAAAATTAAAATTTAAGGTGCTGAATCAAACTGAGCTTAAATAATTGAAACTACGAGGTGTGTAAATAAAGTAATGAGACTGATGTTTTTTCAAGTTTTTATTCAAATATAATTACATAAAGTAAGGGTTTTCAAATAAGAGGTGTAATTTTAAATAGCTATTGTCCTGTAAGCGTGGTCGTGGTGGCCATTTGGCTGATGTTGTTTTTCATTATTAACGGCATACCTTCCTCTTTATTACGAAATAAACATGCGATAATTTATCTCAAAAAATGGCATTTTTCTTTGAATATCAAAATTACACCTCTTATTGGAAAACCCTTTACAATGCAATATTGTCTCCTTCAAAATGCGTCCCATGGGAAGCCACACAGCGCTGGAGACGGTCCTTCCATTCATCATAGCATTGCTGGAACTCGGAGAGTGGAATAGCCTTCAGCTGGTCAGTTACAGCTGTTTTGATGTGTTCAAGTGACCTAAAATGTGTTCGCTTGAGGAGATTTTTCAATCTCGGGAAAAGGAAAAAGTCACAAGTAACAATCGATCCCAGAAAGTCAAGACTTCTTTCCTTTCTGAGATCCTTTTGGTCTTGGGAAAGGTTTTTCGGAACCATTTTTGCTCAAATTTTTCTCATCTCCAATTCATTGGTCAAAATCTCTTCCGTTTTTAAATGTTTCTGTTGCAATGTGTCCAAGTTTGAAGAAAATCTTGATAGCAAACCGTTGTTAAATATTGACGCCACTCATTTTTAGAACGTCCAAAAAAAAGTGTTTCACGAAAACTAACACTACGGAGAAACAAATGATTGTAGCGTGTTCAAATTCATACTGGATTCGTATCACATGTGCACCTAACGGTGCTCAAAATCTCTCGTCTTCAGCGTTGCCGGATCGGAAGCGACGTTGCCAGTCTCATTACTTTATTTACACACCTCGTATTTAAAATTAGTAATTTATTTTTAAAACTCAACAGCAATTTATGGTAAAGGTATTTAAAGTTTTTCTAGAAACTGAAAATTTATTGAAATTAAAATGAAATTAGTTGATGGTATATTATATCAAAAAGTATATTAAATTTTATTAAATATATTTAATGGCCATATATTTTATATTTAGTTGTAATTTTAAATTCAATAAAATTTTACAGAGTATTTTCATTTAGATTTATATTCTTCATTCATTCAATTCAATTCAATTTAATAAAAATAATATTTTTTTATATTTATTTATATTTTATTTAATATTACGAGTACATTGTAATTTTTGAATTCTTTAATTTATAGATTATATGAATTTCTGGAATTAAATGAAAGTTCAGTTTTACCAAAAAATGTGTAATTAAATTAATTAAGTTAAAGTAAAATGTATAATTTAATTATGATTGAATTCAAAATAATAAATTCAAGAAATTGTATGGATATATTTTGATTTAGTAAATTGAATACAATGATTTTAATAATTCATTGAACATTTTTATCTCAAGATAACAGAACTTCATAACATTTTCAAGAACCATTCGAAATCTTCAATATATAACAAGCTAGAAAATACCATATATTAAGAAACGTTTAAAATAACCTTCAGTGTACACAATAAAACATAAAATTAAATATATTAATAGTATTTTAAAATTATATTATCTCGTTTGACTTTAAATGCTTGCACTTGGAAATGAATTGTGTAAACTTACGAATTTTCTAGGCATAAATTATATAATGTACATGTATTTCTAACAAATGCATTCACAACTATAACCACAATTGTTTAACTGCAGCTTATGCAGTGCATTTTATTAATAAATGTTCTGTATTTTATTATTCTTCGAGTTTTTTTTCTTGCTCTAACGTATCGCGTAGGCAAGAATGATAGAAAACAAGAATGCGCAGGTAAACAAACAAAAGTGGTTGAATACATGCAAGCAGTGTATGACTATGAAAACTGTGAAACGAAGAGACTGTGACGTCATTCTTAAACAAAAAATACCGTACCTGCGCAATGTGTTTGTTGTTTTCTAACATTCTTATAGGGTTGGTTTTTTTCTTGCTGTGTGCTTATTTTTAGAATGCATTTTTTTCTCTTTCGCTTTACTTACCTTTATAATTCGTGTGGTGTTTGTTCTCTCCGCTTCATGAATAGAGGACGTTTGGAAGTTGCAAGTTATCGCTTCTCGGCCTTATGGCTAAGATCAAAGTGTAGTATCTGTTCTTATCAGCTTAACATCTGATAGATCCTCCATCGGAGGACAACAAATGTTAAACTGATTTTTGGAAATAGACGGAGTGTTTAGGGGCTTGCTCCACCTCCGTCGCGGGTTGGCCCGGTATTGCAGTACCGCCGGGATTTCGGCCCAATAATTATTACATTCATATTAGAATAAGTATATGTTAGTTACCTTAGAAATAAAGTCTTGGTAGGGAAACAGAATGTTTTTATACCTGGTATAAGTTGTCGAATATTTTTGATAACCACACGGCGTTAAATGGAATGAAGTTCTGTATGTTTGTGTGATTGATGCTTTTCAAGACTTCGGTCGGGTTCAAAACCAGCAACTAAAGATTTGCACATACAGCTTCAATGCTGGTTTACATTTTCTTTTTATTGTTCTATATTTACACTTTTATTTTTTATGTTCAAATTCATTAATAACAGAATTTTATATTATATACAATATATATACAAACCTAAAAATTTGAAAATTGTATAAAATTTTACGTTTTGTATAAAAAAACATTTTTTAAAAAGTATTTCGTTCGTACTTTTGCTGAAATCTTCGTCTAATCTTCAATATGAAATGTGGCATGTATGCATCTGTGTGCATTAAACTTTGCCATTACATCTTCTCTTACGTGCCGCTTACTTTCTCCATCATCTTCCTTCCCTGCCTGACCAAAAGCCACAATTACGATGCAATTCGTTACTTGATTCGACTTCAGTAAAACTTTTGTTGTTTTCAAGTTTTCCCGTCCTGAATTTATTGAAATAATCTCTTTCGAAAAATTTTCTATAACTATGAAGGACACACGCTCAGGTGATGTGAGAACGAGAAGAATACCGCTAAGAAAAAGTGCAACAAGAAGAAGTTTAAGAAGAAGACATTACAGTCTTCGGTTTCTGTTCTTCTACTACTACTACTTCTCCTTCTACTGTGTCTTCTCCCTCTTCTTGTACTTCGTGATTTTCTTGTACTTCTTCTTCTTTTTTTAGTTCTTCTTCTTTCTGTGCTGATGATGATCTACACTGTAGATTCTGTAGTCCCAAGTATTAGAGTACAGTACAGCCACGCAGTATCGAGTGAGTGCAGCAGCATCACAGCACATCGCCGTGTACAGTAGGAACGAAAAGCATGTAAAGTTATGGCAAAGTTTTAACACAAAAGTTTCGAATTTTCTAAGTGAAACTTATGGCTACACTTTGGCAAGGACGTGGTTCATCGACGAAGCGAAAAGAACCCAGAGTAAAAAACAAAAGTTGAAATTAAGAAATTATAACTGAAAGGAATTAAAGGAAGAGAGAGAGAGAGAGAGAGAGAAAGAAGGGGAGAGATAGAGAAAGAAAGAGAGGAAAAGAAAATGAAGAGTGATAAAGTTGGGTTTTTTAGTAGTCTATGGCAAGTTTTTGTATTGTAAATATTTAAAGACTGAAATATGTCTAAAAATAAAGATAAAGATAAAAATACAACATGTTATATTGTATAATATCTAATTTTATTATTTGATCTTTAATAAACATAATGATAATTGTTTCTTTTATTATTATAATATTTTTAGAAATTTCAAGTCTTCTAATTAGATTTATCTTTATAGGTTTTATCAGAATAGTAACACAAAAAATATTAAAAATGTATCCTTTCAATTAAGGACTTAGAATCCTTCTCCATTTTGGCTTTCTTTATTTTTCTCATAAATTTTTTTGAGTAAAGAGAAAAGAAATTCGTAAACTTCTGCTAAAGTTAGTAAAAAAAATTTCATTAGTTTTGCATAACGAAGAAATTCAGAAGAAATTAAAAACATTTCAGTTGTATGGTTACAGTGACAACAACAACAACAAAAGGAGGACCAACAACAAATACTAACGTCTGTTAAAATTCCACGGTAACCACAAGTTTTTTGCACCAACAACAACAATAAAGAATTCAGTATCTACGATATTCGTATTTAATTTTCTTTTTTCTTATTAGTTTTCCATAAAATCTACAGCATCTCATGAAACTGAATCGAAAACTGCATTTTTTATAATTCACACTTGTTTAAGAATACCTCCCCTCTCTCTCCCCCACAACAACATAATGTTGGCATTTTTGTTGTTGTTGCTTTAGTACATTTTGCAAGTTTTTCTCTCTTCCACTTTTTTGCACCTGCTTCATTAAAATGTGAAAGTTATTCAAGACGTTTTGAAAGAAATTTCTCAAAGACCAAGAACAAGAACGAAAGCAACAACAACAATAATAACATAAAATAAAATGGCAAGAAATACTCCTACAAACAACAAAAACAAAGAACTAAAAGAACAACTACAATCAAAATTACAACATTTTCCACCTGAATTTCGCTCTTCCTCTTCTTCTTCTTCTCCTTCTTTGATGTTTTTGCCATTTCCATATTCTTCTTTCGTCATCCTTATCTTCTTTTTTTTCATTTCTTGACGTCTTCTTGGCTCGTTTTTATATTAAAAACTACTAAAATATTCACACTTATTTCAAGATTTCTTGCAACTTTTCACCGTGGTATCTGAAAGAGTAAAAAGTTTCTTGTTCTTCTTTTTTTAACCAGAAAACCTGAACTTTTATTTGAAAAAAAGAGGGTGCATATTGATTTTTGAAGTCACTGCAAGATTTGCAAATAATTAGTTTGCTGTGGTTTCTTCGAATTGAAATACAGATGCTACAGATACGATGAAGATGGTGGTAATAATGATAATGATGATGATGACGATAATGTTGATGATGAGAGAGATGATGTTCTGAAGATGCTGATGATGATAATGGTGATGATAACAATGACGGCGATGCTAATAGTGTGCTGTGGTTACTTCGATCATAATTTCCTTAATTAAATGTTTAATCCTTAATAATGTTATTCCTTATTAAATGTTTAGTAATAAATTTGGGGGATGCGTTTAGAGCGGGAAACCCGGCGCTAAAATAATTAGAATCAGCATTCAAAACAGACAAATAACCACGGGAACGTACAAAAGTACAGCAAAGATAGGCAGACAGATAGACTGACAGACACGCAGACAAACAGATGGAGAGGCAGACAGACTTCTCTGGTGTTTAAGCCGCTTTCGATTTTCTGTACAAAGTTTTATTTTTTAGGTTAGCTTAAGCACAAAAACAACAACAAAACCTGCAAAAACAGCTGATGAAAAAATAAAAATTTAGTGTTAATGAAATATTTTATTCAAATGAATGTTTGAAATTCAAACTTTGAACGTAGGATTTCTGGCCTTTCTTGGATTCTTCGGTATAAAAAGAAAATTAAAAATAATGCCAAATAAGTGAATAAAACAAACCAAATGACAGAGATACCAAAAGTTAATTTGATTTAATTTAAATTGTTTATTTTTAAATAAATTTTGAATTGTTTCTATTACTCTTTTACGTTATTTAATAAATTACTAAATTCCTTTACAGGCTAAGACATTGGCAACTCTATTTTTGGTTTTATTTTTTTCTCTTATGATACTCTGGCAACTCTAAACAACTAAAGCATGCGTCAATTCTTCGTCACATTTGAACTCTTTACTGTTCATTCATGCCATTCTACTGCTTTTCCTTTCCCCTTAGCACCTTTCCCTTCCATCGTCCCCTCTCCCCTACACGCTGCACTCCAGACAGCAGTGAAAAACATTTGCATTTGGAAGGGTTCAAAAACGCCACAAGCACGGGCACCACGAATTCCGTGGGTATCGAATAACGGCTCCGAAGCTTTTATTTTTATTTCCCCGATGCTTTTAACGCTCGCTCTGGTGCCCCATCGCCTCAAATGCATTTAAAGTGAATGCAAATAAATTAAATAAAAGAGAGCAAAAGAAAAAAACAACAAGTAGCAAAAGAATTGTTCAGGCAAAAAAAAAGAACATCAAAAATGAAGAAAACGAAAACTGCACCGGAAAGGAATCGGTTGTAAAGAAATAACAAGATAGGAGTGATAAAAATAGAGGGAGAGCGGTAGAGAGAAAGTGAAAGAGAGGCAGAGATAAACTGCAAACGAATGTATTAAATGAAATCAAATTGAAACGGCGCTATAGAAAATGGAATCGAATTAAAAACACAGTCAAACAGAGAGAAAGACGGAAAGAAACAGAGAGGGGGAGAAGGAGAGGTAAATGTTGGTAGGTCGCCAGGTGTTTGATCCGGATTGTTTGATGGGTCAGTAGAGCCAACAGGTTTGGATTTCGGTGAAACACGTTGCTTGTCATGAGTTCTTGTTCCTTCATGTTTCCCATCCCTCTCCCCATTCGCACACTTTCTCAGTGTCTTTCATTCTCTTATATTCCTTTCTTTTGTTCTTCTCAACTTATATTTTGAGAAACTTATTCTTAGTTTCATCATTTGCAAGCAATTATTAAGTGTTTGTCTTTCATTTGGCGAATTTTCCCCCCATTTTTTGTTTGCTTTGTGTTCTTTATTTTGGCCTTTCATCGTTTTAATGTTGGTTCAGTCGATGGTTGGTTGGTTTATCTGTGGAACAGCATCAGATAAGCTTTTAAACACCAACCGGAGATGTTTTTAATCTTTGAAACAGAAAATCCTATTCTTTTTTATTATATTTCTAAATTTTTAGTATTATTAAAAATAAATGATAATATAATAAAATATTAATAATAATAATAAAAAAATGTTTGATAGAAAAAATCATCCTCCCCAAAAAGCACGAAAAACTATTCATCCTAAAAGTATGTGGCATTAATTTGCAAATAAAAAGCGTGGAAAGACAACAAAGTATGGATTCTGATCTTATACTAAAAGAAATTAAAAATAAACAAAGGCACAAACAAAAATAAATATACGAACAAACAAACAAATACAAAAGTCAATCATTTACACACATACACATACATATAAACAAATACGCACAGACACTGACAAGGAGAAGTTTACAAGAACATCCTCGAAACTGTGGATTGTAAATTGAAGTCCTTCCGCTTGATTGGCTGTCTGTCAGGTCGCTTGTCATGCTGCGTCACTTTTGCTTCATCCTTTCCCCCGCCCCACTCCACGGGTCCCGATTGCTAACAATTTACCTGAATCTGCTGGCAGCTTGATGAATACGAAGACTTCACAACAAACTGTTTTTATTTCTGATACATTTGAACATTCGATAAATAAACTATCCAAATAAGTATTTATGTAAAATAAATATTTGAAGTACATATACATATATATAAAAAATATATATAATATATAATATAATTTAATAATAATAATTCAATTAATCAATATATTTACGAAATATGTATTACAATATTTACATAATATAATAAATATAAATAACTTTGTCTATAAACTTAATTAAGTGTTGATTCAAATGATGCACAATTTGATGTAATTTTCATGTAAACGGTAACCATCTTGAAAATGGCATTCAATAGAAAAACCAACAACATTAATAATATCAGTAATAATATCTGTGATAACAGCAACCCGTCAAACTGCGACCACAGCATCATCATTAAAAACCACCAGAAACTACATCAGTGAAGAAGAAAAAGAGAAGCAACAGAGCAGAAAAGATGCACCGCAGCAGAGTGTGCATCAGCAGCAGAATAGCGACATCACTCAGAATCGTTAAATTGATTGAATTTGTGAGTTTCTTGACGTATGCAGAATTTATTATGAGTAACATAAACTCACACAATCAATAAGCATCTCGCACACACATACACATACACATACACATATGCACATGTTTTGTTACGTGCGATGCATTCATGCTTAAGCCAGAAAAAAAACACGCTACGTGAATGAAGGCGTGTTTTACTGCTTTAAGGCTGTGTTACAGGAATGTTTAGTATTTTAGTGGAAAGTAATAGTTTTGAAGTTATTTATATCTAGAAATAATATTTAAAACTAAAATATATTGTAATTCATATTATATTAAATTTAGTTCAATTTCCAAAATATTGCAGACAGTATTCAGGTATTTAATTCGAAGTAATTTATCAAAATTGAAAATAAAGTTAAATTACTGTTAGATTTGCGTTTTTACAGTTTTGAATTAAACAATTCGGATCTATAGATTAAATTTACAGTTAGAATTACAGTTGAATTCAATGCAATTTTATTTATTTTAAGGTTAAGCTACACAGCCTTTTAAATTAATTTTATTTCAAGAAAGTATATTAATTGCTTTATTATGAGGCGGACTTAAGTGAGTTCTGTCATAAAACACACACACACACACGCACACACAGACCCCATTGAGGTTAATAGGGACGTATGAATGTGTTTCGGATGATTGGATGTTTAACAAGCACTGTGAAAACTTTGTATGAATATAAATGATTGTCGCATTTAATTCAAATGCTTTTAAATAAGCAATTTAAGATATATTGAATTTTTGGAGCAAGAACTTCTAATGAAAAGCAACAACAAAACATTCAGCATATTTGTAATATTCTTTATTCTAATTATTCAGCTATAATATATCTTTATTTTTATTATATTATATCATAAATTATGAAGGATTTATATTAAACATTCATGCGAAATAACTATGAAATTTTAATCAAAATTTTGATGACATCAAAAACGTGTGTTGTTGAAAATGTTTTTCCCCCATTAAAAACATTGAAAACCTACATGTATTTCTAGCGAGGACAACAACCTGCAGTTATTTATACACAATATTATTGCTTTCAAGTAGAAATGCAGTGTGACAAATGATTTGCAAATTCAGTTCATTGAACGTGCCTTGAATACAGGTAAATATTAAATGACGTTTGAATGATTAGAATCTTGTTTATACCATTATAATTCAAACCACTTAAGTTGTGATTATTGACTGTATTCTTAACGAATGCCTTGTTAACAATTCGATCACACACACCACAAACATACTCTAAATAGCCATCTTTTAGTATCAAAACCATCGTTTTTCTGATTATACTGAAAATGAAAACAAATTCTTTCCGAGAAGCGTTTAAACAGAGAATGAAAGTAAAGTAATACATTAACATTATTATTATTAAAAACATCTTTTATTATTATGTATATTAAAATTATATCATTTGCGCGTATTTCATTCGCAAAGCCTGCTTTCTTCCAAGGACCTCATAGTGATCAAACACCTCATCGTGAATCAATTCAGCAATCAACATCTGGACGACGTGATGCTCGACTGTAATCTTCGATGCGTGCTCATCTAATCTGCATCATGAATGAGTGAAAAGTCGTCGTCAGGATTTACGAATGCGTGACGTGCGTTTAACTTTAACCCTTTACGGCACACACACATTGAACTGAGTGGCAAAATTCGCAAATGAATTAATTCGAAAATGTTTCACGGACTAACTGACTGAGTGACCGAGTGACTAACTTGCTAGCGACAGGAAATGTTAATCAAGTTCGAAATAACGAATGCGTGTCTGTTTGCGTGACTGACTGCTGAAGGTGGCCCGTCTGCAGGAGTGAAGAAGCTGGAAACCTAACGGAACATAGCATGTCAAAGTGGCAGACTAACTGACAACCGGACTGCATGACTGACTGACTGACTGATGATGCAACAATGCGTGCATTAAGCGTCCCCGTCACGTTCCATTCCATTCGAGTTACACGCACGCACAACTAATCTTCTGTGCGACGGATGCTGTTCAAAGGCTGTTTACAGTGTAGATGGATGACTGAATGAATAAATGGGTGAACAGTGAGCGGGCGGAAGAAGTGGAGCAGATGTTGCGAGTGCAGTTAAATTAGTTGCAGATATTTGAAAAACATTATAGACCAAAGTGTGGTAGTTATTTGCTCTGGCTTCTAATTTATTGTTTATTGATAAACACTTGAAATCTATGTGAATTTCTAATTATGTATATGTATATATTATTGAGAACTAATACTAACTAATTGTTATTTCAATCAAGTTCGCTGGCAACGCAGACTCTGCTTTGAAGCAGATGCACCAGAAGTAGCAGAAGCATTCTCTGGTCAAATAAATGTAATTAAAACGACTTCACAGCATTTCGAATGCATTCAATTTATAATGATTACAAATTCTATTCTCAAACGAAGTCCAACGAAGCTTTATTCATCTGCGTCTCCGCGTTGATTGAGTTGACTTTTAGTACTGCGATTTTAGTGACGAGTTTTAGGCAAACATTGGAAATAATTGATAGATTATGAACCATTTTTATGACTATTAAATCCAACGGATATGAATTCTAATGAATGAATTAAAAATGCGCATCTCGCTTGCAACTCGTTGGATTTACATATGAAGAGCAATGAGTAGTTGTTGTTGTTGTTGTTTTAGTTTATGTTGGTGCTGCTTTTGTTGTTATTGTTGCTTATCCAGGCTCAAACCCCTGTTTTAGTGCCGAATCGAATTGCACACACATACACATAAATATGCTAAGTGTCATGCATCAAACGTATACTTCACTACTTCAGACATGATTATGCGTACATGTATGTAGATGTGTGCGTTGACATAAAAATAATTGCATTCTTTAGTAACAAAACGGAGATTTTTTATCGCTGCACCACTCCTTGTTAATATTTTATATTTTTTATTTTAAACGCTAGCAGCCACCAGCGGAAAATAATTTATTTACGCCTTGCCACAAAAATCGATTACCGAATGCATTCCATCGCATGACAAAGCGTCGCAAATGTTTTTCCTCGGGCGCTGGTGGCTTTTGGAAGAATTTTCGGACTTCCGGACACTCGATTTTCAAAGTGATTGACGCTCGGAGTGATCGACTCTGAGTGCTTTTTATAGTTTATCTAAGCTCAGTGCAAAGCTGTCAGGTGAAGTGTCAAAAGGCTTTAAAAGTGTCGAAAGTTTTCTTTCGCTTTTCGACTCCATTCCGTTTTATTACATTAAATTACAGTAGGCTCATGTAACTTGTAGTGGAAAGAACGTGACAGAGAGAGAAAGAGTGAAACAGAGGGGTCAATAGGCACGTAACATCATCCTGTGGAAATAACATAAATTCGTCCGAATCATTGATAATTTTCAAATAAATATTCTTTATGCAGGCTGCGATTTTTCTTTAATAATTATTATACACATTCACAAAGCCAAAGATATGCAGAGAAAGAAGGTAGCTTACATATACAAACAACAACAAATATTTAAGCAAAGATTCCCTTGTTTCATATTTTTAGGCTAGTATTTTATGACTTTATATCTTCTTCAAACTGCGAATCTCTTCTGCGAGAAGAAGAAAGATTAAAAGATTAAACGTTCGTTTACGTTGAATCAAATACAAAATGCAAACAAAATTAAATCATTATTAAAAACCAAAATATAAAAATTTCAAAAATTATAAATATTACATAATTGGTAAAAAAACTTTTATTAAAAGGTAATTCATAATTTCATTGTACATAAATTCTTTTAAGAAAACAAGACAAGAACATTCTTCCTCTTTACATAAGAAGAAGAGGAAGACAGAACTCTTCAGTTTCTTGTAAGAGACTCTTTTCTTTAAACAGAACCCGCTTTAAAGTAACCCTTTCTTGGGGCTCTTCAAGAGTGAAGATTTTTAAAATTGAGGGGCAGGAAAATACAAATTTTTGTTGTTTTACCAAAAACTCTATCAATTAACGTAGTAAGAGCAACATTTCTCGAGGGGGATGCAATTGAATTCTGAGTGAACTTCTTCACTTCAGTTGCTTTAGAGAAACAAATAAAAGCAAAACTGAAGACGAAGGAAAACTGAAGAGGAAGGAAAAGTGAAGCAGTGTTCCAAATGTGTAAAATTCATCGCCATAAAATTAGCGACACGAATCAAGATTGGATTTTATGTCCTTTCAAACCTAGTGACGCCCGCGGTTAGAAAGGAGGCCAAACCAAGGGAAGGGATACACCGAAGGGGGGAAGGGAGTGGGAGGTAGGGAGGGAGGGAGGGAGGCGTGACACGACATAATGTAAAAGTGAGTCTAAAGTGTGAAATGATTTATGATGAGATGATGAGATAAGTTGATGAGATGGGATGACTTTTCAAAAGCAGCTTGTGAATGAATGAATGAATGCAGACTGAATGAGTCAGTGATTCAAGGGTTCAAAATGCTTCTTCTCCTTCCTCTAATTAGCAAATAATAGCATTTTGTTAAGCAAAAGGAAAGAACTGAGAGCTGCAACTACTAGTTAAAAAAAAATAATGAAAAAATGCATTGAAATTAATGTAAATTATTTAGCGTATTAATCTTTCTGCTTCTAATTGTTTTCAGGGCACAAACGAGTTTTGCGTATTTCCCCCAATTTAAGCCCCAATTCTACCCTTAGGTAGTACTTCCTAAGTGCTTACAACGAGATAGAGAGAGAGAGAGAGAGAGAGAGAGACAGACAAAGAAGAGAAGCAATGAAGAGCTGTTCAAATAGTTTTGAAAGTCTTCGTTTCAATTGCATTTGCATTTTCACAGGAAGACTATACAAACTGCTCTTTGAAATGAGTTTGTAAGGAGCGAGAGAAGAGAGAGAGCAAGAGAGCGAGAGAGCATTATAGGTAGAGTGGAGGGAGAGTGAATTCGTTTTCTCTAGTTTTTCAATTGCTTAGTTAACTTCCATAATTTACACTCATAGTTTCTCGCGCTCTCTTTCTTTCTTTATCCTTTCGTCTCACTCTTTCACTCTTCTTCCTAAAAGTTTCAAATTTAATGAATGCGTGACTTGCATGTGTTTGAGTTTTTTGGTCCGTTTCTTATTTAATTTCGCCGCGTTGCGTATCATTTTCACTTTCTGACTGTTGACTGTCTGTACTTTTAGCGGGTGCATTCTTTTGCTCGCTCATTCCGTCGTGACTGCATGCATGTGTGTGTGTTTGTGTGACTCTTGACATTTATAACGTAGAGTACAGCTCTTGGAATAACCTACAAATTGAAGCGGCGGTTGCAGCCGCTATAAAGTGCTAAAAAATTATTTGAAAAAATATAATAAATAACCACCAATGCTTCAATTGTGAACTCGCTCAATAATGAACGAAAAATGTTTCTCTTCTGTTCAACTGTGGAACACTTTGATTCCGTCCGCGCCCATCCACCACAACAATTGTTAATGAGCGCGAGGGATGAAATAAGTTTCAGCATTCTTGTATTATAAATAATATCATGTTATTTATTGAATTCTATTTTTTTTTTCAAATTATGGTCATTATCAATTTTTTACAAGTCGTTTCTTTTCCGTTCTTGCAGTGATTTTTTTCCAGAAAGTAACAAAATTTGCTAAAAGCAGCAAAGGAAAAAATCGAAAGAAAAACAACAACAACTGTGCTACATGGGTGTCATATAATGATAACCATTCGACTGGTTCCTTTAATTATTTCGTGGAGTGTCGAGTGCAACAACAAAACAACCGAGGAGACAAAAACGCAGATACCAAAATAACAACAACAACCATTACAACAACACCACCGAAAAAATGGAGCGCCACCTTTAAAATGGAGGATAAGAGAAGTTTTTGTAGAATGAGTGCAAAGCAAAAGTTCAAGAAAGAAAGAGAGGGAGAGAGACTGAGAGAGAGAGAGAGAGAGATTCGTTCAGGTTTTATTGATAGCCGTTGATTTTTATCACTTATTTTCCGCTTATGCATTTTGCTACATAATTAAGACCACTTCTGTACTTTTTATTGCCATTCCTCCAAAAAAGAAAACAAAAAACGTAGCTGAACCTGAAAAAATGTCGGTGAACATTAAAAATTGAGTGCTATAGATTCATAGGAGATTCTACTTGAAGAGCGAAAATAGACCACAAAACTGAGAACATTTGAGTAAAGATTAACACTTTTATATTCACATTAAATTTGTTTTTTATTTGCGTTAAATTTATTAACTTCTTCCTCTGCTCAAAATATTAATTATACTGTTTATACGGGGCTTCTTTTCATTCAGGAAAAATATCAGTTTTTCAAAAAGGAGCACAGAGAAGCAAATAAAAACTGAAAGGCTCTCATATCAAACACTCAACACTTGCGACAGCAGAAGTTTGAGCACAGCTCAGCGCCATCTATTGAACAACAACTCAAATATAAACAACGTATGACATGCACAGATGCAGACGTACACAGCCATGTAAACACACGTGCACACATATAAAAGCTGCACCGGAGACTGAGACACACATATTCACTCTTCACTTATACAAAATAAGCAAAGTAATAAGAGTGACAGAGAGAGAGATAGAGGTAGAGGTAGATAGAGAGAGAGAGAGAGAGAGAGAAAGAAAGAGAGGTGAGAGAGAGATGTATTTAAAAACACTCAGTCAATAATTTTACAACATAAGAAAAAACAAATAAATGTATGATTAAATGGTTATAATATAATGATTAACAATAATGTAACAAAATTCATAATAAGTGAATTATTAGTATATAGAATTATGAAAAATAACAAAAATAATAATTAAAATCTACGAAAGAAATTAGTAAAAGCAATAATAAGAGAACGAAAACATAAATATTAAATCCGTTTTTGCCTTAAAATAAAACAAAAACTTAAAATAAAAATTCCAGAAAAATATACAAATTATTTATTCTATTTTAGCTAAGGGATTATATTAGAAAATCATTAAGACAAATTGAAAAATATTTAATTGTAAGAATTTAATTTCAGATTTTTAGAAATATTCATAAAAAGATATACGAAATAAAAAAAGTGGTGCCAACAACAACACTGTACAATTATAATCCTGCAATTGTTATCCTCTAGTTAATTGTTCATAGTTAATCTATTTAATTGATTAGATAGAGAGGAAGAGAGTGAGAGGGGAAGAGAGAGAGAGAGAGAGACATACAGATGTATTTGTTCGTTTGCGTGTGTGTGTTTATGCATTTGTTATCCAAGCATTTATATTTAATGATCAATGATGACATTGATTTGGTCTCTGATCTTTGAAACCAGCTCTCAAGGTAATTAATTAATTTCAATTATTAATTATTTTTAATTTCAACAACAAATTATTATTAATTTCAACAACAACAATTGGATCATCAACAATAAAATAACCACAAATAATCCAGGAATTTATGTAAAATCACGTAATATAATCTTGCGAATTACGAATTATAAATGAAGAGCGAATGAAAAAGAAGTTATCAAAATTAGTGAATAATAATACAATAATAAGAATACAAATAATAATAACGAAAATAATTATAATACTGTAATAGTACTTTTTTCTTTTTGTTTTCATCTAATTTTATTAATTTTTAATCATTTGTGAACGTAACCATAATTTTTCATTTACGATTTGTTTTTGTTTGTTTTTAATGTGTTCAGTATACAATCTTCAGTGCACCGGAAGTGGAAGTGGAAGAGGAAGAAGAGTAACAGGACAATAACGAAAGCGAGTGCGTGTGCAAGTGCGAGTGAGAGACACTCTGTTCGGTGCGCTTTATCAAGCAACTTCTGCTGATGTCGAAGTTTTGCTAATTTGGAAAGGCATCAATATTCATAAGCTTCCGCTTCCGGCGGAAATTATGGCCTGCGCACAGCTGTTTGTGGCATCAGCCAGGACACCGTCACGTAAACGGATTGGTTTCTGGGTTCATGGTTTCGTGGTCGCAGTCTGTGAAGGTTATTTTATTTGAGAAACACAGAAACTGTAACAAAAGCCTACACACCCAAGATATACACTCAAGTAAACACACACATACACACATGGATTCACACCAGATTTATTTGTTTTTTGTACATAAGAAATGTTTTGAGAAATTTACTCATTTTTTCAGCAATTTCTTTTGCTTCCTTTGTACCGTCTTATGTACTATTTTTGTTACTATTTGCTCTGCTTTTGCTTTTAATCCGTTTCGTGAATCTTCACTCCATTTTCTAATACTTTTTTAGTGCTTTCTACATCAAGTATTGTATCTATAATAATACAAATAAGAACAGGGAAAACGAGAAAGCAGCACGACAAAGAAAAAAGGCTGAAAAAACCATGTTAATAACATTTCATCGTCTAACTTTTAATTGATTCTCAAGCTGTCTGTCCATCGCTCACTCAAACACGAATGTTGTTAAGAAACAAGAACAAAGAGAAAAATTCTGAAACTTGTTTAGAAGTGTTTGAAACCTGTTCAAATTATGTTGCGGCCAATAAACATGGCTTTTGAAACGGTTTACAAGCTTTTTTGATGCAATAACGACAGCAGCAGAAGCCAGACGGAGAGACGGGTGGACAGACAGACGTACCTCAAATAAGCAGACAGGCGCAAAACAGACAGACAAGGCTGAAGACAAAAATACTTTTGTATGTATAGAAATGTGTTTATAAGTTTTCAATAGAGTACTGATTTTTCAATAGAGTATAGTATATGAATATAGATTTGTAAGAATATCAACAGAAGCACTAACATTCAATATAAACTCCAAAGAAGCTTACACTCATACTTTAACAGACACATATTCACACACACGGCGTAGATATTCACTCACACTCGCTGATAAAGTGTTGCGTTGTGACTCACTGGTTGTCACAACGACGCTGGTTCAACGAAACTTTCACGCAACGTGCAACAGACAACGTAACACGCTTGAGTTGTGGAGAAAAGCGTGAAACGTAGCGGGGTTGAGTGAGGTTAAACGAGGTTAAGCGTGGTTTTTCTTCATCCGGCCAATCTCATGATGATGTGGTGAGGATA
Source organism: Myopa testacea (assembly GCA_949629155.1). NCBI lineage: Eukaryota > Metazoa > Arthropoda > Insecta > Diptera > Conopidae > Myopa > Myopa testacea. Next base: position 12,691,507 of record OX451346.1, read on the forward strand.
ATGATGATGATAATAATGGTTACAATGAGGATGATAATGATGATAATTGCGATGCTTATGATGATGAAACAATCCGAAAAAAAGGAAGGAAAATTCTGCGAAGGAGGTTGAAATAATTCATCTGCAACAACAACAAACTATGTAAAAAAAAGCGTATCTCTCGAGGGTTCTTCTGTTATTATTGTAGTTAATTTGTTGTTGTAATTATTGATGGTTTCTTGGTGTTGTTCAATGTTTCTTTCTTTAGATGTTGTTTCATGAAGTGTTGTTTATTTACTTTTATTTTACAAAATCAAACAAATAAACACTTCATTTCTTTCATTATGCGTGATTCTGATAGTTTTTATATGTGCCAAAAATTGGTTTTGATTTTGTTTTTGTTTTTCTATTTTTGCTCTGTTAAAAAGCTAATATTAAATAAAAAAAATAAAAATAATTAAACGAAGCTGTTGTTTGTTGTTTCTTTGTTTCTAATGAATTGAATTTGCTTTTTAGAAAACAGTTGTTGTAGTGGTTTTTGCTATTGTACTTAAAAGCAAAAGCGTTTGGTATTTTTTTTTTCAAATTCACGCCATTGCAATTTTAAAGTTACGACCGCTCCCCCTCTCCCTCCTTTCCCTTTCTGAACCTTTTCACCATCTCTCACAATCTGTCTTTCTGTATATAAAACGACAACTTAGTGGCTAAAATGTTTGATTACGAGTATAAAGTCGACATCTTGAAGTGACTTGAGTCAGTTGAGGAGAGCATGAAATCTTTACAGCTTTCCCAAGATTTCAAAAAATTGAAAAGAAGCTTAATCGACACATTAAGTTTATAGTGGGTGTAAAAATTAAGAACAGCGGAGAATTAAACGAAAGAAAAATCATGAAAAAACCGTGGAAAAAAGTCAGCAACACATTAAAAATGAACATTAAACGAAGGGACAAACTTTGAAGTAGATGCTTGTGGAAACCTCAAGCGGATCAAAGAGAACAGAGAAAAAGAGATAGAGAGAGAGAGAGAGAGGGGTAGAATAAATGAGGATAAAGAACAGTAAATATGACGAATGTAGGGGATGATAAAGAGAAAGAGAGAGTGAGAGAAACGGAAGACAGATCGCGGAAGTATTAAAAATGCAGCCGAGCAAATGAAACAACTTCTATTTTTGAAGAAATTCTAGGCTATAAAAAAGAATATAATGCACACAAAAGGGAGTGAAAGAAGAAAAGAAGATAAATGAAACCAAAACCAGAACACATCAAAGCCAGAATATTAATAACAAAAACAAAAACAACAACAGGAGAAAAGTACCAATATAAGTCGTAAAAAAACTTGTTTTCGATTTTTATGGCTCGTTAATGAAAATCTTGAACGCCATCGGAGAGCATTTATTTAACACAGGAACCGCTTCCTGCCCCTCTTTTCTTCTTCTTCTTCTTTCTTTTTCTTGTATTAATTTTCTTCTTCTTAGTATTATTTGTTCCTCTTTTTTAGTATTATTTTTTGCTCTTTTTCCTGTTGAGGTTTCTGGTGAATTTGTTTCGCATTTTATGTGGTTAAACAGATTTTGTTTGCTGATGGATAGGAAACAAAAAGCCACAAATAAGGAACATAAAATTCCAATCAAAAGAAGAATCGTAATCGTAAAAACGTGATTCCTTCTTGCCCAGGAAAATAAAAACACGAACAACTCTTCGAAAAGTCAGAAAGAAGCACCTGCAGCGTGATGTCGATGGATGGAAGATGGATCAAAGGATATAAAAACTGATAATCAAGCCACCATGAAAAATCGTTACAAAAACCAGTAAGAAAGCTATATTCGGCCTGGCCGAATATTAGATACCCTACACCTAAAAGTTTTGAAAAAAATTGATAAGCTAGGGGGAGGGGGGCAGGGGTGGCGGTCCACTTTGGGCGGCACAATGTCGGAGACGGCAGTTGTGGAAATCAAGTAATGACTTCTTGAATTCTAGGAATTTTTGCGGCTGTAAGTTGATTAACCGTCCCGGGCTCCATGAGACCTAGCTACGCCTCTGTATAAATAGTAGGCGTGGTCATTAGCTTTTTCAAAACAAAATAACTAGCTTAGTTGTTTTATTATTGTATTCATTTAAACTTTATTTCAGTGGTAATAAACTTGTTTTCACACTGCTATACTGTATAAGTAGTGTAAAAGTGGGCGGACCGCACCCAGTTTTGATGTAATAATGTTTTTTGTAAAACAAGTTGTTACCTAAAGTTTTATTCAGGAAGTTCATATATTTAACAATATAACCATTTTTTGCCTGTGTAACCTAAAAGTGGGCGGATCACGCCCATATTTGGCATATTAACGGATAATGCTACTCTATACTCAGGAATGAAATTTTGTTGTCATAACTCAAAAAGAACGGCTGATATCACGTTTTTACTAAAAAATAGGCGTGGTCGTGGACCGATTTTGCCCATTTTCAATACCAACCTGCACACCACAAGAAACAATATTTATGCAAAATTTCATCACGATATCTTCACCGGTTCTCCTGTGATCGTGATTTCAACAGACAGACAGACAGACAGACAGACAGACAGACAGACAGACAGACAGACAGACGGACGGACATGGCTAAATCGACTCAGGAGGTCACGCTGATCAAGAATATATATACTTTTCTATACCTATCGTCTCTATTTCTATGCGTTACACATTTCGTTACAAAGTGAATATACCCTTACCTTAAGGTGTAGGGTATAAAAAGAAAAAAATATATGTATACTCTGGTGGTACTCGTATAGAGACTTCCCAGAACCTCTTAAAAACTATTGAAAGACTTTTGAAAGACCCTTTAAATAATCGGTTAGGAATCGTTTAGAAAATAAAAAACTAAATAAAAAATATTACAATTTATTAAAATATTATAAATTTTTTTCAAGAGTATTTCATTATTTTAATTTAATTAATATTTATTTAAATATTATACTCGTAGTTAGAATTTGTCAAATATTTTCTTCTTGTATATTACATTTTTCTTCTATACAGCCTTAAAAATACTGTACGTTTAAATGTGTCCTCCCCTCTCTCCTCCTCCTCTCCCTCTCTCTGTCTTTCTCTCACATTCTCTCATTCTTTTTAATGATTCAGTTAATTCATTTAAAGTCACTCATACGCGATGTTGTTAAGAAACAAAAAAATTTATTATAGAAAGTAAACAGTTTTTGATTTACTCAAACGTTGAAGGTGATTTCCGACTCCTTTTGAAGCGTAAATTTTTAACTTCTCACTCATGAAACACTCATCCCAATGAAACAGCTGCAAATCTCATGCGATATTTTTTTGTGTGTGTTTATTTTTAATTCTGTTTGCGGATTCTTGTGCATGTGTGTATGTGGGTGAAGTTTCCCGGATGGCTCTGGCTGCTGTCTTCAGTTTGATGTGAAAAACTTTGTTGCTTAATCTGCACAAAGGAATATTTATCTTCATTTGCCAAAAGATACACACACACACACACAAACATTGACACTCACTCATACTCGCAGACCGCCGTCGCCGCAAAAATCTTGATAAAACGACTGCATAAAATAAATTTTCTTTCTTAACAGCTGTTGATCTTTTCGCTGTCTTAACTTTTGCTTTGTTTCTTTTCTTTGGTGGAAACTTCAAACAAACAAAATCAACAACAACACGGTTCTGTAAAAATAAGTAATAACATCAAAAACACATGAGGATATGAGCCGCAGCAGGCACATCCAAGTGTGTCGCAATTTTCATATCCAAAACTTTTCGAACATGTGGGTGAAACCTGAGTTAGTGTGGCTGAGTTTCAATGTCTTGATTTTATGTGTCAATATGTTAGCTTTTTCATGCTTAAAATCGATGAGAATCCAACCGCTATTCTCGTATTTTATTTATTGTAGTAAAGTTAGTGGTCCCATTATGGCCTCGGTTCCTTCAGCTCGGTTCTCAAATGCGTATCTACTGGGAGCACATCGATAATGGTCATGATGTTGCTCATGTTGCTTTCAGTACATCCTGAAGAATCGCCCTGTATTATCGAAGTACATTGTATTTTTTGCCTCATTTTTTATCCCTTTCACTCTCTTTACTAAAAGGAATTCCATAAATTCTTTGAATTTCGTTACGAGTGATAATTTGAATTCAATTTAATGTGCATACCTGAATGGTTCCTTTAACTTGGCTGTCGTTGACAACCTGAGGATTTATATAAAGTCAATATATAGTATGTATGTCAATAATTCTTCGCGAACTTCTCTCCCTCTCACATTCCCATTCACCCGCTAAAGTCATGAGATTTCGTTTATTCCTTATGAAATCTTTGGGACCGACACGCGACTCGGATTACATAACATAATTTTAGGCCAGCTTAAAGATGAAGACGCCAGAAATTCGAGCGGATTTTCTCCATTTCTTCATGGCCTTTTTTTAACAAATCGTCTTGCAGTCATGAGTGAGAAATTGGGATTTCAAGAAAAATTGGGAAAGAATAAAAGAAGAAAGAAGAGAAAAGCAGATAAATTAAACGGGAAATAAAAATATGACACAACAATAACAACAAACTAAGCTGCGATGAATTCAGACTTGACCATAAATCGATGCGTGTCAACGACCTGAAGTTTAATTGTAGCTTTCGGCAAGAAAGAAGAAGAACAACAATACAAAGAAATATAAAATATTTTTTTTTTTCATTTTCTCTGTAAATCTGAGCGGTATCTTTTGGGCAGAAAAGTCTTCTTTGAGATATATTTTTTCTAGGGGAAAGGAATATATGATTAATTATAAATACCAATAACAATATACGATATTATTGTAAATCATTGAAAAAGTTAAGGAAATATAATTAGGTTATTTCAAGTGAATTCCGTTATAAAAGTGTTGTTTATTAGTGAGTAAAAAATAGTTTTGCCAGCTCGTTTTTAAATTAATTGAATGAACCCAAACTTCGATACTATGATGATGTTGGTGTTGTTGTTTTACCCCTGCTCTTCATCTTCTCCTCGTTCTGGTGTTTCTACGTATTCATGTTGTTTCGCTCAGAATTTTCTCGTCCTTCTCTTTCCGTTATCGAATTCACTTAAAACACATGCGAATAATTGCAAGTTTGTTGTTTCAACTACCAACAACAACAATAAAAACAACAACAATGAGAACAACTATGAACTTGAATGATATGATTTGATGACATGTCTTTAATGCATTTAATATACTCATCGTTGTCGTTGTTTGTAGAGCAAGAAATCTAAAAATGGAGGCAAAAATCACTTAAAATAATGAAGTTTCACGCAAAAGCAGCCGCATAGGAGTAGCAAAAGAAAGTCGTTGTAATAAGTATTAAAAAAATAGTAGAAAATTATTAAATTATTAAAAAACCAAACGAAGAGTTGTGTATATCGTTTAGATCGTTGTTGCTTTTGCCTGTACTGTGTTTGTTCTGGTAACAATTTTGGCCGGATTTAACGGTTAATAAATCAAGTTGACTCGTTTACTAAATAAACTGTTTTTCCACTTTCAACCTTGAGAAAAATTTGTTTTATTATTTTTGTTAAACTGTATTTTTTATGTAGTTTTTTCCAGTGATTCTTGTTGATATTTTTCTCAGCTTTTCTTTTTGTTGTTTATTTTTTAGTTACTTTTTTCTCACTTTGTTTGTTCCTTTTAGCCTTTCTGTAGATGTAGTTAATGGTTTTTCCCCGCTTTTTATTGCAGTCGTTGACATTTTCCGTAACTGTTGTTTTATTATTCTTTCTACTTGATTGTGGTTACAATACGAGTGTTGAACAACAACAACAACAAATTGTTTTTAGCAATTTTGGTTTTTATTTTTGGCATTTTGTAGTTTTTATTGTTAGTTTGTAGTTTTTTATTGGTTTATTTGGTGATCGTTGTGGCAGAGTATTGTTGCTGTTGAAGTTCGAACTTCGTTTCAATTTAGTTAAAAAAACAATGAATGAAGAACTAAGTTATTGCAATTTTTGTTTTTCAATGATTATAAATTTATTTCTCTTCAGTTTTCTATTTTGTTTGCTGGAGCTCGGTTAAAACAGGAGCTGCTCCTTGCATCTCTTCTCACTTCTTCTCTTCTAGTATTGTATTTCGTCCGCTTCTTCTAATATTACTATTCTTGATTAGTAATATTCTCGCCATCAGCATTAAATTCAGCTCAGCGTGTGTCAAACATGAGCACAGCGACAGACACAGTTTACGAGACGAGTAACATGACAAGAAAACCAGACAAGAAGAGCATCCATTCAGCCAGCCGCAAGCAACTTAAATGCAAGCAAATAAATTATGATTATTAAAATAATTAAGTAGCTGCATGTGTATGTGTGAACGTGTCCCTGTGTGTGTGTGTGACCTTCTTAGCAGCGACACGCTCCAAACTAATTAGCGGCTGGATGCATTCAATTTGTAGCCATCGTTCGTCGTCTTCATCTCCAGTGTTTAGTTGCTTGTCGTTGCAGTTATCTTTAGTAATAAGCGTGTGTGTGTGTGTGTGTGTGTGTGTCTGCAGCGCGTGTTTGAGATACTCACACACATGTAGTTAATCGTCCCATAATTCATTGTAATTCATGCGCAAGCGACATTCTTGTATGATGTCGCATGTAAACACTGAATGAGTGTGTGTGTGTATTTGATGTGTGTGTGTGTGTTTAACCGTAAGTATATCTGATTTAATAAGTTTTCGTAATTTTCGTAAATCTTCTGATATCAGGACCTAAAAAATTCCAACCGTTAATAAAATTAACAACAAAAGAATCCAAATTAATTGAAGTTTATTGAAAAAAGGTAACACATTAAATTATTGTAAAAACAGAAGAGCAAAAACAAATTTGAACCAAATTATTAAGTGGAATAATTATATTACATGAACAAATAAAATTAACCGCAATAAAGAGTTACAATAAAATGTTATTTCATTGCTACAAAAGAGCAAAAAAACCAATAAAATAAAGATTCCTTCGATTTAATTAATTGTTTATTCGCGTCGGTGGTGTTATTTTATTATTATTATTATTCGTTGCTGTTGTTGTTTTCTCATTGTTGCAATAGTTGCAGTTGTGTTTATTGAATTGTTTTTTATTTTGTTGTTGTTTATTTTTTTAATTAATTACTCATAAAATCAGGCAATTAAAAATACAGAAGAGGAATTTTTAATTGAGGCAATCATTGTGAAAGCAGAGCAGTTCGTTTATTGTATTGTTGTTGTTATTTCAGTTGTCTGTTTTCCTTTTTTGTGTTTTTGATCGAATAAATGAATGATGAGTTAATGTTAAATGTTTTTTTTTTGTCGTACAATTTTGCTACTTATTTTTTGTATTTATTTCTTATATTTTATTTTATTACTGTTATATTCTCACTATTGTATCATCTACCTTTATTATTTAAATATTTGTTGCAAATCAAGTGGACTCGACTCAATTGATAAAACTCAAAATCAATCGAGTAATTCAACGAAAATATTCAAAAATATTTTGAAAATTACAAGGTGTAGTGGCCAAGTTGAATTGAATTCTTACCTTCAGTCAAGAGAAAAGTTTTCTATTTATTTGAAAATGGCAACTAACTTCAACTGAACTCATGGTAAATCAGTTCATTTCATTTTAATTCACTTCGAGTTCATGTTAGATTCCTTGGTGCTCACCTCGCATGCCCTCTCAACTCACTCCCTTTCGCTCTCTTTGGACCACTTTCATTCATTCCTTCCGATTTCCGTCGCTCCCCACTCTTTAAATCACTTTATTGTCATCGCTAGAAAAATAATTGAAAAGTTCACGTAACTGCTTTTGACTTGTTTCCTGGTGTTGTTCGAAATGAGTAACAGACCAACAAAAACGGAAACATGAAAGGAACTCAGCCAGAAATACAACAACAATGCAACGAACTCGGTTTTCTTCATCCGTTCCAAACACAGTCAACATCGGAAAGCGGAAAACGTTTGAGTTTTACGAAATACGACCGAATCGCGAGTATCCGTCGCTTCCATTAAATAGATTCATTAAATAGATTTGCCAACTAATGGATATCATTTAAAATCAATCGAAATGGAAACTATTCGAGACAAGAGAAGAGTTCCTTCGCACACAAGAATAGGACAGAATGGGAAAATGAAGAAAGGTAGCACAGGATAAGGTGAGCGAGAGGACAGGCAAGAAAGCTATCAGAAGATGTGAAACATTGAAAAAAGACAGCGAAGAAAAGCCACAATAAGACTGAACTATTTGAAGTCTTGAAAAATGGATCCGAATAAAGCAGAAGTTGAAATAAGTACAAGAAATGGGCGAGGTGGTTAACCGATGCTGAGCTCTACAACAACAAAAACCACAATCTTATCCGGTAATCCGGTAATATTATATTTTGTTTATTTGGCGAAATTGTTTTCGACATTTAAATTGTGTTTTTTTATTTTATTATTATTCAATTCAAAATGAAATTGAGTTTAACCCTTGAAGTTAACTTAATATTCATACGAATGATTCTTGAAACAAACGATTAAATTATTATCTGTACTTTATAAAAGAAGAAACAATTTTATGAATGGAAAAATTTTACTCTTAATGATAAAAGGGAGAAACAATTAATTAAGCTGCTTCTTTAGTGATTGTTACGAATCGAGAGAGAGACAAAGAGAGAGAGAGAGAGGGAGGGGGAGAAAGAGAGAGAGGGAGAGAGAGGGAGAGAGAGAGAGAGGGAGAGGGAGAAAGAGAGAGAGGGAGAGAGAGAGAGAGAGAGAAAGAAATGGATGAAGCGCGCTTATCCGCCAGTTGACTCTGATGATGTTGCCACGTTTTCCTGAATAAAAATGAAACAATTTCTTTTATTTTATATCATTTGAGTGCGTTTTAAATTGAAATGCAGCTGAAAATGTGACACAATTAAAAGGAAGTGAAGCGCAACAACAATATCAAGAACAACAAAAACAACAACAACAATAAGGATGACAAAAATTAAGAGCGACGAGTTTAACTGAACTTCAGATGAACTCAATTTTAATTGTCATTTAATCAAGATATGAATAAATTTATGACTCATTTAAATTGCATTTAAAATTATATTCAAAAGAGTGTGAAATGAGGGAAAGGATACGGCAACGATGTGGCATTAAGGATAACGGAACAGATAATCTACGGTAATAAATAAAGTAAAACAAAAAAAAAATAACACAACAAAAACAAATTAAAAATAAAACCCGGGTGTTTTAAAGTGAAAACGAGAAGAGTTATTATAAGCGCAGAACGTAACTCCAATAACAACAACAACTGCTACAGAATTTAATACAATTAAAGTGCGATAATTAACTTATCTAAATTGGCACTACGACATTTGTTTGTGTTGTTGTTGTTGTTGTTTTCTTTCCCCTCCTTTTGTTGTTGTTGCCGCTCCGCTCTTCTTTCTCGTTTCTTCGTTTTTACTCTTAGACGGTCCTTAGAATTACTACGGTGTTTTTTTCTTATATTCTGTTTTCTTTACACTTCCGTTTCCTCTGCCGGAAGTTGGTGTAATGAAGATCCTGCCCAAATCCGCTACCGGCGCTTTAATTAAGACGCTTTAACGCTCGCCAAGTGGATGGAGCTACAATATTACAGCAAAGTTGTTGGTTGGAGTTGGGAGGACTACAGGGCAGAAGGGGAGGGAATTCGTGGGCAATAAATTTGCTATTTTATGAGTTTTGTTCGCGGAGATCTATGAACATCTCTCGCAGTCATTGAAGCTTCTCGTTGAGTTTTCTTACACTCCTGCTAATGATTTGCTTCCTTTTTCTGTCCTTGCTTCCTACGTCCTTCCTTTCATTCTTTCTACTGACCTCTTTTTTTCTTTCTTGCTTCGCTACTTAATTCATCATAATTTGAGGCGTGCATTTCGAGAAAAGAAAGGTTTTTATTATTGCTTTTTGGTCCATTTTTGGTTTTTGGTTTATTCTTTCAATAAACTATATGAAAATAAATAAATATTTATTTATTATTTATTAATTAAAACGAATGCTAATAGAAATTCTTCTTTATATATTCATTATATAATTCTTCTTTATATTCATTATACAGGGTGTAACGCATAAGGCACGCCAAAAAGCTAGGACGGGTAGGTTGGGTCGAGACAAGAAAAAAATCGTATGGGAGGGGGGGGGGGGGTCCATTTTCCCCCGTTTAGGCGGGAGGGGCCATTTTGTGATTGTATAGTGATTTTTAAATACAGACAGCCATACATCCCACTTTTCCACTCCATGCACTATAAAGATATTTTTATGTAAAATTTCTATGGCATTTCTACGAACACAAGTTAAATTTTACTTAGTATAGTATGTAATATATTATTATCTATGAATGGCTGGCCCGCAGGAACATCACAGAATTTCCGATAAATGCCCAATATAAATCTCCCATTGTAATGGATGTTTCATCAGAGTTCGCGAAGGTGTAGTTCAGGGTAGTTCAGTTCAGCCAAATCGAATTAAAGTTGTATTATTGTATTTCAAGGATCAGTTTATTATTCTTCTTTCTTCTTCCTGTTGTTTGTTCCTACTCATTTAATCTTTCTGGTTCACCGAAGAGGTAGATTTCAGGATGTGACATGTTTCTGTTGTTGTTGTTACGTTACTTTGTTCGTTTAGTATAGAAATATAAAAAACTAAAGTGCAAACGTAGAGAAGAAATCTACTGAAACATTCGGAAATGTGTAAATTGATTTAGTGTGTTTATGTATTGGAGAGTGTGCGTGTGAGAGTGTATGTCTGAGCCTTTGTGTGTGCGCATTTGTGCCGCGTTAATTGCGAAGCCAACGTTGACAGCGCCATCATGCGACAACCCTCGCTTATTGTGAATGCGGCTGACAGACTTCGACTTCCGTCGTCTCCTGTGACCTCCTTTCTAATCAATTATTTATTTTCAATAACACACACACATACTTATCCACACTTCAGCTGATGAGCTTGACGCGTGGGGATGCTGTCGGAAAAATTGTTTTAAGAGCCGCCTCGATGTTGATGCCATTTTCGTGTTTCCGAGAAGCATTTCTTGTTGTTCTTTTCTGTTGTTTTTGTAAACACTCTCCGAATTTAGAATTTGGTCAGTAATATTAAGAAATCTGTGTATAAACAAACATTCGTGCGTGTGTGTGTGTTTTTGGCGAGAGGGCGGCGGTATTCGTTACACTTGTTCAATAGATGATACCGCTTTCAAAGATGAGGATGATGGTGATGAGGACGCGTTTCAGTTCCGTTTCTCTTGTTGCTTACTTTCTTATAGTATTGAGAATGGGCGTGGTTGATAAGTTTTTTGTGTTTGGCGCCAGGGACTACATTTTTTTTTTATTTGCCTTGGATGCTTGAAAGCGAAGTTGTGTCGACTCCGGGGACAATCGAATAATTGCTGTGGTACTGGTACATGTAATTGTTATTATTGTTGTTTTATTGTTGTTACGTTACACACTCCGTCATTTAGTTATTACGTTAATTAAATTTCTTCGTAAAGTTAGAAGCATCGTTCTTTTATTGGGATTCAATTTAGTTGATTGAATTAGGAAAACTCGAGCAGCGAGTGAGAGAGAGTGAGAGAGAAGCAGAGTGCATTTATTGAAGGACCCTAAAAATTGTAGTTCAGGAATTTTAATATTGTTGTATATTTCTGCTAATAGTTACGAATACATGAAATACATTTTACAGTTATTCATTTTGCATTACATACATTATGTAAATTGTAATTGCTATGCATAGAAATCATATATAATTCCCTTTGAAGTGCTGTTAAAATATTGAGTTTTTTCCAGCACGTGTTTTGGACCCTTCAATTCTAATGACTTTGATATAAATACTAAAAATCTATGTTTTAATAAAATAATAATAATAACCCAAGTACGAGTATAACTCTAAAATGCCAACCAAATTAAATTCGTTATTCAATTTGAAGCACTTAAAAAATTCGCTTTCGCTTTTTTACAATTAATAATATTAAATATTTATTTGTCAATAATTTGAAAGTAAGTGAAACTGTTCATTTTACAGATAAACATTGCAAAATAAAACTGTTGGTATAATTATAGTGATTATTAACGAAAACTATTGCTTCAAACACTGTAATTTAGAACCCTTTTCCATTTACACGAGAGGGAAGCTAAAAACGATTGGTTTAAATAAATAATTAAATATTCAGGTGCTACTATTTTCATTTATTTCATGGCGTTCAGTTCGGTTTTTGGGATTTTGGAAAATGCTGTTCTAGTTTCTTGTTTCTAATATTAGATCATTTAGTGAACATGCATTTAATCACATTTATTTAATTTCTAGCTAAATTTCCGTGGACTGCTTTGTTTATTATAATTAATCGCGAAATTTATTGTATCAGTTAAAGTGCACAATCACAAACTCATGCAAACACACACACAGACACGTTTACATTGTATGTGTGAACCTACTCTAACATGCTCATTGTAATTATTACTTGATTCCCTTTTTGGTCGTTTTGTTTCTGGTTTCTATTGATAAATATTTTAGATGCATTTTCTGCCGTATTCCAGGAATGCAGTAAATATGTTTGCAACAATTTTATGAAGTGTGTTGGATGTGTAAACGGAGTGTGGCCACCTTTTTTCAAATCAGTTAAGTGGCCAAATTAGTGGGTAACTAGTTAGTTGATAGTTGTTCCTTTTTGCACAGAGGATTTGTGTGCATTTATAAAAATATGTATAAATATAATAATGAAAATGAAAATTAGTCATAACAATATCATAATGAAAATGAGTGAAAAATGGTGGAAAGTTGATGGCAAATATTTTTGTTTAACTGTATAATTTTCTGCATAATTTTTCCTCTCTTTTTGCTAAGTTTTATCACTGAATCACTTACAGTAGCTTGGGTAGGGATTCGGTTTGCTTATTTTGTTATAATAAGCAGACTTTTTTTATTTATTTTATAATAAAAATATATATATATTTTATAATAAAATTTTTATTATTTCATTTTGCGTTTTTCCAACGGCATCGCATGATTTAACTAAAAATATTATGCTACTTCCGCTGTTCGCCTGCCTGAACACGATCCGGAAAGTTTATCCAAAAACTAGAGGACTTGTAGAATAATATTGTGATTTGATGACATTGAATCTGGCCGTCAGCGTTGCCAGATGAATGAAACCCAAAGTTGTAAATGAATGTAATTGAGTTTCGTGGTTAGTTGGTGGTTTTACCCCCTCCTTCCTCGCTTTTTCCATCCACCAACATTTATCATGAGTGAACACGTTTTCACTGTTCGATTTTTTTAGTTGTTCGCGAAAATTCGAAATCCATTTTGAAAAATTATTCACCCGGAGCATTTTGCAAGCGATGACAAAACTATGGTTCTGGTCGTAGTTCATGGTTCATGGTTCATCTGTGTATGAATTCAGTGTTGATTGACACGGCTGTCGAGATGTCATTCAAGGTTTTTGTGAATCGGTGAGTGAGAGGAAAATAAAATATTGGCACAGGATTGAGATTTGTTGATCGCTTAAATTATTGGTCATGCTGAAGAAGAATTTCCACAAAACATATCCAGCATGTTTTGTGTGCTGAAATGCGATATCTGTTTGCAATACCTGTCACCAAAAAATCGTACGGTACGCCAACACATCCCCAGCGTTCTGTTTTGGTTATAAAATTTGCCTTTATGCTCCTTTGTGTGTTCGTTTAACAGAAAAACACTCAGAAAAAATAACAAATTATTGATTTATTTTTTCAGTCAAAATATAAAAATATAGCGTAAGAATGTTTGTCGATTTTATAGAAAGTTAAAAAGACATCCAACGGGGGTTACTGTAAAAACTGTGTGTAGGATGTAAAAACTGTATGAAGGGGGAAAAAACTTTCGGAGCACGTTTTGCACATTAAGTATAGCTTTTTCATTACATTAAACTGCTACTGAATTAATTTAAGTTCATCAGCCATTAAAAGCGAAGGTCAAGAAATGTTTTGTTAGCGCCATCTGGCGTCATTAGGAACAAAGGGGGGGGGAGACTATCAAGACTAAAGGAAAATAGAATTCAAATTTAAATAAAGAAGAATCATCATTCATCGAAATCAATATTTTGAACGTGTTTCTTTACGCTTGAGCGATAAGTTTTCAAGATTTATCGTTTTATTGAATAAATTTTAATTATAAAGAGTTTTAAATGTTTCGATGTTAATCAATAAATTTGGAAAAAACTCTTTGAAAGTTTTCAATGGAATTTTAAGAACTTTCGGTGGGTATCAAAAAAGTACATATATAAAACAATTATTCATCGAAGAAAAACGATCACTGAAATTGGATTCAAATAATTTTCGTAAAATTAAAGCAGAGGGAGACGGAAGACTGGAGAAAATCTCAACTCAACGAATCTGAGCTGCAAGTGTTGCCAACTGCGAGTCTGGTGGAGCGTATAAATTAGAATTGGCCAAAAAAGTTTGAATTCGGCACACAGAAACCGTTTGTTTCTCATAGTTCTCAAGAGTTTTCGATTTTCGTCTTTCCTTCTTTTTTACTTTTTGTGGGAGGGGGGTGGTTGGGGCGAAATTTATCTAGGGTGGGAGGATATTGAAAAGAAGAATTGCGACCACATCCAAGAAATTTGACGCCAAATCGCTTGACGCGACTTTATTAAAAATGCTCGCTTAAAAGAATAACGTAAAATATGCCACAAACAAATAAAGTAAAAATGTGATGTCGCATGCGAAGTGTTGCCAAAATAAGTGGACAGAAAAGGGGATGGAAGTTGTAATTGAAAAGCGGAGTCTAAAGTTGTCAACACTTTTATTAATTTTACGATTCTGATGCTGTCATTAATAATATAAAAAAACAAAATAAAATAAAACAGTCATCGACACAGCAGGTGGACTTTTTAATAAAAATATATTTCATTTGTAGAGGGTAAAAACAAGGAAAAGAAATAGATTGGCGGATGTGAAGAGGGTGAAAGATGTAGAGGAAGTAACAAATATGTTCAAATTGTTGACAGCTCTGCGGTTAGTCAGATGTTTTTGAAGGATTTGAAGCTGATGTACAGATCTTAATATAGGATGAAGGATTTAATTTAATTTTAATTTAATTAAATTTTTTTTTTAAAAAAAAAAAAGCAATAAGTGAAGAAGATGAAAGCAACGCATCGGATTACACGACACGAGGATAAGAAAAAAGGGAGGACATTCACATACGAGTAAAAGAGGTCCAAGATTAGGCACAAAAAAAGGAAAGTCTGTAGTAACAGGTGCAGGTTTCGCTTCTCAAGAGTTAATTGACACAGTTTACAGTCCCAGGAAAACAATCAGAGTTCAATGACAGGTCATGATACAGGTTCGAGAACAGTTGAACTTAAGGAAACAGACACCGAAGCAAGACCGAGAACAGGTTGAAGAATCAGAAATATGTCGAGGTCCCAGAACAGTTACAGGTAAGGCAAAGGATAAAAAAAAAAAAGTTTCAATCCCAACATCAATTAAAGGAACCGAAACGTAGTATCGAACATTAAAAAAGGATGAGACACGAAGTAGAGAAGAGATTCTGTTTGCGTTTCCTGTTCAGTGTTGTTTCCGAACTGCGTTAAATGAAAATTTCCCGAAAAATGCTTGAGGCTTAAAATTTTGCTTTTATTTTCATGCATTTCAATTAATTGTTGAGTGTTGACAAAAATCCAAAAAAAAAAAAATAATAAACGAAAAATAAAACAAAATAAATAAAAACAGTGTAAAACGATACAAGAACTTGTTGTTGGTGTTGTTGTTATCTGGAGTTTGCGTTAAAGTGATTGTGTACATGTGTGAATGTGTGAGGTAGTGTGTGTGTCAGTGTGTGTTCGTGTGAGTAGTTCATGCATTTGCTCAACACTACACCAACGATGAAGCGCAACAACGCGCTGTCAAAAATGAAAACACAATTTATTTTGAATAAATGAGAGAGCGAACGAAAGAACGCACGATTGACACGACGAAGAAGTGAATGAAGGAACGAGCGAATGATTGAATTAGTGAATGACTGAATGAATGAATAAATGTACGAACTTTTAATTGCTGCATCAAATGTACGCAAATATTGACGAAATGAAGTGAGCCGGTCTGCTGTATGCTTGCAATGCAACAATATACACTATATTGTAATATGACACACACATACGCATCCACTTGCAATACATCTACACCAATAAAGCTCTGCACAGATCCTTGTACATAAATAAACACCATCACACAACAAACACTGTCGACGCAAGATACAAACGAGTACAGAATGATACTGAAAATTAAGCGTGAAATTGCGAAAATGTATTCTGGTTAAAGGGTAGTAGAAAAGGGAGTAGGAATGGGAGTAAAAAGGGGAGCAGAAATGGGACCAAAATCTATGTTGGATGGAGAAGAGAGAAGCAACGAAATGTTTGCTTGGTTTTGCAATGCATTCAAGGATGGCAAATTTTATCCATGTTCATATTTTAGCACGTGTATTAATGTACATATAATATAAATTATATACATATATTAACAAAAAGTCAAAAGTTGTTTAATTTTTCTTAGTTTAATATATTTTAACATTTATTTATAGCTTTTTATTAACATAATCGCATTTGTTCTTTTATTAATAGCAATTATTTCTTCCGAATCATATTTGAATAGATTAAATAAACTGGCAAAAGTAAAGAAAAATGCTGATAGACAGACAATGTAAAAGTTTGTTTTTTAATTCAATTGATTTTTATTCAAAATCAAAGCTAGAGAAGTTTTTAAAGATTTTTTTGATCTTCCATTATAAAAATTTCTGATATCAATTTAAACTCGATACTGGAAAGAATATAAAATAATAATAATAATAAAAAAATCTAAGGAATAAAGAATGTGAAAGAAATCCTTAGATTTTGGAATGGAAAATATAATATTTTTCTCCGTAGTAATTTTATTAGAGAAGTTTTTCTTATGTTTGAATTTACTTTCTAAAGAAACATGATTAGTTACAAAAAAGAAAAAAGTAAAAATCTCTAAATTTTACTTGCGAATAATTTAATCTCTGAAATAATTTTATTATAAAACTTATTTTAGAGCATAACACGAACAAATTTTAGAGCATATTTTTTACAGATCTTCTAGTCAGATCCTCGATTGCTTTATAAAAAAGAAGGGCAAATGGTTGTATGGGATCAAATACAACCTAAGAACGTGCTCTGAAAATTTTCTCTTATGAGTATGCACTAAGTTTTTCACTTCGAGTTTTCTTGAGCGTTTAAACTTCAAACTTCAAAAAGAAAGCCTTTCTAATGTGCTTTTAACAAGCTCATAGAAAAATTTGAGTGCCAATTTTCGACATGGAGATGATGAGGATGACGACGACGATGGAATTACGAAAGAAGACAAAGAAAAATCAAAGATGACAAGAGAAGGGATCCAAGGGTGGAACTCCGACCAAAAGAGAACCAACACAGAAGAGACAAAGAAGTGCACCAGAGCGGAGCATTTTAATTCAATATAATGGCAATGTTAACATGCTACTTTTTCACCAGACACTATTTTTTGTTACTTTTCTCGCTTTAAAACTAGCAGTTTTGCTTTTTAACTCCATTAAAAATTTCAACTTTTTCAAAATCTTTCGTAGTTGTTTGTTAATTTAAGTACATTTTACAGTTTTATAGCTGAGATAAAAAACATTGCTAATGTTATTGTAGTTGTTGCTCCATAAGAACTTCAGCCTCTTTTCTTCCTCGTCTCTTGTTTCCATTGAATAAGCGATGAAAGCGACGTTCATAGCTCGCGACACGACGAACGATAAAAGTTTTAATGCAGCTTCAGTTGATTTTTGCTGTACTTTGGAAAACTTCAAACATTTCCTTTTATTGCTGCTTCATCTCAAATGCTTAGCTACTGAAATTCTATTAACTGCACTGAAGTCCCGTCGATTTAAAGATACTGAAGCACGTAAGGTTCTTTTATTAATGCTTTTGTTTTTGCTTAAAAGATGCATTGATGGAAGGTGAACTTTACTAAGTTGCACTTTCTTTTGTTACTAACAACAGTAACAACAACGTTCTGGCTGCAGAGCAAACTTAATTTAATTTAATTTTTCATACGTCGTGGAGTACAAAAGAATTTTATTACTCGTATAATGTTGAACTCGCTGTTGAATAACAGGAATTGAAAAACAAGTGATGCGGAGACGCTTGAGTCTCAGTTTAGATACTGTATAAAATGCTTCAAAACAAGAAAAATAGAAATGAAAATAAACCTAAACCGGAAATAATGAAGAAAGAGTTGAAACAGAACTTTTCCTTCCTTTCCTATTCTTTCATTTCGGAAACTTCCTAAACAATTTCAATGTTTCAATAAGAATTGCGTTGTTTTTAATTTGACAAATTCAATAAATCGTTAATAATCGTTAATCGTTAATTGCTTGGTTTTTCAATAATTTTGATGTGAAGTTTGAACCTTAATAAAGAAGAAATCAAGGAGAAAATCTGTGTTTGTTGTTTTTCCCAGTTTTATTTTATTTTATGTTACATTCATGAATTTTAAAAATTTTCTAAATTTATTAAAATCTGTTTCGAAAGCGACGGAAGGATGTTCGTTTTAAAAGTGTGATCGGTTCTACATACATATTGTGGAAATACATACACACTCGCACATTTTATTAGCATATACATACGCACACATACAAACATGGAGATGGGAGTGAGGAGGTGGGGAGGGTGAGGTGAGGGAAAGACTGAAACTGAAGGATGGGTAAATATAAAGTATTGAGTATAAAGTATTCTACTTGTATACGATGTGCATGCATGGTTGTGGAGATAGAAGTGTGATCGAGAGAGAGAGAGAGCGAGTGAGAGAGAGAGTGGAATCTGCTAGTTAAGTGAAATGAGAACTTTTTGTCGATGCTGTAAACGTTGTTGCTGTGGTTGCTGGTGATGCTCTTCGGCGTGTATATGGAAGGATATCAAAGTGTTTTTTGTTGTTGCTCTCTTATTTATTTCTTTTTTATTCAAGAACTGCTGCTGTTGTTGTTGTTGTTGCTGTGGCTCCATGCAATTTAAACAGTTTTGTTACCAAAAATATTTCTGCCACACACACTCTGATTGCAGACAAAAAGACGAAGCAAAAGAGGAAGATAGATCAAAGGAAGAAGAGGATGAAGAAGAAGAAGAAGAAGCAGATAAGTGAATTAGGACGTGGATCAACGACAAATATACTGTTGTTGCAGTTGTTGAGAGAGAGAGAGAGTCCTCAAGGTAGAAAAGAGGTGGACAGAAAAATAACAGCAACCAAGCTAATAAATAAAACAAAGTAAGCAAAATAAATAAAACATTGTTGTGTGAAGCCCCCTGTGTGAGTGTGTGTGTGTGTTTTAGTGTTTTCTATGTTTGTGTTACTGCAAACTCGAAACCACACGAAAATAAGAACAACAACGCTTATAAACACTCACACACACTAACACAGAGACGATTACAAGACCACGTATTCACCTCAGGAATAAAATACTCGGCTGCACTCTGAAGCTGAGTTCTTCCTTGAAATGCATCTTTTGTCATGTGTTTGTGTGTGTGTGCGTGTGTGTGTGTGTGTGTGTGTGTGTGTGTGTGTGACTGCCTTCTCGACTGTCGCTGTCGGTTTCATTCAACAAGCTCTTAAATGATGTCAAACTATTTTGAAAGAATTTATTAAGTTTGCTAAAAGAATCATCATCATCGACATCGTCATCATCATTATTATTATCTGCACCTCCATCATTAAAAGTGAAGCAACGCAATGCTTTCACGAAGTAATGCAGCAGACGCCATTTTTATTGTCTTTGTTGTTGTTTTCCTTCTTTTATTTTCTTTTTGTTTTATAAAAGTTTACCTACCAAGCGAGGAAATTGTTGGTGTTGTTGTTGTTGTTGATGGTATCGTTGTTGTCTTATTTAAACCCACTCTTAACACAAATTCACCTGAGATCTACCATGTCATCAAACAACAACAACAAACACAGAGACACGGCGATAGTAACAAAACAGCAACAACAACAACGACAAACAGCTAACAAATGAATTCCAAAACATTTTCCAAAATAGTTGCATTTTATAGCATCAACGCGTCAGGAGCTGTTATTTAGTTGTTGTTGCTTTCCGTCTTCTTCATTTGCTGTTGTTGCTGCTGTTGTTGTGATTGTTTTCTTTGTTTTTGTTTAAATGGCATTTCGTTGTTATGCAGAAATGAAGTTGAAAGCATTTTCGCTGGCATACTTTGAAGAAGCATCCGAAACTCACTCATAGAATGAATGGGTGAATGAATGACTGCGTTTCACCAAGGATTTTCAAAAAACAAAAACAAAAACGGAACAAAAAGGATGAGAAGACGAACTTCAGCACGTTTGCTAAAATGACTGATTTCGCATTTTAATGAACTCTCTGTTGCGTCATTAAATTCGAGAGAGTTATTTTGATAAATGAATGCATGAAACTTAAAAATGCCAAAAAATATAAAAATCAAAATAATTAAAGTACAACGAAATGAAAATCGAATGAAATAAATTAAAATTGAAAAGATTTAATTTAACGCGTTAATTTTATTATACATTTAATAAAGATTTGCTGAGAAATGCTTCAAATGAAACAACACAAAATAAGTATTCATTGCAATATTTAAAGAACTTTGTTAATAAGAAGGTTATGTTAGAAAATTAGGTTATCAAGTTAACCTAAGTTAAGTTAACAAGTTATTCAAACATGATTTATTGGGATGATTTATATTAAAAACTTAGAAATTCTACTTTAAAATGGTTTTATTTTATTTATTTCTGTATATTTTGCTATACACACTTGTTTATTATAAAAAACAGAATAAAAATCTTAATAGAAAAATAGGCTTGTCTTCGCATAAGCTATTAAATTGGCATTTTTTCGTACTGAAGGTCATTCAATTTTGTAAAAATTTAAATAATATTTATATTGTAACAATAAGCATACATTTTTTCTACGTTTGTATGTTTAAATATATTTTGAATATAAAAACATCGCGATTTTACTGCGAAAGTATTTAAAACACTTTAAAAAGTGTAAAGATTAAAAAATGAAAATAATTAATTCATTTTTACATTTCATTGTTATTTCTTTCATCTTATTTTCTATGTTCAATTAAATTTTTATTTAATTTATTAAATCTTTCAATTGTGTTTCTCTCAGCCTTTGAATTGTATTTGCTTTGTATTTATAACACTTTCTCTCTCTCTCTCTCTCTCTCTCTCTTCTTCTCTATCATTCTCTTTCTCTCTAACCTTTTCTTTCATTATAGCCTTGATATCTCATCGTAATCAAATCGTCATCACATCGCATCTTTTGTTCCGTTTTCCTTTCTTGAATAACCATTTCAACTAAAAATGTAACTCGAAATCTCCGTTTGTTGTAGAAATGATAAACAACAACAGCAACAAAGGACAAGGAGTAACAACAGAGGCAACAATGCAGCAGCAATGAGAGTACCATTGACAACACTAACGACAACAACAACAACAACCTTTCCACTTTTAATGATTCCTCATAAATATTTATGCTCAACTTTTATGTACGCAGAGGCAACAGCGTCGATCTCTCTGCACTTGCAAGTCCGTACACCTGCCCCCTCCCCTTTCCGGCACTCGATATCCATCCACACACATTCACATAACCTGGTGCTCTGCTGTTCCTGCCATAAATCCAATATGGCGGCGATGCACCCGATGCTGAGCTCTGAGTATTTTTTGAGTTCATGCTTCAAACTCACAGAAGTAACGTAAACCAGAAGCGTAACTGAAAAATTTATGGTCGTTAGGGGGAGAGGGAGGGAGGAGAGCGACACGGAGTCCGTGAGAGATGCGGGGTTCAGCAAGGAGAAGACTTAAGTGTGCGTTGGGGTGGGATGAAGCAGCGGAAGCCGTTGCTGCTTCTTCTGTTGTTTTATTGTTGTTGTGTGTTTGTGTTTAACGATGAATGAGCTGAGTTAAACTGAGCTTTACTGAGGTCGGCAGCAGCGTCTGGGAAGAGAACCGTGGAAGAATCATCGAAGGATGACGCACTCTCAACGGAAGCAAGCGTCACCGAAGCATTTGAAGCCCCAGACATGAACTCAGGATTAATCGATGGTGCTTACGACGGGGCAGGGGCAAATCTGATAGACTGGAAAGAAGAGAAACGCGATGATAAGGAATACAAGATAATAATGAAAAGGATAGAGTGGAAGGAAGAGGGGGCAATGGAAGGAGGGGGCAGAACATGACGAAAGAAGAGAAGAGACACGAAAAAGCGAGAGAAAGACAAGAATAGGAACTGGAAGTGCGTTGAAAAGAGACTATCAAGAAAAAGCAACAACAACAATAATAATAGCAACGAGGACGAGGACGAAAAAAGATCAGAAACAGCAAGAATAACAACGGATCAATAGCAACAACAGTGGAACATCTTCAACTGAAGAATCAACACAGAAGAACCACAACGAAAGAAGAGTGTTAATAAATAAACGATAATCCTCCTTGAACGATCCTCCTCCTTGAAAATCAGCCGCTCACCACGGTCACCGCTGCGCCCCATCACCCTTCATTCAGCCATCCCCTTCATTCTAACAATCCGTAAATACTGAAGCTTACCCTTTTCCTTGATACTGTCTTAATCTATTGTTAGCACCACACTCTTTCTACTATCAAATGTTTTATGAAATGTAAAATGTAATATTTTTAAGTGAGTTCGATTTTCACTCATCGATGAAAATCGCAGAACAAACAAGAAAAGTCATGCTCGATCGATTCGACGATGCTCGTGGAATGAATTGAATCCGCTCAGGAAGCGAATCTGGATGCATGCGGAAAGCATTCAAGTGAAGCGTTCACAACAAGGATTCAAGGATTCAACAACATAACGTAGAAATGTTTACGTTGTTGTTGAGTGGAGAAGCGATGTGAAGGAATTTTTTGATTAAAAACAAACCATGATTAAAAGACTTTTGCAAACTCTTCTCGTTTTGTTGCTTTATCGTCGTACGAGATCCGAGAGTTATTTTCTATCTCTTTAGTAAGGAGTTGATTGAAAATTTGCCGCGACTGGCGAAAATATTTGAAAGTGAATCAGAGCGAAGATCTGAAGCGGAAAATTGAAAAAATATTGTAGTGTTCTTTAATGGGAAGAGTCATGAGCAGTGGAACGGAAGAGGAAAGACAGAGACAACAAAGGAAGACAGAACTGAGATGGTTTGAAAGGGTTTCTGTAGAATATATTGCATTTAAATTCTGTTGAATATTGTTTGTACATAGTTTCTTTTACCCAGAATTTTTAATTTAGTGCTTATTTGCTCATTTTTCGACGGATTTTAATCTTAATTTATACTCTAAACTTATATTTAATTTCAGTAAATTTTTACTTGAATATAAATAAATATACATATAATTTATATTCAATTTTCCAACCTTTTTTAAAATGTTCTTTTTATATCAAAAGCATTTCATGTAATAATCTGTAAAGTGTAAAGGTGTTAAAAAAGTTCATAAAGGTCATTATCATTACAACCTTTATACCGAACTACGTTTGAATCTCTTTCGGCTCTCTCTCTCCTTCTGACTCTCGCTCTCTTCAGTTAACAGAGCACAAATAATAAGAAGGAAAAAACCACAAGCAACTAAGAACAAAAAAAAAATACTAAAAAAAACTACAAATACTGAAAAATAATCACTGACGAGAATAATAATAAAAACTGTGGATCGAGGAGAAACAACAGCAAAAAAACGAATTCTTTTTTATAGCAGTTTTTACGCATTTTACACGCTTTACTTTTGAGCCATTTTTATTACTTGTGTGTGGTTGCTGTTGTTGTTGCTGCTCTTCCGTACTCTTTTTTCTGACGTGTTCCCCAAGATTCATAGGGACTCTCTTTTTTGTTGTTTTTGCTTAGGTTGCTCTTATTATTCAGGTCCTTCTTGGACCCGGTTGCACTTTTTAGAGCACATCGCGGTGTTGTATCGTGGTTTTATGGTCCCTTCTGTATTACTTTTCGTAGTTTGGTCTTTTTCAGGTTTTCCCCTACTTTAGTTTAGTGACCACAACTCTGTTTTTTTGCTTTTGCTTTCTTTTTTGTTGTAGTTTCTGTTTTGTCCTCACACAGAGCAGTTAAACAGACAAGCGTGGAAATCCTTCGGGTATCATAAGAACGATATAAACAAGGACTTTCGTAGTTTCAACTTCTTTTCGGTTGCCGTTATTTTTGAGTTTGTGGTTTTGCTGCGAGAAATTTTTAATGATCTCAGCAAGCGAGTGAAACGTGCTTACAGGTGTTTCTTGTGTAATAAACTAATGATAGACTGATCAATTTTAAGACACGATTTCGCTAAGATTTCATTTTATTTCATCAAAAAATAAAAAAATAAACGTAATATAATAATAAACCAGAAATAGTGTTAACTCCGGCCTGGCCGAAGTTCATATACCCTACATACGTTTACTTAAGAATTAGGCGTGGTAATGTTCTAATTTTTTTTTTCCTTTTCAATCTTAAATAGAAACACCTTTAATCTTAAATATTCGTGCCAAATTTGATTAAGATATCTATTCGTTCTCTTGTAATCGTGATTTCCACAGACAGGCAGACAGACAGACAGATGGACAGACAGACGGACAGGCGGACAGACAGACAAGATCGTGCTGATCAAGAATATATATACTTTTCTATACCTGACACGCCTCCTTTAATGGGTTACAAACGGCAGCAGTAAGTGAATATACCCTCATCACTTCGTGTGTAGGGTATAAAAATATATACTCGTACATACAATATACTTAAAATACTAAAATGAAACAATTCGCAACAAAAGTACGTAAATTAGTCTCACATTTTTACAGTTTTAATCACTCATACGGTTCGAGTTTCGGTTGCAAACAGAAGCTATTTTTTTTACTATTTCATTTCTTTCTGTTGCTTCTTAAAAAAGTTCGGATTTCCACACACAGTTCGCTGTACTCATTTTCCATTTCCAAGTCATTAACATGAAATGACTGAAACCGCACTGAAGCTCAACCAAACAACAGAAACACACACAAATACACTCAGTCACATATACCAACACATTCTCTTTTCTGTGTTATGAACAACGAAATTCGAGGCTTTCGTTTACAGCGATTTCCATTTTAATTAAGTTGAAAATTACAAATGTTTGTGGTAGCACGTTAACAGTACCACAGCTACAAACAACAACAATAACAACAGCAACAACATGCAACATACAAAATAATAACGAAAGCAACAGTAATTGCAACAACAAATAACAAAACAACAAGTCTCAAAAAGTAATCAAATCAAATTATTGTACAACATTACAAATGTACACTTTTTATGGTCTATGTATTTGTGTATCTGAGTGTGTGTGTGTGTGTATGTATGAGTGGGTTTTAGTGTTTAGTGTAAACTTGACAAACTGAAGTGTTGTTGACTTGAATGTAATTTGATCGTTTTTTTTTTTACTTTCTATTTAATGAATTTGTGAAAAATAGCCAACTACTAAAATTTAGGTTGAAAAAGTAGATTAAATGACACAAATACAAATGCCAACAATGCATGTAAAACACATAACACACACTCACTCATGCACTTCGCTACTCTTAAACACACTTCTCACTCAAACAGACACATTTGAAAATTAACACGTTAGCAATTTAATTGACATTTCAGATTTTTAGCGGAGTAATGAACCTGTTTCTAAATCCAGATAGAAACCTCTTCACCTACACCTCAACACGTTCCCTTCCCCCTGCACAATTTAATTTTATCAATTTTATCATTAATTGAAAAATGATAAAATTCGAATAAAGTAAGAAATCAATTGAAAAGAAGTGCTAGATTCAGTAAATAACTGATACTGATTTCGCTTAAATAACTGATACTGAATAACTGAAAAAAATGGCATTTGATGCAGTCGGCGGACCACATCTATCTTTAAATGAGTGTTATCAGGTTTCAATATATTAGAAATTTCACCTTCTTAACTGACTGCCAGTATTAATCTAAGTTCAAATCCTTCTGTCTGGCGTAATGTATACTCTCACACCCACTCTAGGCAGGATGAAAGGAAAATGCATCAATTGAACGATTTTCTAAGAACCGATCAGAGAGATTTCTGCGTTGTAAATGATTACGTTCTTTCAATTCTTGTGTTAATTAAATTTTAAAAGCAAGCAAAAGCAAATCGTTAAACAAAAGAAATGATTAATTCTCGGGAACGACGTGGAATTTAAGTTCATGCATCAAGGACCTTAATAACTTTAACACGCTCTGCAATCTGTATACGATTAACTCCATTTTTATAATTTTCTATCATTGTAGGTAAGAAATAATAGAAATTGTCGAGAAACAAACATGGCGTTTAACAGATATTCCCATTCAACATCCTAAACGTACTTTTGGATAACACTTTATATACTTTTCTTATGCTTCTGTGAGTACAGATCATTTAAAACTCGGCGGATCACGCCTCTTGATGTTCCTTTGGATTTAAGGTTCCTTTGGAGCTGAAATTCCTTCGGACTTGAATTCTTTCATAACTGGGATCCCATCGCCACTAACTAAATAATCTCTTCTTCTATGAGAAGCTCCATTGAGTTTCATCATGATGTAATAAAATAATTCCGGAAAGGATTTGTGTTGTACGAACTGAAGGCGGGACTCGTGGTGAGCGAGAGTTCACCGTACTGCAACGAAACGAGGGAGAAAAAAGAGAGAGAGAACATTTAAATAAATTATTTTTGTTTGCATGTTTATATTTAAGTATATTTAAATTGAAAAATTGTACAAAAATAATAAAAATTTATAATAAAGGAGATTAATATATTTTCATGTTAACAGATTTTTCTATTTCTCTAGAAACCTCTTTTAAATTTTTAATTTGAAATTCCTCGAAGTTTTATTTGTTTATTATTAAAATTTCATCCTTAAAAATACAAAAATCTATATTTAAAATGAGTAAAAAATAAGCTACGAATGCCCAAAAAATAGGAGAGATAAACGAACGCGTACCGAAAACTTTGCTCGTCATTTTCTATTATTTGCTTCTTCGTTTTCTTGTTTTTTTTCCGCATTTTTCTTAAACAAATAAAAGACTTCCGAAAGCTTCAACATCAACAGAGGAAAAACATTCCATGAAACGTGTTGAGTGTACAGAAGCAGCGTCTGCTGTTGTTGTTGTTGTTGTCGTTTAAGTTATTTTCAGGCGCATCATATTTAAAAAAAAAAACTAGAAGCAAAGCAAATCAATGAGGAAAAAACGCTTGCAACACATCAACATTTCAAAGCTTTCGACGAGAAAATAATGCGTCAGTCAGAAGCTGGAATATTTTAACTATCAATAAAAATCAATAAAAACACACAAGGAAAGGAACAACAAATAACTGAACTAAATAAACTAAAATAAACCGAAAATAAAAACTAGAATACAAGGAGGAGAAAACAACAGCTTCAAAAGTTGGCAAATTATGCAGTATTTTTTTAACATTTTCTTTTTGTGTTATTCACTAGAAATCGATGGATCAAGAGTACGTTTGACTTGCTCTCGAAAAACTTCAAGAGAAAGTTGTTTTAAAAACAACACAAATAAAACAGAAACAGAAAAGATTCAGCAGAAAGCATGTCAATTTAAGTCACCAGCGAAGGATTCGAATCGAAGCAGAAAACAAAAGCAAAACGAAGAAATAGAATAAAAACAAAGATCAAAAGGGAAAGTAAGAATATAAAAAAACAAAAAGAAACAAAATAAAACAAATCTATCAAAAATTGTATGAAGGAATCAAAAATTTAAATAAGATAAACGTTAGTAAAAAAATATGGAAATAAGAAAAAATGTTTACTGAAACTATTTTGTGATTTTTGTAGTCTGATAATTCTTGCAAGTTAGTTTGTTTTAATTTTATTGCACAATTTCTTTGTATTTCTAAATTTTATTCTTATGAAAGGAAATGACAAAAAATATCAGAAACATTTTTATATTTTTTTTATTTTACTTATTATAACATTTATACTGAAAATTGCCCCTCCCCCCGTGTTCGACGATACCACCAACCAGGAATAAATTATCATTAATTGCGAAATATTTCGTTGAAATTTAAGAATATTTAATTTTTTTTTTTTACTATTCATTAACGTATTCTTTTTTAAAAATATACTTTTCCCAAATATAAAATTATTATTTTTTCCTGTCAAACGAAAGACAAAACCACTCAATTGTATTTTTTTTATACGTAGTTCTGCTTTCTACTTTATATCAATTTCTCAGTAATTCTATTATTAGTTTGTGTTAATTTATTGAAATTTTTTAGCATAGCAGCAGGAAAAAACACAAAAAAAGTTTGCTAACTTTCTGCAAAAAGATTTAAAAGTTTTTCCACTATATTAAAATAAAAATAAAAAATTTTAGTTTTCCACTTAAGATCGAATATTAAAACAGAATTAGTGAGGGAAAGAAAGAGAGGAAGAAAGAAAAGGCAAGAGAGTGCAATAAAGACAGAGATGGAGTGATAAAAGGATGGAGAGAGAAAGATAAAAGGAGAGAGATTGGAAGACAAAGAAGGTATAATGCAGAAATTAATTATAAAAATATGGATTTCGTCATGAACCAAATATTGAATCATAATGTTTGTTTCTCCTTCACTACTTCCACTACCACCGTGTACATTTTTTTGTTGTTGTTTCTGTTACTCTCTCAGAAGAAGGAAATTTAATATGATTTTTAGTACTAGAAATTGTTATGGTTGTTAATGTTGTTTAAGTTAGTGGTTTTCATTGTTATTTTCACTGTTGTTTCTTGTTATTATTTTCTTTATTATCATCATTGTTGTTGTAATTAATGTTTCATTACCAAAGCTGATTAAAAGTTGAATCGAAATAGGAGAAGAAAAACGTTTAAAACGAAAAAAGAGTTTTATAGAGTGCAGAGTGCATTAAAACTTTCATGCTGCGTTTGTTTTACGAGTATATAAAATCCAAGTCTATCGCATACAAACTCATTTACTCAAACTCATTCACTCAGTCAAAAGCTAAGGATAAAAGCCATTCACGTTTGTATTTCTATAGAAGCAAATTCACATGAATGTTTAACCTCGGGATTAACAGGATTTCCCATTTTCCGTAAAGAGTCCGGTTCAGAGCAACCCGGATAATCGAGGTTCAACTGTAGTTTATTAAATTGTAATAATTCTTTCGTCTTTCATTTTCATTTCAATTGGAATTTCTTAAGCTTCTTTAAAAAAGGTCAAGAAAAGTTTCGTTTTTTTACAAAGAAAAAAATTTTAGATAATTTAATATCGTAATTTGCTCATAAATTAAAGGAACCCTTTCTAATTTCTGCTACTTCCATCCATTTTCAGTCCTTTCATTATTATTACTTTCATTTTTAGTCATTTTCATTTTTCAATTCATGCATTCATTTTGGGTCATATTTTAGTTGTTGTGTATTTTTGGACCCTGACATAAATCAAAGCCTTCTTCTCTCTCTTCCTTTTCCATCCTTTCTACCTTTTCATCCTTCTTTTAAACATGCTAAATTTTGGTAAAAGTTTCACACTGATTTAATACAATTACACCATTTTGTCACACACACATACACACAAATGCACGAAATGGCACCAATTTTTTATGGTGACAAACACGCTATGAAAAGACACTAAATTTTACAAAATAAAAAACAACGAAGCAACACAAAGAATAGTAAAGAACAAAACCAACAGGAAAACAATAACAACAACGACTTGTGAAACAAATTGCATATCATTAAAGAACACTTAAGTGACCGCCATTTTTTTAAAACACGCACACAACATGTACACAAAAATTTGTTCACAAAGAAGCCAACAAAAAGATCACAAAAAGTGTGAAAAAGTGATAAACACTTTTATTTACGGAGTTTTCATTCTTCATTTATATTCTCCACTATTTTAGTATTCCACAATAGATGCGAGGGTAGTCCCAGAAGTAGTGCCCAACCTAATAAAGAAAACATAAAAATGTGGCCAAAAAATCTATATTTCTCAACACAGTTCACCTTCAGCTCGTTACACTTTTCCTAGGGATTTTCAATAGTTTTGACACCCTATTTTGGTAATGAGACCTCAAAATATCCAGGAACCGCAGACCCCACCTCTTCATTGTTTACGCTAATCTTTTACCCCCGAGGAATTTTTCCAAAGTTGGGAAGAGAAAATATCCAGAGGTGGCCACATCTGATAAACAGGTTGCGTGAGGAAGCAATTCGAACTTAATTTTGACCATCACAATATCGGATGTAAGTTTGGGTCTGTAGGTTTTCAAACTTCAAACGTAACCTTGGTAACGGAGCGTACATTTCGATCTTTTTCAAACAACTACTTTTTTTCGTTTTTTTGTCCTTTGTAACTCGTTCGACGTTCTTCTCTCAGTCATCTGTTAAAAGTTTCTTCCGGTTCCTTTAGATTTTTTCTTTCTTCTTCTTTTCTTCTTGTCTTTCTCTCTCTCTCTCCAC
The DNA here is from genome assembly GCA_949629155.1 of Myopa testacea. Lineage (NCBI taxonomy): Eukaryota > Metazoa > Arthropoda > Insecta > Diptera > Conopidae > Myopa > Myopa testacea. The sequence goes on from OX451346.1 coordinate 12,721,925, forward strand.
TATACTTTGTTTTACTATCAGAAAATCACATCAAGTGGAGAGTCGAAGCTCTGTGAGGTGCTCTTAGCTCTATAAATCTTTTATATTGACCATATCTATCGACGTCAGTAACACGTCATGACATCGCTCATTAATAAATTATACATGATTTCGGTCCATGACACTGGCTACGATTTATCTCACGTTCTTAAAAAACTTTCACCGAATCTTCATTTGGCTCGATTTTTCTTCTTCGTATTTTGGATTTTGTGGTTTCTTCTACTTTTCAATTTCAAACCATTTTCCAAGAAATTGTTAAGGAATGAAGGAAATCTTCTCATTCTCTTGCACACTCCTACACATCAAGCATAAAAAAGAAAATTTTGCTTTTCTTTATTGCAAACAAGATCGATTACTTAAGTGCCAAGCAAGCCACAAAAAAGCACTAAAGTAAAACTGCAAGCAACTTTTTGTGGTATAAAGAAAGGAATAAAATAAAAAATCAAAATGTACAAAGAGGGACAACGACAGAGAGAGAGAGGGAGAGATAACGATGGATATAAACAAAGCGATAGCCAACGATAGAAAGAATTCATCCAAGATACACACAATTCTTTGAACACACTTCCTCGAGTCCTTTCTTCAGTCCTTGTATCCAAAAGAGTCAAGCAGAGATTTCAAAAATTCTTAAGAAAGCACTCTCATTCTTTCTCTCTCTCTTTCTCCCCCTCTCTTTCTCGTTCTTTCTATTCTTCAAGTAAAGTCAGTGTTCTCCATTTAAGTGTAAACCACATACACTCAGCCAGACACACACAGAGTGTGTGCTATAATTTTGCTCTAATTTCACTGATATTCAGTCTGAATGTAATCACGCTAAATTTATTATTAAAAGATAATAAAATGTTATAACGAAATCTCTAAATTTTCCGATATATTTTATAATTATAATTTCAAGAATATTACTAATATACATATATTATACACTATATGAATATTTCTATATTTTCTACTATATTTTCTATACTATATTTTCTTATATATCAATAAACTTCTGGCTCAAAATTGTCGCAATATTAAACAACAATGAAAACAGCAGAAATAATTAAAGTCAAAGAGAGATAGAAAGAAAAAAAACATCTAGTATCAAATATTTAAAAGTTAATTGAAAATATATGTTGTGCATGCAGACAGGAAGCCCTTCAGAGTCCTTCGGAATGAAGTCCTGCGTCATTCATTTGGGCATACATGAAAAAGTAATTAGATAACAAGGAGCAAACAAACAAACAATCATACAGAAATATAAAAAAAATACACAAGAAATATAGAAAAATAACCACAAAAATATGTAACTAAAACGTAGTCAGCAAAAACTTTTCATTGCAAGTTAAAAAACTCTCCTCGGAAGGACTTCCGAGCATATAATTAAGTAGAACAAATGAATGAAATAAATGTGCGTGTATGTGTGCACATGTCTGTGTGTGTGTATGTGTGTTTGTTTTGCTTCGTTCGCTTTGATTTTAACTTCCTTTCAATTTAAGTTAAGTGAGGATGAAGCACTTTTTTTGTCAAAACTCCTCCTTGACTAACATTTTAATGAGTTAAGTTTGTCATTTTCGGTCTATAAATTTTAATTAAAAGCAGACGAAGATGAGAAGATGTAGTAGATGAAGTAGAAGACGAAAGAGAAGAATTGCTGAATGGTGAACGTCGAGTTGGATGGCAATAAATTGCAACATCGTTGAGATTGAAAAACAACGGCAACACTGTTGAAATGTAGCACAGAAATGAGACAAAGTTTTAAAGAGTTCTCTCGTTTTGCATCAGAGCGTTAAGAGTTTATATGTTAAGAGTCTTGTCGAAGTTTCAGTCGCAAATTCTTCAAGTAAATGATTAACTTGATTAAAAAAGCAGAGAAAAAACACGTTTTGCTGTTATTCTTGTCAAATAAATAAATATATAAATATATGTACATATATAATGTTTAAGGTTATTCAGAATATTAATTTTGTTGTTCCAACGAGCCCTTGAGTGGATTTATGGGACCAGTCATATGGGACCGTTTTCTGACTGTTCAGAACATGCAGGATTTTTAGGCCGTTTCAAAGCTGATCCTTCTCGACAATCTTTAATCATTCAAGTAGGTTTCACTTCATGAGATAATAATTAAAATACCTCAAAAAGTATGCTACAATTAAAAGCACTTCAGAAAAATGAAAGCAGAACCACACCAAACATTCACTAAAAACTCAACCAAACTTGTTTGGAATTTGAGACTCTAACCTCGCACAAACGGCACGCAGAAGAGTGGCTGCCCAAAGAGTACAACAACAACAATAGCAATCACAAAAACAACAGCCACAAAGGGAAAAAGAGCATCTAAAACTGTTGCAATAACAACAACACAGTTGCAACAATTGTTGCATATTCATGTTGCCAAACCGCTTTCATCAACGCGTTAAAGGAGTGAGCATCGTAGGACCAAACGAAGTGGTACTTTTACACAAAGGCAAAAGAAAAAACAAGAAAACACGAATTGAATAGTAAAACAGACATCTAAAAAAAGGAATCAATAGTAGAAAGCAAAAGAAGACAATGAGAAGCAAAAACAACGCACAAAATACACCATAAGAAATAGAAAAACAAGACAAGATTGAAAATCCAATTATTGTTATGGTGATAAACTAACCACAGTAGAAGCAAAACAACAACAAAAGCCCAAATATATAAAAATGTGTATTCGAAGTTTTCTCATCTTCTACGATCGCTATTCGCTGTTTTTACAACTTGCGTAGAAAGCAAAGCAGAAAACGTAGAAAGCAAAGTAGTACAATAGAAAGAGTAGTATACAAATCTTTTTGTAAAAAGGTATCAGAAAATATACAAAAAACGGTATTAGAAACGGTAGTAGTCAAAATAGTAGAAACCTACTGGACAAAAGTAGTAGAAATGTAGGTAATACTAAATCGAAAAAATATTGTAAATTATTAAGTGAAATTAATAAATTTAAGATATATGTAATATGATTAAAACAATAAATTATATTACAACAAGAAATATAAAAAACAAATTACTTTATTTAAACTAAAGCAATTTAGCAACAATTTTAAAATCATTACTAATTTACTTAACTTAACTTGTTGCATGTTAGTTTGAAACAATTTTTTATCATTTACTTTAATTTAATATCTTCATCTGCGCATTGAAATAATAATAATAATAAAAAGTAAGAACATATATTAATTTTTTTAATTTCTTATAGAAAGCAGTTCATCTACAGCTAGCTTCGGATGCAGTCTCTGCCACTCACGGTGCCGATTCCATCCACAGCAGCGACGTCCTCATCTTCGTCGTTATCGTATTCAGTATTTTAAGAAGAAGAAAAATAATCAGAAGCAGAAACAGATATTGAAATAATGGCGGCTGTGAGACGGTTAAAACGGAAACGGATGCCAGCACAAGGGCGTTGCATGCTGTTGATCGAGGTTGAAATTCATTTAACAACAGTTTAATTCATGTGGGAACAACAACAATAATAATAATAAAGACAACAAAAAACAATAACTACAACAAATACAACAACCAAAACAACAATAAAGACAAGTATATCCATAGAAACAACATCACCAACATTAAATATTAAAATTTTGTGCAAACATTTGAATTCTAAGAAAGAAAGAAACAAACCATGAGAAAGGAAGAGAAAAAAGAAAGATAAGCTTCAAGGATAAGAAAAGAAATGAATGAAGAACCAGAAAAAAAAGGATGACAGACATCCATGTCAAAATACATGCCATGGTTTGTACAATTTTTATTATCCTTGTTGCTCGCACACACAACCAAACACACACAGTCGCAGGATTCAGAAAACAATTCAGAAAAAGCACAAAATGAATTTCAGTTGACGAAGGATTTCGATTATGATTTAAAGTAAATGAAGACGGAAGGACGTCGATGTTGGAGTAAATGAAAGGAACACAGAGGCACAGAAAGAGAGAGATAGAGATAGAGGTAAAGAGAGCTTTATGTAGAAAGTACGTAGGAAGGATTAAATATATACAGGGAGAAACACAGCACAGACTTTGCTACTGTCAAAGAATGAGTTGGAAAAACAAGTTAATAGAAATGTTAAAATTAAATTTAAATCAGATTCTAATCGATCTAAAATAAGGACTCTGAAAGCTCGACAAATTTAGAGTATTACTCCTTTTTTTAATCCCCTTCTTCTTATATTATTATTCAATCACCTTGATCCTTCCTTTCCTTCTCTCATAAGACCGACTTCTAGTTTATCTTGATTTTCTTTTTCTCTTTTGTTTCCGTTTTCATCCAAGCAAAATTTGGATGGTTTTCAGAAATCCGCAGCGCCTTCTTCACTCGAAAACTTGAAGCTGCTTTTAGATAACACGCCCGCTTCCGCTGACACCCTCCGCTCGCTTGTAAAACAGCAACAAGACACCCGTAGAAAAGTTTATAAATTAGTTTTTCCACAGTTTATTGTAAATTGTTTTTGTTCTGTGAACTTTTTTGCAGCAGCGCAAAATTAGGATTTTTTTTTTGGTATTCAAAGGCGTTGATTTCTTTTGATGACTTCATCTGCATTATTTTATGACGTCACCGTCATCGAAGTGGCGACTTTTTACATACATAGATAATCGTACATATGTACATACTTATCTCAGAACCACTTGAGGCAGTAATCACCTTTGACGGTAAATGTAACCATGAGGGCTCAACATGGTTTTTGAAACTCTGGGTTCCTTTTTCATAGTTTTGTTCGATGTTGAAATGTAAAGTTTTATAGAAATTTTTGTTTTTTTTGGATAGCTTCCATGTTTTAAAGTAAAACTTTTCAAATTTTCTCCGGCGATTTTGAGGAAGGTTGAGGAATCACATAAGATGGCGATGTTGCAGAAGTTAACTATTTTTTTTTAGTGACTTCGAAGCTGAAACTGAAGTTGATATGAATAAAACAAAAAATTTTGGTCGGTTCGAGGCGGGAGGAAGGGTGGAAAGGCAGTGGTAATATAAATAAAAGGGCCGGTAAAAAAATGTGAAGCTAAGTGAAGTTAATTTTAATATATTAAGTTTTAGCTTTTCAATGAAATCAGAAATAAGGCCGTATGAGCGCGTTCACGAACTCACGTTACATTTTTAATTCGAGTACAAAAATATTTCATTATTTCGTTTGCAATTTTTCACTCAACGCATTTTGATAAATAATAAACAATCTTCCAATAAACAATAAACTAAAATAATAAAAAGTGCGATGAATTTATTCCAGTAGAAAAAACTTCAGACAGGATATAAAAAACTTATATAAAGTAAAACATTCTAATGTAAATATAAGATAATAAAAAAAAAATTGGCATTTTAAAGCCTGTTTAATGATGCTTGTAATTGAATGATGATGATGTTACTAAACTACTTTTCTTGCTTGACTTTTTACAAAAACAACGCAAGGTACCGTAACATGAGAGTAGATAAAAAACAGGAACATTCAGAAATTGAAAACATTCAGAAAAAACACGCACGTGTTGGTTCTTCACAATTTTTCTGGATCATTTAGAAAATTGCAAAGCACATAAAAAAAATAAGAAAGAAGTAGAAGAGCAAGCAAACAGAGTAGAGTAGAACTTGAAAAAAGGGAGTACCTGAGAAAAGTAGCAGAACTCAACCACTTATCGATGGTTAAACTTTAACAACACAAATGATTGAAAATTGAAACGCCAGCGAATTGTTTTGAGTACGCAAGCAAAATAAAAAAGTATTAAAAGGAGTATGAGCAGTAACAAGGGTAGTAGTAGTAGTATTAGTAGTAGTGTTGCAGTTGCCATCAAAACGTAGTATGCTAGTAAGTCGATGTACGAGTACGTAAAATTGGAAAATTGCAGCGCCTTTGGTTTGTTCACTGAAGCAGAAATCAAAGAAAATAAAACGTTCATCAAAAGATCTGATGGAGCCCGAATGAAGACGAGACTGTGGAGTGCGCGAGGGAGAAGGATCTCTTGTTTTTGGTCTGCTTAAAATATCCTAGGAGGGTAATTTGGTCGACTGTGTCATGCGTCTTCCATTTCAGTTGTCTTTGAAATCGTCTTTTGATGTGTTCAAAGCTTTTATGGAAACATTTACTGGGGTTTCTTTTCTTCATCTTCTCAAAAATTAGATGTTTAAATGAAATTGGAATGGAAAAATTACCAAATCAAAGAAAGACCAAATAAAAAATAATTATAGACTTTCACTCATCAAAAAGCTATGTTAAGGAAAAGGAAGCGTAGAAAAACTTTGGAATATACGCAGAAGAATCACTTCAAGATGTTTTAGAAATAAAATTAAATGAAAACCAGTAAGAAAGCTATATTCGGCCTGGCCGAATCTTAGATACCCTACACCTAAAAGCTTTGAAAAAAATTTAAAAGGGGGGCGTAGTAAGGGGGGCGGGCGTGGCGGTCCACTCTGGGCGGCACGATGTCGGGGGTGGCAGTTGTGGAATTCAAGTAGTGACTTATTGAATTCTATGAATTTTTGGGGGTGTAAGTTGATTGACCGTCGCGGGCTCCATGAGACCTAGCTACGCCTCTGTATAAATAGTAGGCGTGGTCATTACCTTTTTCAAAACAAAATAACTAGTTTAGTTATTTTATTATTGTATTCAAATTTAAACTTTATTTCCGTGGTAATAAACTTGTTTTCATGAGCTATTCTGTATTCATAAGTAGTGTAAAAGTGGGCGGACCGCACCCAGTTTTGATGTAATAATGTTTTCTTGGTAAACAAGTTGTTATCTAAAGTTTTATTCAGGAAGTTCATATATTTAACAATATAACCCTCTTTTGCCTGTGTAACCTAAAAGAGGGCGGATCACGCCCATATTTGGGTTATTAACGGATAATGCTACTCTATACTCAGGAATGAAATTTTGTTGTCATAACTCAAAAACGAACGCTGATATCACATTTTTACTAAAAAAGAGGCGTGGTCGTGGACCGATTTTGCCCATTTTCAATACCAACCTGCACACCACAAGAAACAATATTTCTGCAAAATTTCATTACGATATCTTTACCGGTTCTCCTGTGATCGTGATTTCAACAGACAGACAGACAGACAGACAGACAGACAGACAGACAGACAGACAGACAGACAGACAGACAGACGGACGGACATGGCTAAATCGACTCAGGAGGTCACGGTGATCAAGAATATATATACTTTTCTATACCTATCGTCTCTATTTCTATGCGTTACACATTTCGTGACAAAGTGAATATACCCTTAACCTTAAGGTGTAGGGTATAAAAATTAGTTGGTACTCGATTTGGATGAATGTGGAGAACTTAATGGGAAGGGAAATTTTGAAATAGAAGCAGTGCTTAGTACCTTTTATACCATAGATTCAGATTCCTTTCACTACTCTTAGCTCTCATTATTATTATCTTAGTAAATATATTTGGTTCAGTTTTTTTAGTTCAACTCTTGGTTTAAATGAAAAGATGTCAATAAAGAAGATGAGACATTAAAAGAAAAGAGTTATGAGCGTTACCCAGATTGAGTGCTCAATACCCACCTCACCCTATGCAGATACCCAACCGCAAGTCCATCACCATCTCCATCCCCATCCTCATCATCACCATCATCTATAAAAACAGAACATTTTTCTTGTTTAAGTTTCGCTTCTCTGATGGTGCCAATTAAGAAATATTTAACCTTACCTGTCAAAAGAGATGAGGCTCAAAGAGAGAGAAAGAGAGGGACCAAGAAATGTAGCAACATAAAAACCAGTTCGACATTAAATCAATTTTGTTGTCATCATCAATGAACTGGTGCGCTACAAAAATAACAACCATCGACTACTGATGGACAAACTAACAGACAGGCTGTCAAACACACAGACAGACAGAGAGACATCTTGACTGACTGCCTGACAACCTCTCTGCATGTCTGCGTCTCCTCGCTTATACAATGGACCAGTTAAACATAAAGAGTAACCGGTCAGTAATTGATGTGTGTTGCTCTTACTTTTACAACCAAGGATCCAAGGATTCCAATAAAAAGTACTCCGTTTTTACAAAGAGTGCCATAAAAACAACAAGAGTCCAATGGAATTGAGTAACCTTGCGGCCACAACGTAGAACACCGTGAAATTCCGTCATTCCACTCAAGTGAAATGTTTCAATCAATCAATTATTTCGTTGGCGTTGCTATGGTTTTGCTTCTTTCTTTTCTGGCCATCATCCAGACTTCGCAAGCGGCCAGAAACGTAACGTAACAGCAACATCGCTGGACTCATTCGTATTCGTAGTGTTCGTTAAGAATCGGTAACGAAGCTCGTAATCAACATCATTACGTTCGCGGGTTTTTATTGCCTTCAAAAGATATGGAACGGGACTTTTATTATTATCATTATTCAAGAAAAAATACAGATGAGATGAGATTCAATGAGATGAAAATAAAACAAACGAAGGGAAGAGTGAAAGAGGGTGAGAGGAAGAGAGAACAGGATGCTGGAGACTGAAAATATTCATGAAAAAAATACCTACATGTAGGCCACAGATGATGGACTTAATGATGGCTCCTTTACTTAACAATCCAATTTTATTTTAATTAAATGTATTAAATACGAAGATACGTTAAACACATGAAAAGAATTTTTTATAAAACGATATAAAACAGCAAGAAGAAGAGAGATAAAACCGAAGGAGATGCCAGGTAGTTATTGTTTGAGTATTTTATTAAAGAAGAGGTATACTCTGGGTAGATATATCGTAAATACTCCTAAAAGAAATTTTTTTTCTCAACTAAAGTCTTTATATTAAATTTCTTCAATTCTAAAGTTGCGAAAGTATTAGCAATTCGAAATATTAGTGCTTAAACTTTCTTATATTAAATCCTTGACGACAGACAGATATTTTTTAAATTAAACCCTGTTCGCAATATAACGCTATGTTCTTTTGAAAAAAGGTTCTTTTCTGTTAAGAAGAAAGAGTGAAGATAGTTATTATGTGTTATTTCATTTTATTTACAATATATAAAAATATAACCAAAGAAATAGCATAGAACAGAACTAAATCTGAAAAGTTTATATGATATATATTTATGATATATATTTTATTGCATCATAATTTATCTATAAATCGATTAGAGACTTAAAATTTTGAGTTAGAAATATTGGTCTCTCAGTTTTTAAGAATTAATAGGCTTTTTCTATGAAATCACTTAAAAACACTAAAATACAAAAGTACTTCTTGAAAATAGAGTGTCTAAGAAATCGTTGATTGTAACTTTTGGTGGTTTGGTTATATTTCTTTCATCTGTTGCAAACCTTTTGATAACACTATATGAAAACAGATATTGCTCCATCCTCATCTATAAGTACTGTCCTCTCAGCCCCTTCTGCATCACTTCTATGCTTTCCACTTAATTTACCCACAGCGTCACTCAGCATTCAACGTTCTGTCACCCAGTCAGTCACCTGCACCTCTGAATACAGCTCTGTACAGCCCAACAGTTAATGAAGTGGTTAGCGTAGCACGTTAAGCACGCTGTGAATAAACGAAGTTGGAGTGTGAAGCAGAGAGAAAGAGTGAAAATAAGCAAGGATGAAAGATTCATCCGTCGCCGTCATCGTCATCTATTTAACTTTATGTTTTCCCTTTTTCATTTTCAAGTGTTGCAATGTGGTGTTTTGTTGTTCTTGCTGTTTTCTTAGTAGTTGCTTTGTTGTCATTTCAATAAGAATTGTTGTCAATAAGAATTGTTATCAATTAAGAATAAAGAAAATATACACACGTCAGGAAATACGCAGGTTAAGTATGTATTGATAAAATAAAACCTGTTGCATACTTTTGTGCTCTTTTGCAGCTGGTGCTGGTTTATTTTCTTGTTTTTGTTTCATCCTCTTTTAAAATGTTCCTCTTTTTATATTTTTTACATTTATATCTAAAAGAAGAAGAACAATAAGACGTGTTTTTTCTCCTTTTCTAAGGCTTCGTGACCTCCTAACGGCTTTCTTACTTTCAATAAGAAGCTATTTTTTAACCTATTGTAAATTTTCTTAATGCTCAACTTAAATCATACAAAAGCAGCTTTTAGTGATTTCTAGTTCAACAGTTAATCTTTAGCTGATTCTTTTTCCGTTTCCCTTAACACGCCCACCCCTGCCTTTCGTTTTTTTTAATTCTTTATTTAATGTTAAGTTAAATTTTTACGATGTTTTGTGCTTTTCTTTTACTTCTAAGAAAATGTTGTTGTTGTGCAAGTGGAAACAGGGTTGCATGGTTACGTTGTTCAACCTTCTCCGACCCCTTCCACAATTCCATCTAACGCTTTGTTGCTTGAATGGAATTCCTGAGGAAGACGATATTGCTGTTGTTAATATTGTATTGTGGAAAAGAGGTCGCTTATTTGATAATTCTATTGGAATTTTTTCTTTTCATTTTTTATTGCTTTGTCTTTTTTCTTCACTTTGTTCTTCGTGTTAATTCTGCGTTGATAGCGTTTTCTAGAATTTCAAAATCTTGAAAAACGAAATCTTGAAAAGCAAAATCTTGAAAAGCAAAATCTTGAAAAAAATTTTTTTATATATATTCATAAATGTACTTTATTTATTTGCGCAAATAAATCAACCCAACCCACGCCCCCACGGGGAAATCAACCCACTCCCCCATACGATTTTTTCTTAAAAGAACGTGCACACAGCGCCGAAATACCACCATCACAAACTGTGTGGAATGGTATAATTCAATGCGAAAGGAATTCTCTAGTTCAGTTACCAACTAAATGTCTCCAAAAATTTAAAATTATGAGACTTCGGAAAAAATTAATGCATTAAGGAGCCTCAGTCGTTTGAAGAAATTAACATTCCGGATACTATTCGAAATATCGAATGTTGATAACAACCACATTGTCGTATTAGGAACCATTTCTCGCTACTGGCAGAAGCAGACATATGGTTAATGGACAGTACATTTAAAGTTGTCCCCCACATTATTCTATCAACTGTTTGTTTTACATGGTATGATAGAAACGCAAACAATGCTATTAATTTATTGTATTATGACTGGTAAAAGCAAAAAATTATATTCTGAAGCGTTTTATGAAATCCTGTACTTCGCTGCAAGTAATAATATGGATTTAAATTTTTTTATCGATGTACAAACACAAATTAACCAGTAAGAGTGTTAACTTCGGTATGGCCAAAGCTCATATATCCTACATTTTGTTTTTACATTTATTTAATACGTGCGGATGGCATTTGTCGGATTTTCATTGATATCAAAGAGCCCTAGGGGAGAATATTCGTGTCGTATTTAATACCTATGTTTCTACTTGATCTCACGTTGTTCTTGTTTTCGTCACAAGTAGGCGGATCACGCCCATTTTTTAAGTATTTTTTAAGTATATACAGTACATTTTAATCTTACCCTCATATTCACTTTACAAGCTCATGAAATTCACTAAAAACACGAACGGATTAACATTTTCTGTATAAAGAAGGCGGATTTTGCACATTTTCAATTCCAAACAGCCTCAATGCAAGACAATATTCGTGCCAAATTTCATCGCGATAGATCTTTCTGTTGTCTCAAATCGTGTTTTCTACAGACAGATGGACAGACGTGGCTAAATGGACTCAGGAGATGATTCTAGTTATATACTTTTTTATACCTACCACGCCTTTAAGGTGTTACAAACGGAAGCACAAAATGAATATACCTTCATTCCTTCGGATGTAGGGTATATAAATTGGAACAGAAATTGCTTTAAATTTAATTTTTGTTTTAAATTAAAAAATTAAAAAAAAAAGCTTAAAAAGTTTTTCAAGATTTTTTCAAGATTGTTTCAAAATGCAATTTTTTTTTTTCAAGATTTTTTTTCAATTCAAGATTTTGAAATTACAGATTCTACTACGCTCCCCTTAATTTTACTTTATAGTGATTAAGTCAGATCTTAAAGTTGTTTCCCTGTTCCTTCTTCCTCAGATTTTTCTCCGATTTTTAAAATGCTTTTTTTTTTCTTAATTTTTCAGGGTTTCCTAATTTCTATTGCGTCTCTGATGCTTCTGGTCGTTTTTCCCATTTCTATATTTTATTTTTGTTTTTTTTTGGGTTTCGTAACACAAACAAAGTTTAGATTTCTATTTACCGAGGAACGTTTATTTTTGACGTTCCAATTATTTTCCATAAATGGAATAATTTTGACTTAAATTTAGATTTATCATACGGGTGTAGGGTATATATAGGGTATACGGCCAGTACCGTAAACTACCTGAAGTCTTTTGAGCCGCTTTCCAGTTTTAGTGAACGTAGATGAGGTATTTAATGTATGAGCTACGTTTGAAAACCCAAAAGTATCTGGAATAATCCAAACGCAAGCTAATTTTGGACCTTTTATTCGTTAATACACCAAAAAACTTGGCCCAAAACAAATTTTCATTCCATTATAGGACATTTATTTATAATTTTTAGAATAAAAAATTTGCATAAGATTGTCAGTTTATTTATTTAAAAAAATTGTAAGTGTAAAATACTTATTTCATCAGAACCCAAAATTGAAATGATTTATTCTAAATCGAACCTCGTGGATGACTAAATTCTCATGGAATGGCAACTAACGCTTTGCAACTGGAACTAATAGAAGTATCTGAGGGTGTTGGAAGTATCTGCAGATTCAGGTTATCACAGCTGTCTTCACAGCTTATCGTAAACAATTTGGATTTTTTACCATTATAAATAAATAGTTGAGATCCAAGTGAGCGCATCTGGTATAACCATAAACGTTCGGTGAACAGAAAATCTGAAAGGATATACGACTCATTTATAAAACACAAAAATACAATGGATAAAATACCGTTATCCATTTATCTGTGAGTGGGTCATAGCGTTCAGTGGCAATATTGAGGTCATAGATGGGCCTTCCCCGGTCATATCTAACTATACTAAATCCACCGATCGCAAACAAGTAGCGTTTGTGAGCTGCGAGCTGCACGGAAGAATTAACTTAAATCATTTGCTGATATTTATGAACAAATTTACTTATTTACACAATGTGAATAGCGTCCCACTTTCATGGGTGCCGTGGATCTCCAAGTATTCTCAACCGGATCATAGTATTCCACAGATTTTAAAGATTTGCCACTGCACAATCCACCAGAGACATACAAGCGATCATTAATAACGGCCACAGCTGGGTGTTGGCGAGGATTTTTCATTAGAGCGACAACATCCCAAGTGCGATTCATTTCAGGGTCCCATCTGAAATTTGGTCTCGTTATATTTTTTCTTTCAACCACAAAATTATATTTTATATCTTGACCTTTCTACTGAATTCAGAGCATGATGCCCATTATAGCCTCCGATCGCATAAATTGCGCCTTTCAGTACTGCTACAGCGTGATTTGATCGACTCGTTCTCAGAGGAATCATTTCAACAGTAATCTCACAGCAAGTGGCATCAGAACAACTTTCATAGCGGACGAAGGCAAGGAAATGCAATTGTTGACTTCGGCATTATTGACGATCAACGTAACAATATTGGCGCTGAGTTAAGCGAATCTTGTATAGTTTAAGAGATATACTATCGGAATTTCCAATTTTAAAGGCATGTAACTCCGAAAACATACGAGACCGACCAGAACTGTTATTCTTGTTGGAGTTACCGCATAAAACTACAACAACAAAATTAAATACTAGGTAGGTGACAAACATCAAATAATCACATCAAAGTATTGTACTATTTTGTGTTTGTTTTGACAGCGACGTGACTGATGTCATTTTTAAGGATTGATAATGCAAGTTTGTTTTGCGATCTGAGTCATTACTCCGGAATTCGAATCCGTCATTATATCCACTGAAAAAACTAAATATAAGATCTAAGAAGCGAATTGGATATGTAATTTACTTCGAAAAGTCCTCATGATGATTGTTCGTTAAGAAAACTAAAATGCGTCCATCCGATGACGGTAAGAGGACTAACGGTTAATTAATGCTTGGTTCAGTATCCAGTATAGCATTCTTCTATTTTTTAGAATGAGCGACAAGATTCCGTGTACGCCAGAAGCTATGCAAAAAGTTCTAAAGCCGTTGAACTTACTTTATTTTAAACTTATTGCCTTTCAATCCGAATCACGCCAATAAATATTAACCGAAAGTATATAATTACTCGTTTATCGTCCTCGCAAATCATGTAATTTCAGGATTTCAGGAATGTTAAAGCCACAACCACCACTTTATCGAAGATACTTGATAAACCCGAGTGAAGAAAATTATACCTCCAAATATAAACTCCAAGCTCGCATTAAACGTTAAGGTTTTAAGGCAAGTAAAAAACATTTTTTACTTGCTTTGTCTGCCTTTTTATCTGCACTTTTTTCTGTTCTGTTCTCGGCATCCGAAAATTTCAGGTAGAATTAGGTTAAAATTTAAATTGATTTCATAAATCATAACAATTTCAAAATTTAAACAAAATTAACTCCACTTTAAAACGGCACGCTACACTTGTTTGCATAAGGCAAACAACGAGTGCCACGCCCCTCCACGTCTTCCCAGCATCCTCTTCTGCCCGACGAACTTCAATGAAGTATTATTTGCTTAATTCCAAAATATAGCTTGTAATTTCGAAAATGCAGTTCCGTTAGAGAGAGATCTATAGAGAGTAGGTAATGAATTATAATGACTGCAACCGAAATTCGGACAGAAGAAGAAAATTGCACTCATGCTTTCGATAACGACTTAAGTTCAATCATGGTATAAACTTTATGACAACAACAGAAACTTAACTTAAAAACCTCAAAAAAACAAACAAAACAATAAGAACCAGAGTGGCCTCCAAAAACGACTTCACTTTGATTATAGCCGAGACGTTGTTGTCGTCTCTGAAGGAGGCAAACACTTTTTTGTGATGCTGAGGGGAGGGGAACAGTTTAAAGGAGGAAAGCCAGAGGTTCTGCTAAATTGTGAAGCCGGGTGTAACTCTTTCATTGTGTGAAGTATGCCTCGCAGGCCTTCCGCAGAAATTTCGCACCCAATTTTATTGTTTTTTTGTCCCTTCAATAAAAACTCTTCTTTCGTTGTTGTTGCTTTTATGATATATATATATATCAAGCCTTATCTTTGCACTTTCGGCAACGTTAACGGTAACGAACTTCAGAGCAGCAACAGCATCGGGTTCGTTCTTTCGTTTCGCTAAGCGTTGAGGTCCTTAATCATTACTGTGGCATACCCTGTTGGGCCCCTTTACCCACTCTTTTTTCACTCATTCACCAAAAGTTTGGCCGTTCCAAGTGCAACTATTTAATGGAAGTACTACTCTGGCCTTCCTCTTCTCACTTCTGCTCTTCGCTTTCTTCCCCTTCCTGCTCTTCTTCTTCCATATTCAGCTCGTTGTCCGCACAACATCATCACGTTTGTGGCTTTCATGAACTGTGGCGCGCTCCTTTATTTAGCCTGACGACTGCCCTGCTTCAGTCTTTCCTTCTGTTCCTCTTCTCCCTATCTTTTTCTTTCCCCCCCTCTCCAGAGTTTTGGCTACAGTTGACCGCCTGGCCTCGTGCTTCGTTCGTTCGATCGTTTACATGAATCGATAATTTATTAAAGGCCCATTATTATGGCCCGGTTTGAGGGCCAGTCTAATTTACTGCATACTCCAAGAAGTACATACTTGGAAGAGAAGAGTCGTTGCTCCTCCACCCCTCCCTCCACTTCTTACTCACCATAAATTTCTTCGTCTTCTGGATCTTTATTCATTCCACCACGATTCTATACGACTTAAATTCGATTCTCTTCGAACGTGTGTTTGTTTAAACCTCATTTTAGCATGTAACGTGACCGAGGAATTAAATTAGGCTGACTAACTGACTATGTATGTATGTATGAACGTGCATGTAATTATGTATGTATGTTGTATTTTTTATGACCCATTTGCCGTTTTTATATTGAAAACAATTTTGCAAAATACAAATAAGTAAAAAACTAGTTTTAATTTGAAACAATTAAATTTTAACAATCGATTAGATTTCAATTTGAAAAATACGCTGGAAAAAATATTTCCTGTTACTATTATATTATAATATTTCCTTTAAGTTTTATTCACAGTTTATTTATTTGATTCTCGTCCTTGTATTTGAAAAATGATTTTCTAAAATAAAAAAAAAGAACACGAATACACTAACAACAACAAATACTATCAAATAAAAAACTGAGTATTTAGTGAATAATTAAATTACCTGAAACTGTTATTTAAATTAATTCAATTAGTTCACTCAATTCACATACGATTTGTTGTGACTTTTTCGTGGCACAACAACCACAAAAATCTATGAAAATCTGTTTATTTAACAAAAAATATGTTTTTATTATTTTGAAAAAAAGCAAATCTTTTGACATATATATTTATTTATTTAGGAAAAAACATCATATTTTTTACTGACTGTGAAAAGTAATTCAATTATTACAAGTTTAGTCGTTTTTTTTTAAATTTAATAATGTTACATTTTTTCATTTAATAAAATACAATTTAATGTTTACGATTTAAACGAGAAACATTAAAACGTAAAATTTAAACTTTTTCGGTTTTGAATTTTTTGATATTTCTTGTGTTTTGTAATTCTATTGTTTTTGTTCCCATTTTAATTTTCTACTTGCTCCTTTTTGTTGTTGTTGTTTATGCTTTGTTTGGTTTACGGAATTCAATTTAAAGAAGAGAAAGAAAAGGAAACAAAAATTTTCGATTCGAAAAAAGAATTCGATTTTCCTGAAACAGTTTTCGTTTATGTTGTTGTTTCTTTTTTTTGCTGGCACTCCTGTTCAATCATTCCATCTCTCTCCCACTCTGCACGTGTGTCGCTCGCAGCAATGAAGCATACACACCTACATAAACACATACATAAACAGGCACACAAAAGCAACAACAACTACAACGAAACCTACAACAAATGTAAATCATTCAATACTGACAAATCACAGCTAAGCCAACCGATTCTCATCAGGCACACAGCTTGTGATGTTCTCTGAGCTGATTGTCTCCGGACTAAATTCCTTACGTGATTCTCTTCGTCCATCCTTCCTTTCTTCCTTCCCTTACCATGTCCTTTCATGCTATCGGCTGCTGTTACTCATATGATTAAGCTACTGTCTCTGTTTGTTGTTGTTGCTTCTGCTTGCTAACAGAGCTCCTGATGATGTCTCTGGTGCTGCTTCAGCTGATGCTGCTTATCCTGTTATTGTGTTTAAACAAGTTAATTGAATTCTCACTCATGCGTGCATTCTTTCCACACTCATTCCATTTTCCATTCCATACACAATTCCAATTTTCATGATTTTGTCTGATGCTTTCGAACAACTTGTATGAATCGAATACAAGACGATTTGTCTGCGTGCTTGTGTGTGTGTCCCTACGTATGATTGTGTGTGTGCGTGTGTTTGTGTGTGAAATGATGTAGTATACTTGCTTAGAACTCATTGCTACAGCAACAACAATGCACACGAAAAACACTAACATCAACAACAAAGAGTAACAGAAACTTATCAAAAACCGTCACCAACATTAGCAAAAACAACAACCACATAAATAACAACACAATGGCTGCTACTCTCCTTACAACAACAACAACGACTGCACAATACGGTTGTATTTGTGTCCGTTGTCGTCATGGTTACGAACGAAGAAGCAAAAACTCCAGAATAACAGTAGCAGAGTAGCGGCAGAAGCACCCGAGCAGATCAGCAGCAACAAAGTTCGGTGCCTTGTTTGCCTTGAAGTGAAAATGAGTGACTGTCGAAAATGCTCTTAGAAAATTATTTCCAATCAAGCATCTAATTACTTGGATACGAGAACAACGTCGAATTGTTACTGCAGCCGGAAATCGAAAGAAGTGTTCTTTTTGGTGCTGCTGTTGTTGTTGTTTTTGTCTGTGCGCCAAATGCAACAAGGAACGTAGGAGTAGAACGGAAACTAAAGAAAAACAAGCAGCAATAAATTTAAGAAAAGATCTTGAAAAGTTTAACAGTTTCTAAAATTTTCGAATAATTTTGACCAATTTATCATTTCTGACGTACTTACGGTAAGTGAACCATTATTTTACCGTTAATTTTGATCATTCTCTAAATTCCTCTTGGTTATAATATAATTTCAATCATTCTATGGTAGGTATTTATTTAAGTCATGCTTAAGTTAGCAAGCTTTAAACATCTGCTTATATCTCATTAATTGAAGCAAAACAAATGAATTGTTGAATGTCTTAATTGTTATTGTTGCGTGGTTACACGAAAGGAAGGTCGAAACAGTTATGTACGGTACGAGTACCGTTATCTATGGCTGTATAGTATATCTTAATTTGTCCCAACTCATTTATTAGCATTGGCAACGCTGTTGTTAATCGCATTCAAGCCAACGGATAAAGAATGGCATTCAGACGCGCGGCGCCGTTGTCTCGCCAACCTCGTAGGAGTAGAACGGAAACTAAAGAAAAATAAGCAGCGGAAGTCGAATCGCATCGTGTTTGAAGTGTGATTCTGCGAATTTCGACGATTGCCAAGAAATACATGCTTCATTTAAGCAATTAAGTAAATTATTATACGATTTAATTTATTTGAGGTGAATTGGTTTTTAATAAGGCGAATAAATGACTCCTTAGCTTAAATTGCAATTTCGAGCATCAATCGATTGTTAAACCTTTTATTGTTGTTGAACATTGAATTTCATAAAAAATCTTAAATTGGTATAAAATGCGATGAAAACTTCAATAAATTTAAGAAAAGATCTTGAAATTTCATTAAAGTTTAACAGTTTCTAAAATTTTCGAATAATTTTGACCAATTTATCATTTCTGACGTACTTACGGTAAGTGAACCATTATTTTACCGTTAATTTTGATCATTCTTTAAATTCCTCTTGGTTATAATATAATTTCTATCATTCTATGTTAGGTATTTATTTAAGCTCATGCTTAAGTTAGCAAGCTTTAAACATCTGCTTATATCTCATTAATTTAAAGATTGAATTGAAGCAAAACAAATGAATTGTTGAATGTCTTTATTGTTATTGTTGCGTGGTTACACGAAAGAAAGGTCGAAACAGTTATGTACGGTACGAGTACCGTTATCTATGGCTGTATAGTATATCTTAATTTGTCCCAACTCATTTATTAGCATTGGCAACGCTGCTGTTAATCGCATTCAAGCCAACGGATAAAGAATGGCATTCAGACGCACGGCGCCGTTGTCTCGCCAACCCACACCGCCACCACTGCCACCAGTCAGCAGTCCACCTGCCCACCGTTCAGTGGTTCACCTGCCATTCGAACCGAACCGCCCCCGCGGTGATCCAGCCGCACGACCACGCGTTTGACAGGAAAAATGGATGCGTTATGCGAGGCTGTCGGTGTGAAGCGGAAGTGAGCCAGTTTCTTTGCTCAGTTTGACTACAAGAGCTCGTTGTTGTTGTTGTTGCTGTTATTGTTGCTTCCATTTCAGGTTTTAAAAGTTTATTTTTGTCGTTAGATAAACTGCTATTGTTGTTGTTGTTGTTGCTCCAGTATCTATGTTTAGCAAACAACAAAACTGTCAATTATTTGATTAATGACCTTTTTGCATAACTTGCAATTAGCGCGTTCTGCAAGCGAATACCGCTGCTGCCAGTGCTGCCAGCCATCCATCCAGCCCACTGGATGTCATGCAACATACATAAAAGCGACATCAACTTCGCTAGCTTTCGCTGCTCTTGAGTTCGCTTTGAAAATGACTTCACTTGAACGCATTTGTTTATCCTGATTAATGATGGCGACTACTTTTGTTGTTGTTGTATTTGTTGTTACCACCGTCGCTATTACGAACAATAACAATAACAACACAAGCTCGAGCACGAACCCCGTCAGAATTCATCGTCATTATTTGCCAGCGTTTTTCGCTTGATAGAATAGTGGATGGGGTTTTAAAACAGGAGAAGTGGAAAGGTGGGGGAAGGAAAAGGTAGGGGCGGGTAAAGAGACGGAATGGGTTCGGGTCACTATAATTAGTATTAAACCGCAGAGTAACTAAATGCGTTGTTCTTAACTAAATTAATGGAACAAATTGCACTGCGACACTACTAATTAAAGGCGAACACGGAAGTGGATGTCATATCGGATGTCACATCAATTGCCACAGAAGATATCCCACCAAAGGTTGCGAAATGCGATCGAAGTGAAGATAAAAATCAAATAAATTAAACTTAAAATTAAATTTAAAGCAAAAAACATCGAGGTAATTTTTATAAATTTTAGAAATGTCTATAAATTTAAATAATTCGAATAAATTTTAAAATTATTAAAAATTAATTATTTTAAAAAAGTTCTTATTTGATGTCTTTATTTTATTTTTATTATAAATTATTTACTGAAACAAATTCCTGGAATTTTTATATAAGTAAAACAAATGTTGGTTTTGTTAATAATTCAAAAAAATTCTTTGAATTTGAAGGCCTTGCAGATAAATTCAAAGAGAAAAGAAAAAACTCGTTCTCACGCAAAATAGCAGACATCGTAATTCACTGGCAACGCTTGCAGCAGCTGCTGTCAGGCGCGGTGTCAAACATTATCTACAAGAACAACAACAACAGCAAAGTGTTGCGTTAAATAACCGTTAATGGCGTCAGTCGACTTTTTCTTTTAACCAACTGAAACTGACGCAACAACAACGCTGTGGTGCCACTTTTCTTGTTGGTGCTAAAAGATTGCTGCGTCTACTTTGTCACGTTGGTTGCTTGTTCCTTTGGTCGATTGGTTGGTTTTCTTCACGCGGATTTCTTTTTATACCCTACACACGAAGTGAATAGGGTATATTCACTTACTGCTTCCGTTTGTAACGCATTAAAGGAGGCGTGACAGGTATAGAAAAGTATATATATTCTTGATCAGCGTGACCTCCTGAGTCGATTTAGCCATGTCCGTCTGTCTGTCTGTCTGTCTGTCTGTCTGTGGAAATCACGATTACAAGAGAACGAATAGAGATATCTTCATCAAACTTGGCGCGAATATTGTATATCACTAGAAACTCATCGCTATTGAAAATGGGCAAAATCGGACCATTACCACGCCTACTTATTATACTAAATAAAAATTCATCCATGCTTATAGCTCACTTTCCCAGCTTGTAGAACGAATTTGGGGTTGAAATTTTGTCCAGAAGTCCACTGTCTCTGACCAAAACAGATCACCAAAAATGGGCGTGGTCCGCCCACTAATTAAAGAAAACTTGATTACAGGAGAACGAATAGAGATATTTTCATCAAATTTGGCACGAATATTTTGTCATCACAAGCTATTTGGAAAAAGGAAAAAAATTAGACCATTGCCACGCCTAATCTTTAAGTAAACGTGTGTAGGGTATATGAACTTCGGCCAAGCTGAAGTTAACACTCTTTCTGGTTTCCTTTCTCTCTTTCGTCAAAACTTAAATCCTAGAGAAACATAAATTTCTTTCATAACTGTAAATGGGTCTATCTTTGGACTTTCTGGTCGGTTGTCTGGCTGACAGTCGCTGTTCAGTCGCTGACGTCGTCCATCTCCTCGGGACGGTCTTCGCGGCCATAAAATTTGTTGCTTTATTTATTTGTTGCATTTTCATCGCTTCTCAGGCGACGGTGATGCGTCCGCTCGTTCATTTCTTTCTTTCACACCAACGGCGACGCCAGCAACAGCAACTCCAACAACAATAATTATAGCAACAAGTAGTGTGTTGAAAGTGTTGCCAAATGGTGTGTGTTTTCGCACTTTTCGTTTCGATTAGTTTGTTAGACATTCATTTTGATTTATCGCAATCGAACGTCAAAATTGACATTGGCAGCGGAGGAGCAGCAGAGAAGCGGATAGCACGTCACGTTTAGTTAATGCTACAAAAACAAAGCTGCCAGATTTTGTTGTGCGAAAGAAGATTTATAAAGCTTTCTTTTATGGCTGTCATCTGCTATACAAATTGACAGGTTTAAAAAAAGTTAAACTAAAATGTAAATAAAAGAAACACAACAAATTAGAAAAACAAAGAAAAAATTAAATTTTATTAAGACCAATTATGTATTTAAATAATAAATACTTAATACACTGCATCATTATTTGCATTTAAAATAAATGTAATAATAATAAGTTTTTAAGGTTCTTTAAAAAATGTCCTTACTTAAATGAATACATTCTTAGTTGTTTAAAGATATTTGACTAAATAAAGATAATAAGAACAGAAACACCGCAACAACAACTAATTGCATTTATAATATTTTCTGCACGTGTTACGATAAATTAAAGTAGACTGACAGGCGGTCTCTGTTCTTGAGTGCTGCATTTATTCTGGTTACTTTAATAATTCTTGTTTTTTTTTCTTAGAAGCCTTTAGTACAAACAGAAGGCTGAAGGGCGGAAATAGGTGGGTTAATAAATAAATTGAGCACTTGATTCAAAAGAGAATATACTATAAACTAAGATATTCATATGAGAAAATAAATAACACTATAAACAATACCAAAAAATTAATTTACCTCTTTTAATATTTTTTTATTTTGTTTTCTTTGTCTGTATATCTTCTCCTTAACTTTTCTTCTCCTATTTCTTATTCGCTTCCTTATTTTTTTATCGAACTGATTTCGATAAAGCTTTCCACTCCGTTCTGTTTATTTTTCTTCCTCTACGAGTACCTTTTGTCTCATACAAAGTTTTTGGTTTGGTTCGCGTGTCCAGCTCCTGACTCTGACTCTTGACATTTTCTTCACAGTCGTCCTGACTTGTTGTCCTCGTACCCTGCTTTACGTCTCGCATGTCAGGATGCGTGTAAGATGTGTCGTTGTACCGGCGGAGGTCAGAGTTGTTGACTTTTGGTGATTTACGTTGCAACAACAACACTGCGTTCACGTAGAAGAGTAAAGCTCTGAGCTCTTTCCATCGCCCTTTCCCTCTCTCTCTCTCAATCTCTTGGTTAGATAAACAGTTGTGAAGTAATCATCCCCTTCTTCTTCTTGAGACATATTAGACATGTTGTTGTAATTGTAACTCATGTCTAATTCACTAAGTAAATACAGCTTATAACACAGCGAACATACACGAGCTGTACTTAGATGAACACACACACAAGTACACAGGTACACAAACATATCCACCGACACATACATAGATGGCGAAATAAGAGTCACATGAATACTGAATGACGTTGGTCGCTTTCTAATCAGAGATTAAAGCAGCTGTTTAAATGCGCTTGGTATCCAAGAATGGGGTGCCTTTGTATGGACACTAAGTAGGAACATCTTACAAGGTTCATACACAAGGTTCTTAGGTTCGTGCCGTATGCGTATCGATCGTTGTTCGTTGAGTTTTAATATTATTATTAGAATTATCGGGTACTCGAACTTGAAAACTTTAATTTATGGTAAATTAAAACTTTTGAAACTTATTAAAAAAGTATATGTTCATTCTTTCTTAATTGAATAAATTTATGATACTTTAAAAAGTATAATTTTTTATTTAATGCAATTTTTAACATTAAAAGCTTTTTAATGTTAAGCATTTTTATGCCTAAATTTAAATTTACAGGTTTTCTAAATTGCGATAATTATTTGTTGTTGTATTGTTTGCATAGAGTAGAGTGTGAGGATGCGTGCATTTGTTTGTGTTTGCTTATCTGTTTATTTATTTAGTTGAGTATCCGCTTAAAATTAGTTTGCTAACTCGCTCAGTTTCACTCGGGTTCCAAAGAGAATCCCAGACTCTTTCAATAAAATCTCATGACTGTAGTGTGAGTGAGTTGTGAGGGAGGTGTGAGTGAGTGGAAGGATTCTCCTTGATTAAATTATCTAATCTAATTTGAATTCCTATAATTGAATATTTAACAGAAAACATTGAGATTTATTTAAGAACTCTTCCTTACTTTTAAGGTTTTCATTTAGAAACCTGGTTTTCTTTTTAATGGAATTTTTATCTTTTGATGATGATGACACACACATATTGGGACTACAAATAGAAACCCGCCGGTTTTTAATAAAAGGCGCCAGCAATAAATGCTGGTCACATGTGCCAGGTTAAAAACGGTACACAGTAAGGCTAGGCATCTGTCAACATTTCCCCGTTATTACATTTGTAAATTTGTAGTGCCGTTATATGTATTTTTGTGCGCTAAAATGTCGACATTTGAACCAAATAAGCTTCATTTGCGGGAGATTTTACTATTTCAGTTTAATTCCAAAAAATCTGCGGCTTAGGCGCATCGACTGATTGTAGACACTTAAGGTGAGGCCTCTATTAGTGAAAGAACGTGTCGTGAATGGTTTCAGTGCTTCAAAAGTGGTAATTTTAGCGTGAAAGACAAGGACCACGAGCTATTGCGACCAGGTGATACCATCACTGGATCTCTTTACCGAACACAAGTTATGCGTTTGAGTAGAGCATTGAAGGAAAAACGGCCGCAATATGTTGAGAGACGTGACAAAGTGGTTTTGCACAAACAGTTAAAACGTACTTGGAAACGCTGAAAGGGGAAATCCTACCTCACCCGCCGTATTCTCCAGATATTGCTCCATCGGATTACCACTTATTCCGACGATGACGCATGGCTTGGCTGAGCAGCACTTACGTTCTTTCGAAGAGGCTAAATATTGGATCGATTTGTGGATCGCCTCAAAAGACGAACAACTTTTTCGACGAGGAATCCGTATGCTGCCAGTAAGATGGGAAAAAGTTGTGGCTAACGATGGACAGTACTTTGAAGAATAAGCCTATTGTCATATTTCCTTAATAAACTACGAAATTTGGAAAAAAAACGGCGATTATGCATTTGTAGTCCCAATACATATCAGTATGAGGAACTCATTCGATGAGATTTAATTTTTTTCTTTTTCTCCTTTTTTTGTAACCGTCTGAGTTGAAATTTTAAAAATTAAATAATTTATCAATTGTCTTTCTCATATCTTCCTGTCCTTGTCCTGATCTTAGTCGTCTTTGATTTCCTCTTGCTTTTATCCTCCGTTAGCTTCCTCCTTTTTCCAATTTTTCTTTTGCTTCTTTTTTCCTTTTCTTTTGTCTCTTAACTGAAGGTCAGTAAAATTCTAGAAGCATCCTTTGAGAATAACAACAACTGCTGGTGAACAGCAGCAGTGGTTAAGACCTCTTCTGTCATTCAGTCAGTCGGTCGATCGGTCGATCGGTCGTCATCCTGTCGGTTATTCGTCTGAAGACGCTTTTGAATTTGCCGACAAAATAGAAACTCTTGAAGTCCTTTTACAATCTCTAAACCAATCCCGAAGCATTTTTTAACTGTTTCAAAATATTGCCATGTAATGAAAATGTCGCAATATCAAAGGTCAAACTGTTGACAGCTTCGTATACAACTGCAATGAAGAGAGCGCAAAGCGAAAAGAGAACAACATGAACTACAATATAACAACAATTCAAATGACTGTCGAGAGAGGGGGATTGAGAGGGAGTCAGGGAGAAAGAGACTCAGAGGGATAGAGAATCGAAACTCGCCGATTTGTCCAAAAGCCAAATATTCTTTGTAATACTTTTGGAACTATTTTTATTTTCTTTAAGAATTGACAACCACTGAACGTGGTCCTGTGTCTTTATATCTATCTGTCGATAACCATTTGTCCGTCCGTCTTTAGATAAGTATGAAAGTATAACGTCCATCTATTGTGATAGCTGCCCCCTTCGATGTTCTCTCGTGATTTTCATCTCCAGACTCGCTCCGTTTCATTCGGTCCAGTCCACTAGAAGGCCAGCGGTTGTTGATTTTTTCCTTCCTTATTTTCTGGAGCACTGCCAACGTGTTTCTTTTTTTCCCAACAAAGCACTTCAGCTGGAACATATAATTTTACTTTTATATTCTACAAACTTTAAATTTTTTCCTTGACTTTCTACATTTTATTAAGTTAGTGTTGTGGTGGTTGTTGTTGTCGATGATGATAATTGATGGTGCTTCTTCTGGTGCTCAATTTCGAACGGTTTTTCTTGTTCTTCTCTTCTTTAATACAGTAACATTTATCGATGGCCATCATAAACAGTAACTGAATTTTAACCGATTTCTGAGAGCAAATTTTTAGATTTTTAAAAGTTTAACGAAAACTTTAAAAATCGTTTTTGAACTGAAACATTCTGCAGAAATCCATCGTACAAACAAAATCTTCAAGAATTTTTAAAATATTAAATGGAATTGAGTACCAGACAGTATGTTATGTGCATAAGTATGTATGTATGTGTATATATTTAAAGCATGTGTGTGTGAATTATTGCTTAGAGCAAATTTGTCACGGTTTCCGATGCATGAGGATTTTTCTCTGATCTCTTTGAGCCTCTTTTGCTTGTTAGTACGTTTCTGTAACTGTCTGTCTGTCAGTTTTTTTATCTATCTACCTCTATCTATCTATCTGTCTCTTTGTTTGTTTTTCTAATTTCATTAGATTTTCCAATTTTCAATTTTGCATCCATTGCTTTGTTTTATTTGCTGTTCCTTCTTATTTCCAATTTCTCTTGGATTTGTTACAATAGCAAGAACAACAAAAACGAAAAACAAGTGAAAATATTCATTCTGTGCAAAAGGTACTCAGTACGTGTATATGTTTGCATGTATTGCAAACGTGTTTCAAAAATTGATTTCTCATTTCCTTACAATTATTTATTTATTATTTTTAGGGATTTTTGGAAATTCTGAAATTAAATTAATTCGAAGCAACGTAAAACGAAGTGTTTTCTATGGTATTGTTTCAAAATGAAGTTGTTTCTGTCTCCAGTTGGTCAGAGTTGCCACAGGATTAGTAAAGTATTGTATTTTGTTGTTGTTGTGGTTGTTTTGCTTAATATTTGTATTTAGTTGACGATGTACTACGATCTGGACAAATAGCTAAAAACTATAGAATGTGGAATCAGATTTAAATTCTTCTGTTTGAGTTGCAGAGATTATTTACGAAGATTTAATCGATGAGTAAAAATTATTCGAAAATCGAAAATGTAAAAGAAAAAACAACAACTTTTGAATGTAAACTATTCATATTTGGTAATGTTTCAAAATAATAAAGGAACAGATTTCAAGACAAACTGTATTCAATTTTAAATCGAAATAAAATTTATTCTTAGTATCGAAAATTATTTATCTTAGTATCGAAATGAAGAGGCAGCAAAATATATTTTTTCAAAATCATGCTTCTTCTTTGTTACTTTCAGGAATATTGTAAACTTTGTGCGAATTTAGTAAAAATTCTGAAGAAGCAATTTCGAAAAAGGAACAAGGCAACAATAATAACAACAACTATATTGATAAACAGCAACATTTTCTAAAAATCGTAATCTGGATGCAATACAACTCAAATGAAGAGTAGAGCTGGCGGGGAAGAAAAAGAAGAAGGAAGAGTAGATAACATCATAGACTCAAAAGAGAGATACACAACAACAGTGGAGAGGGGTGAGGAATGGCAGGCTGAATGCTCACTTGAAGCATTCCAGAGACTCACAGAAGACTTCAAACCAAACCGAAGCCAGGATATCAGCACAGAAAACAGATCCTTTCATTTAACTTCTTGGATTCTATGGCAGGCCGCAGCATGACTGAACATTGAATGTAGAGTGCTTGGAACAGAGTGAACATGAGAATCAATCGTCATATATGGTGGTAGGGTCGGGGAAGAAGAGGAAGGTGAAGTGGAAGGATTTAGATAACCATATCTTTACAAAACAATCGACTGAATATCACGATACTGAAAACAGTGATTCACTTGCTCTCAAAACTACGCAGAGCGAGGATACGCAAGAAACACCGACTTCGTGCATAAGAAAAACCATAGAGAAAGAATAACAAGAGGCCGAATCAGCCAAATGTACTCAACGGCGACATTGAAGCGGTCGGTCCGCAAGGGAAACGAAGAAGCGCAATGAGTGCGAAATGAATCAACACGCAGAGAGCAAGCAATTTCAGTTTCTCAAATTTTTGCTTTGTGTCATGTAAGCGAATATGCGTAAGAAGAGATCGATCCAACACTCGTATGCCAAGTAAAGTGCGAAAGAAAGAATCGATCAATTTCAGGTGTACAGCGGGCGATGAGGAGAACGGTGCGATTCGTCTTCTTTTGCTTCTCTTACAATAACAAACCATGTGCAGCCGTCCGTCCGTGTGGAATCGTTTTAAATTTTGCATTTTATGGTTTTCGAAAGAATTTTTGCTTTCGTAGCTTTGTTCTGCTTCTTATTCGATGTCCAAGCTATGTAAAGGGCTGGCACGATCTACGTTCCGAGCATAGCGTGCTCTTGAAGAATTCGTATAGGCAGAAGATTTAAGAAGAAGAATACTTAGTCGGCATATATTCACATTTAATACCTTATTAAATTTTCGAACACATTTTTTATGAGTATGAAGGAATCGGAAGATCGACTTTTATTTGTTATTTTGTACTAACAACTGTAGTACTGCTGTCTGACCGTCTATGTATTTTCCTGTAGTTATTGTAGTGTCCAAAACTATTATTAAAATTAAATTAAAGACTAAACTTTTTATTATTTATGATTTTAGTTCTATTAAGGAAGCATTGCCTATGGGCTGTCAATAAAACGAAATATTGGTACAACAATTATATTATAATTTTATACATATAAAAGAACAATTAACAATAACCTAATTTAATAATAAACCTATTTTAAAATACTAAATAGTTTATGTTACAAAAAAACAAAATTCCTTTAATAAACGAAAAATAAAAGCCGGAAAAAAATCCAAACTTGATAGACTTATAGACGTAAGCACCTGTTTTTTTTATTGTAAAGGAACCAAAAAGAAGTCAAATTCCCTTGTTCCCTCAAACCCTGCTTTCAAGAAGAAATCGATCAACCGATTCATTCTCATCTCCTTTGACATACAAGACTCCATCGCTCAACTCTTCTTACGCATAATCATTTATGAAGGAATACAAGCGAACCCGATTTGTATTTATACAAAAACAAAGCAATGGCAATGAGAAGCAAATAACACAAACGAAGGCAAACAAAGGCAAGAGAGCGAAGCATTGAGTAATGTATCAACGATCCAGTAGTGGATAGGAAACAAATGCTCAGAGCAGCAATGGAAACACATGAGCATTGGCAATAGCAAAAGAGAAGAGCGCGAAACACTCAGCAATGAGTGAAAACTCGATCCAGTACTGGATCGACCATGGAAAATATTTTTGTTCAAGATTCGCCCTCTTGTTATTCTTTCTCTATGGAAAAACGCAAGCATTTATTTCTCTGTTCTTCTGAAATTCCAATTCGAGAATCCGGTCTTATTGAGGCCAGAAGACTGAAGAAAAACAGACACCGACAGACTACAGCAGAAATGCAAATCCACAGGATTCGAGTCAATGCTCTGGAATTGCATTGAAAGCCACTGAAACAAGGATGCTCAGATTTGGCCGATGCTTTGGTTGATGATGATAACAGTGGCGGAGATGGAGGCGGTGCCAGAGTCAGGGGTAGTGCTAAACGAAGGATGGTCGTCCTGAAGACCATCCACCATCAGTCACCGTCTATCACTCTGAGGAATGACGTGAGGTTGACTGAATTGGAATGAGTGACACGCACACTTTTCGACACTCACAACGACGAGCTGTGTTTGTGGTTTCTAAATTCCTCACTCAACACCAACCAATAATTACAATAACATGCTTCATTATGTCAGCCAGTTTAACAATCATGCAATTAGTCAGTCAATCATGCAGTCAGTCGATTGTGTTGTCTGAAACAAGTGCATGTTACGAGTATCGAATCATCAAAATTCTGCCGACTCCATAATAACACATTAAATATTATGTGGACTGCATAGCGGCAGCATGGCGACTGTATAACGATTGCTTCAAAATGGTGGTGAAACTTCAACATTTTAACAAATGGCAAAAGTGTGCGAGGAGTTAGTCGAACGATTCGACGGTCGTACGAATGCACACGAATTCTATGTTGTTCTTGCAACAACAACAAAGAACGTGTTTTGGTGGTGAGTGTCCCATACTTCGTGTTCGTAAAGCTAAGCAACAACAACAACAAAATGCAGTCATTATTTATAAAGAATTGTAAAAGTATGTCGAGAATAAAGAACCGAGCTGCTTCCATTACGTGGCTGGTTGCCTTGTTTATTGAATTTTCTAGTAAAGTTATACCAACAAAATTCTGCCAAACAGAGATAAAAATGCTACTAATTTCCAAAACTAGTGCTAATAAATATTTTATTGCATAAAGGATGCTTAGAAATTCTTCCCTGTGCCCTCCTTTTCACTTTATCCTGGAGTCACTAAATTATATATAAGATTCAAATCAAAATATAAGAGTAATCGACTCTGAAGAGTGACGGTCAATCCAACCAATCTTTTCTCAGTATTAAACTATGTGTTCATTTACAGGAGGGAAAGAATGATAACGGGGAAGGAAAACGGTGCAGTGCAAGTGTGAAAATTGCATAGAAACACAAAATTACGTACACTTATTTTATTAGTTGTTTGAGTTACATTTGAACTCTGTTACTCTTGTACTGTTTTCTTTCTTGTTGACTCTTAATTAAAGGAGTTAAGAGATTAAAAACTGAAATAAAACTCATTCAGGCTTTTGAATGTTTACTTGAATTCGTGTTAAGAACTCTAGAACTCACGGATCGACATCAACATAAAAAAGGCGGGTCATCCAATCACCCAAAAATACGATAACTTGAACAGCCATTCAACCATCCAGTCAACCAAACAGTCACCCATTCAGTCATCATAGCATCGATTCACTATTTTGACCACGATGCACGTAGTGACACGTATCACTCAATTAACTAGTAAACCTACGATGATGATGATGATTATGATACTTATGATGGTGGCCACGACGACACGGATTCAATGATGATGATGACCATTGGCTGCTATTGGTAACGATGATGATACTGGTGATGCCGATTGTTAGGGTGTCGATACCATGGATGTCGTTATTTTTATTGGACCGTCAGACAATCCACAGACAGGCAGACTGATAGTCTGACAGACTGATTGCGGAAAACCCCTGAGTTTCTGGAAGCAAGCCAATTTGACCATTTGGAAGTTTAAGTAAAGTGTTGATTGACTGACTGATTGAACGCTGCTGATTCGCTGCTGAATGACGCTCAAAGTAAGCAAATTAAAACTTCACCATGCAACCTGTCCACTCGCCTGCCCACTCTGCCCTCGATTCGGTCAAATTGGGGCACACGAAGAGCGATATCATCATCGGACCGGTCCACAGAAAGCTATCATCAACACTCGTTATCGACTTGAAATCGATTCACCGCCATTTTCTCTGGACGCATACAATCGATCCGCAAAAGAAGTTCGACGAACACCTCACCGAACGCCGGTCCGTTGCAAGAGCTGACTGTCATGCTTGCAAGCATGCATGCACGCGACTGCATCCTGACGTTGGACACAAGATTATAGATTCTGCTAACATGCAAGCTTCCTTTTTCGAGGATGTGAGGGAGGGAGGAAGGCAGGGTGGAGGTGATGAAAAGCATTGACTGGCGGCTTTACAGCGTTGTTGGCGAAAAAGTGGCTGGAATACTAAAAATGCATTTGCGACGATTTGGCGCTGACGAAATTCGAATGACGGACGGATTCGATGCACTGGAAGCATTTCAAGCATCGACGATCAACACGGAACGTGCCAAAACTTTCAGTTTTAGTGGGTACACAGAGTGTGTGGGTGTATGTGTGTGTGTGTCACTCCCACAGATACTTTTATTACTTGTGGAGTATATTAAAAAGTGTTGAGCAGTCAACTTTGGGCCGACATCAAACTCTGTCTTCGCGCCACGATTGGGTTGGGCCGGGCCGGACTGAAAGAGCGACCCGCTCCGTTGTGACTCGAGGAATTTTTCGTAATTGCTTTCATTGGCATTTTTTAGCTTGAATGGAAGTTTGGAAGTTCTAAAATGATGAAATCTTGGCTCACAGATTGGCTGGGATTGTTTTTTGCATATTGACTGGTTTTCTTGAGGGGAAACATGCTCAAACTCAAACGCAATGTCGAGATGCGGGAGGGGAGAAGTAGTAACAATTTTCGATAAACTGTGAAAGAATTTACTGGCCTCACTGTTGATGTTGCACGATTAGATACGAAACATTAATATGACGTTTAATTAGTGAATAACAGTTAACTATAAACTGTCTGAAGTTTTTCTTTATTTTTCCGTCTCTTCTTATCATAAATTGCGAACTCTTCCTTAATAAACTTTCCTTTCAATCAAATGATTGACTTAAAATAGACTCCCAAGTGAAATCGAGTGATTTATGGTCATTTATCGTGAAAGAAATAGTAATTCAACTCGATTCATGTCATGGAGTGGGTCAGAATTTATTTCGTATTTTTTTTCCTTTGTCATACCAATCAAGTGAAGAAAGAGAATTGAAAAGTAGTCAAGATGATTCACTACCGGAAACCCACGCAAAGACACACACGCAAACAAATGCTTCTTCTTCGGTTTTTCTAGACTATTGATTTCAGGAAATGGAGACAATCTGCTAGAAAAAAGAAACATTTTAAAAATTTGCATTCACTTGACAGATTTAACGAGATTATAAGGGAAGTGAAGGGAAAGGAAGATATTGTGGAAGCTTCTCATTCGTAAACACAAATAAAAGTAAACATGTGAGAAAACCTCATATTGGAAAAAGAGACAGAGAGTGGAGAGAGAGGGAGAGGTAGAGAGAGACATTTAAAGCTAGAGAGAAGATATACATACATACATATCAATCAATCAATCAATAACAAAGCACTCAAATCAACAAGTCAATACATGAAAAACTCTCTAGATGGAATCCGTCTCAAAAAGAAAGAGACAGAAAAATAACAGGGAATATTAATAACAACAGAATAAACGTGTTTCATGTTACGAAATGAACCTTAAGGCAACATAATAAAACATAATGTTGTAATTTGTAATGCTGTTTTGTAATACTGTAATATGCTTCGTGAAGTGTCACTAATGTTTCTGTTTTTGCTGTTGTTGTTAGTGTTATTATTATTGTTAATCTTGTTGTTGTTGCTAACTTGTCATCACTTTATCCGTTAAGTGCTTAATGTTGTATCAAAATTTTGATGTAGCAAAAAGACGAAGCAAACGGACAGAGACAGATTTATAGAGAGAAAGAGAGAGACAGACAGACGGACAGACAGGCGAGTTAATTAGATTCGATCCAACGGCCCCGCGGGATCGAGAATGTCAAAAGAGCATAAATTAAGCGATTGACAGCATCAAAAGTGTTTTCACACTCATAAATTTCGCTGAACGCTTGCGGTCAGGTACGAGGTGTGAAAGAAAGAAAGAGACAGAGGGAGGGGTGTGCATTCAGAAGCCTCACGTATGCAGAATTGTTATGGTGAAGCTTTGGAGGTAGTGAAAGTCTACAAGATGAAGGAAGAGAAACTGACAGCGAAATCATTTATTCATGTTGTTTCTCTTTCTTTTAAAAAAGATAAAGGAAAGAGACATACCCATCAATATATCTAGCGACCTTTCACCTGGATGTCTTAGCCCATCGAGTAATATTATATTATAATAATTTATTACTTCATATTTGAGAGAAAAATCCAGACCAGGACCAGATGTAAGAAAAGGTGAAAAATTATATTTTTTTCCTCAATATGATGATGAAATAATTGGTGCTGCATCCGTTTTTGCTGCCAACAGTTTTTGTTAAACAAATGATAGAAAACATGTTGTCGGTGATTTCCGCATCATATTTCGTGAAATCCAGTTTCTGTTCACTTCATTGTTGTTGTTGTTTTTGCTGCTGTTGCTGTTGACTTCACTGCACATCAATTCAACGCTAATCCTTCAACTGTATCAATCTTCATTGCAGTCAGAATTAAGTGTCAAACAGCTTGAAGCGTGATAAATACTACACTGATAGAAAAAACATGGTGGATGCAAGTTTGCAGCAACCAATTTATGGTTACTCTCATTATATTTGCAAGTAAATGTTTGTAGTAATTATTGATATATTCATATGAATCATATTATGAATACCCCCACTATATGGCATGTTTATTCCAATCATGAAAAGTGGATTCATGATATTTGCATAAAAAACAGTTCGCTGTATCATAAAACTGTGATTACACCTAACATTATGTACGGTTGCTGGGATCATAATGTGGTGAAATCTATCCATTACATGTGCTCTTTTGGTTCTTTTTGACATTTGTAGTACTACCTTCATTCAGTGCAGACGAATTAAAAGTTATTAATAAAACTTATATTAAATAAATCTTAAAAGTTCTAAACAATATTAATTTTCTAGTTTTGGAAATTGGGTAAGTACCACTGTTATTTACATATGTATATGAATATTTTAATATTTAACAAAGTAAAGATTATATTTTTATACAGTCACAATGCTTTCAGGAAAAAGTTAAGGAATTTGGGGATTCAGTGGACATATTATACTTGCCCCTTTTCATATATTTCGATGGTTTTGAAGTGAACAATCCTTTGGGCTGGTGTTTATATAATT
The DNA here is from genome assembly GCA_949629155.1 of Myopa testacea. Taxonomy (NCBI): domain Eukaryota; kingdom Metazoa; phylum Arthropoda; class Insecta; order Diptera; family Conopidae; genus Myopa; species Myopa testacea. The sequence goes on from OX451346.1 coordinate 12,756,389, forward strand.
ATTATGTATATAATCATGGATCTAATTGCCTCCATCAAAAGACTTTTTGTGGGAAACATACAACATATTTGCTGCAATATAAAAATAATACCACTAAATATAATTTTGTTCTATCCACCATGAATTTTTGTTGTATTGCCCAAAATTATTTCTTTCTCATCTATAATTATTGTGGATCTAAAAAAGTTACATATGCGAATTAACCATCAAACCCAACCATAGTATTTTTCTCTAAAATTATACTTCTGAGAACCATATTTTTTCTTTGAGTGTACTTTTTTCGATTTATCGTATGATCGGTCCACACGACGGACAAACCGACTATCCAACCGACCTACTGATATACCCACCAGCTAACCGCCAACGCGGCGATATCAACCATCCAATCCAGGCAACGTTCAACCAGACAATCAAGCAACACCGAACGTGCCACCGACCTACCAACCAAGCTATCAACCTATCAACCAACCAACCAAGCAACTAACCGACCTTTTGTACTCGTAGCATGTGTGAAACGTGGTTAGTTCGCTTGAGTTCGTTTGATTCCGTTTTAAGGGTGAGAGCGGAAGTGTAGTGGAAGGTTGAGTGGCAGGGTGAAGTGAGGTGAAAGGGGCAAGTGGTGGTCGGGTGTATGACAATGGGTTTTTGTGGTACTTGTTAGGTTTGGAATGGAAGAGCGTTCAATTTATTCTTCTGCTTGTGGCTAACATCACATCGAAGAAATTATTTCAGTGCCCGAAGTGGATGAGGTTGTCTGAGGATCTGAGTGATGATGGAACGCAAGTTGAGTAAGAGAAGAGAGGAGAGCGACGAAGAAGAAAAAGAAACACAAACGAAACAAGAAAGAATTGATTAGATGAGGGAAGAAAACCCACGGTTTTTATTATAATAACCTCAACTATATTCGCACTATTTTGATCTGCATTAAATTTAAACTTAAGAAACCTAAATTTAATTTGTCTAAAAGGATTTAGCTTTTACTCAAAGAGTTTAACATCATTTTGAAGTCCTAATTCAATGAATAAATTATAAATAAGTTAAATTGTAAGATCTTTCTTAAATATAATTTTTCAGGAATTCAACGAATTTTTCTGAAGACTTTTCTGAACAAAAATTGCCTTTCGCCTACGAGAGTTGCGAGTTTTATTGTTGTTTTTAATGTGGTTGTTGTTGTTGTTATTATTATTGCAGTTGTTATTGTTGCTGTGTTTGTCAATTCTTCTCTTCATCTTTCACTCTCTTGTGTTGTGTTTTTTATTCGGCTCGTTTCAGATACTTTAACCGAGTTGTTGCACTTGTATTTATGTTGAGCACTCACGGTGTGTAGGAGTGAGTGTGAGAGTGTATGTTACTGTGTGAATATGTCTGCGTTTGTGTGATTGAAGATTTCACATTATTGGCACTTATCGCATTAAGAGCAACCATACGCATTAGCGCACAAACACACACACGTATACAATACACAAAACTATACACTCACTTTTCCACACGTACTCCTTCTCTGTCGCTCTGTTGATCCCTGTGCATTAAAGTTTCTCTTCAGTAAATCTACTGGCAGCTGTTTCACTTCCGGTGTTAAGAAAAAAAAAAAAGAATAACCACAAAGTAAAAATCACGATTACAGTTAATTTAAGTTTTTTTTTTGTTATTTTGTTATTTGTTTTTTTTTTTTATTTTATTTTTTTAAATTGTTGTTTTTTTCTTTTTTAGAGTTTCTTTTTGTAATTAATATAGTTTTTTTATCAGCTTATTTTTATAAATTCAGTTTATTTTTATTTTTTCAACATTTAATGGTTTAATTTTTTACTTTTTGTGTGAATTTAAGAACGATAACTGTTACCGTGAACCGTTAATTTTCGCTTCGTCCTTTGTCATTTTTGTGTTTGCTTTGTTCCTTTATTAACTCCTTTCCTTTAATTAATACAAATGTTTTCTTTTCTTTTTTGGTTCAGTTTTTCTGAAAGTAGGATTTTTCTGAAAATGGATCCTTTTTGTTTGTGAGGTTGTACAATTATATTTAGTCGTATCTTTTCTTTTTCACGCATTTAACTTTTAATTAATGCTTCCATTATAATTGTTTAAAATAGCTAAAGGCTACAAAAACAACCATTATCATTATGGTTCGTTTTTGAGGAATAAATTATATCTGCTTATTTATTTTTAAGTCATTTAATTGCTATTATATCTTTTTTTACTTATTTTTTGTATTTTAATTATGGGTATCTCGGAACATCTGCTTGTAGATGGTTCGCTGAAAGCACTTCAGTGTATATATATTGATTGATAAATTGTATTATTGATTTGTATTCACTTATTATTCGAAAAGAAAACGAATATTGTTGATATTTGATCCCGTTGATTTAATTAATTTTTGTTTGTGGACAAAATATTATATTTCAATCGTGTTTCAAGAAAAAAACAGCAATTATTATGTTGTACATACAAATAATATCAGAAATCATATTAAATAATATTATATAATGACATATAATTATAGAACATATCTTTATTATATAATATAATACAATAATAGTTTAATTCTAATAAAATACCAAAGGAACTGAATTCATGAATGGTGGAAAAAATTAATTTTGTATTTAAAATGTCCATCAATTAAATGGTATCTTAACAATATGATTAAGAAAGACATTTGCGCTTAATGAATTTAAATCCATAAAACAAGTCGCACATTCGAGTTGCTGAAGTGAACGAAAAAAGTAACTTAATTGATTTTTTATTTAAAACTGCAACTCAACCGGCAGCAGAGATTCAATACTGCAGCTGTTACCAATTTCACAGAGATACTGAGAATAGTAGAAAGAGAAACGGATGGATAACCAAGAAATTTAACCCTTTCGCTAGGAATTCGACCCTGAAATAACTATTCAGCGTAAAGTGGTCAATAAAATGCATTCTTCGAAATTCCCTCAAATCGTCTTCTTAACTGCTGATCTGCTGTCTATCTTTTTTATTTTTCTTCTCCTTCTTTGTAGAAATAAAATGTACCCGTTTTGTATTCTGTTGCTTTTTAATAGCTTGGAATCAAATTAAAAGCAAATAAAAAACGCGAGGATGAACACAATCCCAGCGTTGGTTATGACAACGCTGACCGCATCAAGCAGCCAGCAGTTGACGTGGCGACTGACAGGCGTCATTAATTAACAAAACATCCTGCAGCAGTTTAAAACACTTGGCGTCACTTCCAGTCACCTTCAGAGTTGTTGGATTAGAAGCAGGGGAAGCGTCAATAACCGAAGCAGAAGCGACAGAAGCATCTTTTGCAGGTCCAAATCGACAGTGTTTATGGTTTTTTGAAAATCATTTTACATCATATTTTGATGGGTTTTCTGAATTGCCATAAAATCTCTGGACTAAATACCACATAATGAGAAGAAGAAGAAGAACAAAAAGACGAAGAAGAAGAACATGAAAATGACGAAAAAGCGACAAGAAGAGGAAACAAGAATCAACCACAGCAGCTGGAACAACGGGAGCAGTTTTACTCACATTAAATCAGTTGCTACCGTTGTTAAGGTTCTCCTTCTTCCCTCCTCCCATCCTCACCACTCCCATACCCACCCTTCTATACGAAGGTCATTAAAAAAGTCCTGTACTCAAAGTCAAACACTGACTTCGGGTTGCATAACACGCTTTATACACTGTTAAATTCTGCTCTTCAATCGCGAAATAACGACTACATTCAAACAGCAAAAAAGGAAGATCTAATTACTGAAGAGGGGGGGAGGGAGAAGTGATAGAGAGAGAGGGCGAAGAATGACATTCCGCCTGAATGGACTTTTTAATTAGTTTGAACCCTATTTTTTTATTTGTCTGTATTTTTATTTTTAATTTGTTTCTTCCTTTGTAATAGTTTCTTTCGTAGTTTTTAAAAACGCCGCTTTTTTTCCTCCCTTCACTTCAGGACACTTCCTTTGTTGCTCTCAATAATTTTAATTACTCGAGTTGTTGATGTAAATTTTACAGAGATTTATTTATTTATAAGTGGCAGTTGCTCGAGCTCACGTCATCTGAAGTCTGTCCTGCTGTCAGCCAGTACATTTACTGTATTGTTCAAGAGTTCTGCATGAACAGGAGACACGAATATTAACAAACAAGGACTGAAGGACTAATGCCAGGATTAACATGACACAGAGGTTGTTTGCACTCAGAGATGATGTCGCTCTTCATCACTCAATGGAAAATGTTCCCAAAAATTGTCAGTTGTCAGATTTATACTGTTATCTGTATTGTTATTTAGTTGTCTATGCTCGTAGAGAGCCACACCCACCGCCCAACTCAACATGCTTTATGTGTCCATCTGTCAAGAATTGCAAACACACACACAAGGAGAGACACAGACACAACATAATTCCAAAAATGTAGGTTTTAGTGTAGAATTTACTATCATCAAATGAAGGAGAAGATGAAAACGAAGAAGACGATTAGAAGGGTAAAGAAAGGTAAAGAATGCAAGGAAAAGCAATAACAACATCTTCTGATATTTCAACTGCAGTTTGAATCGTATTCTGTCGTCTGGGTAAAGAAGAAGCACGCATTCGGTCCGGACACACAATATTTTTGAACATTTTAAACTCTTCCGAATTCAAGGATTTCTTTACAGTTATTTATGTTATAAAATTACTGTTAATATACGAGTAAAAGAAAAAAGTTGTGCGTGCTGGGAGAGGTGGCGAGATGGTGCTGAGTGGTTGCTCATTCACTATTCAACTCTTGACTTTTTATTTTGAATCTTGTTCACTGGATCGATTCATTCTTGATTTTCTTTTATTCTTGTGTTTAGACTTGTTTCGACTCTAGACCGATTCTTGGTTTTTTATACTTATTCTGCTGTCTCACTCTTAAATCCAATCTTAATTTAGTCTCTGATTTGTAACTTTTCTGTCTTTTGATTCACGGATGTTCATTCAATGTTCATTTATGTTCATTGTTCATTCATATTCATTGTTCATTCACTTTTGCCTTCATCCAGATTCTTTGTAAATCATCTTATCTCATCGAGAACATATTATAATGTTACTTCATTGCGCTTAAATCATATGCCTCACGTGGCTGTTGCCTCAATTCCAGTTGTGTAGAAAGATGGTTGCTTAACAGTTGCTTGATTGTTCAGTCGATTTGGAGTCTGAGCAGTTCACTTCGAGCAACCATAAGCTCGATTCTCATTTCTTGTTCCCATTCGGAACTCGTAATCAAACATCCAAGCGTCCAGTCATTTCTACAACAACAACTCCGGGTTTCTGCCTTTCCTTTTGGCTGGATGTTGGTTTGTTGCTCATAGAATTTGTACGGAACATTTCTTTTCGTAATTCTTTGAGCTGCAATTTTATCTCGTCGTACACATGTCGAAATGGTGGTAGTAATTCCAAATCCTATCCCAAAACTTGTTGCCACCGAACAGATTTCTACTTCCGTCTGTTGAACTGAGTTAAGGAACTTTTTTCCGGACCGTATCTTATCCTCCTGTCTGTCCAACTCGTTCATGTGCACTGAACCGGCCCTGGAATTCGGCAAGCAAGTAACAGTTGATATCCTCATCCTCCTCTGTCGCACGTACGAATAACATTTCCTCTGACCAAAGCTCCGTACAGGGAAAGAGGACGACCAGAAGGAGATCTGTGCCATGATCCCAGAACCAGGACGAGCAAAAGCACGACGATGTTGTTGACAAGACAGGTGAAGAGCCACCAGATGCAAGGCCAGATGCAAGTCATGGATGGTGAGCTGCTGCTGCTGCTTAATATGTTTGGTTCGAATGGCAGTTGGGTTCAGCGCAAAGGATAACCAACGCAACGAGGCGCTGGTTAAAAGGAGGGAAGCAGCCGGCCGGTGAGTCAGTCAGCCAGGAAATTCACGTCCTTCGGCTACGTATTGGTAGAATCTACAAAAACTACAAGCAACAATGCGAGAACTGGACAGCATCATATTTTTGCAAAAACAGAACCTCGAGTAGATTCGAATGTGTAATATGTATGTATGTATTGTATGTGTGTATGTGTGGATGAACTCAGCCACGGTTCTACCTATGAATGTGTGTCAAATATGCTTGTGTGTAAGTGTTTTTGGATCTGCGAGTATGTGTATTTGTGTTTGTGTGTATATGTTTTCTGTGTAATGTGATGCTAAATGAATGACAAGCATTAATGTTTAAAATTCCTGAGTCGCACAAACTAAAAAAGGAACAAAAATCATGATTTTATGCATTAAACATTTATTTTATCTTGATTCCTCTTCAAAAAAGCGTTGACATAATTTCGCCTTCTAAATAAATAAAAAAATTTGCACCAAATATAGATTTCACTACACAAAAAGAAAAAAACATTAAAAAAATCAAAAAAAGACAAATACAAAGGGCTTCGAATTTGGCTTGAATTTAAGCTTGTTTTAATCCAGTTTCCCAAAAAACAAAGAATTTTTTATTCTTGCTTCGATGCATTTATTGTTGGCTACAAATTCCGTAAAACTAAACTTTTTAACGGTTTGCGAGCACGTCTCCCCCTTCCTCACTCTCTCTTCTCTTTTAAATCTATAATCTAAATGTAAATGGATTTATGGAACTGATTTGAAATTTCAAAATATAAAAATGTTGAATTATTTTTATTTTATTGTATACTCTTTCAATATTCACTTCAAAATATATTCATCTTTTCCTGTTTTAACTTCCCTAAAAAGTTTTCATTTTACATTTTAAGGTTTATTTATACCATATATTTTTGAAATTTGTGATTTTACCACTATTAAAAATTTTAAATAAATTGAAGTAATTATTTAAAGATTTCCGATTAACAATTACAATAAACAAAGCATTATTTTTTATAATTCTTAAAAACAATATAATAAATATATAAAATTTGTGGCTGAATTATTTGTTGTGAAACATTTTTACCTCAGCAGCTTCGAAAATTACTCGAAATTCGATTAGAAATTCGCTTTTTGTGAAAATATTCGAACTGCATAAAGGTTTGTATTTCAAAGGTTAGAAGTTCATATTTAAAGAAGATTGACAACAACAACAACAATAACAATGACAAAGTGCGCATTATATTGGTGGTTTTAGCATTGTCTGTCTTTCTCTATCTTTGTCTCACTTTTTCTCCTCAGTTTACTCTATAACATGTCGTTTCTCTCAGCGTAAGTGTTCAACACAGCGGCACGTAATTCGATGTCAGTTTAAATGTCTGTTTATCTGTCTGTTCGTCTGTCTCTGTCTCTTTGTATTTCTCTGTCTCTTTAACCGTGTGTGTCTTCCTTTCAGTCTGTTTCTGTTACACTCTGTCAGCTAGGCATTTGTTGTGTTTAACTGACAAACCCTGCACTCGGCATTCACAAGTAGCATTCAGAAAAGCTTAAAGCTTCCCCGCTCTCGCCACGCCCACCCTTCTTTACCCCTCGCTGTTACAGGCGACCTTCGAAAATGGCAACAATTTTTAACTCTTATCTTCGCTGCATCATGCTCTTATTTACGCTTTTGCGTGCAACGCGACTTGAAACCACCACCGCCGGCGCGCGTAGAAAAGTCAAAAGTTGTTGAAGCGCCAATGAATTGCATTGCAACAAGCTGCCTCACAGCATGTCGCACGAAGCAGCATGCGCACCGGCTGTAGCACTCGCTGTGATGTGATGCCATGTGATGGTGTGAGCGGGGTCTTCCTGTCGGCTTTTCGTTGTGCGAATTTAAATGAAAACCGCCCGCGTTGAACATCGAACATCAGCTGAATTGTTGGCTTGTACAAAACGAAGCTAGAGACTCAAAACAAGCACTTGAAAAATAACAACAGATCAAAAACTGTCTTTAGTTCAGTTTTAGTTAGACAAGAAAAACAGAACCGACACACAAAACTGTAATAAGTAAAAGGGAAGAGGAATTAAATTTAAGTAAAAAGATGTAAAATACGAAAGAGGCTTCTGTCACTTTTAAAATAAAAAACCAAAAATACAAAAATTATTTTATTTGCTTAATTTAAAGTACCTTTTAGTAATAGTGAAGAAATAGTGAAGTTATATTCGAATATTTTCTGTTATTTTTCTCAGAGACTCTAAGTAATTCCGACTAACGGTGGGTGGCTCAAGTTACATTCAGTAGTTCTGTGTTTCTTATTGGTCCTCAATGACTAACAGTGATCCCAGTATAGCTCCATAACTCAAAGTCACTCTCAATTACACTCGGTAACTTTGAGGGACTCACTATAGCTCTTAGTCAGTCACTTTCTCCAGAACTCTAATCAATTTGAAGTATCTTTCTTTATAGTGACTCAGGAGTGATTGATTTTTTACTGATGTAACTCGCAGGTCCTCCGTAGTCCTCTTCATCTGTTTTGCTCTGTTTTTCTCTCTCTTAATAACGATAACGATCACGAGAGATCGTCGAATATAATTTCAACAAAAATCTTCGAAAATTTATTGAAGGCAACGCTTCGTGGTGCAATTCTGTTGATTAAAAATTGCCAGACCCCGAGCATAGAGCTCATTCTGATAACCCTCCATTTCTTCATGCAGCAGACTCCTCATGAGTTCATGACGTACCTGGAGAAAGAAAGAGAGAGAGAGACAGAGAGAAGAGAAACGCATCACAGAAGCGTGACTTCCTTAAATTATTATTCATCTTTACCAAACTGGTCACGACGCGGGTCGTCTGTAGCTCGCTGCGAATGGGCAATAGAAGCGCCATGATCCCGGTGGGAACCTTGCCCAAGTTTTTGGCGTCGCCCAAAACAGAAAGCTTTGCATCACTGAAAATAGAGGGAGACAAAGAGAGAAAAATAGAGAATAAAAGAGCTGCACTTATAAACAAAACTAAATCCCGATTTGCAACGATGCTGATTCCATGTATGACGAACTTACATGTCACTCATCCTCAAATTGTGGAAACAAATTCAATAAGAATATTTTGAAATTTAAAATTTAATTTCAATTCAAAATAAATGTTGCTGAAAATTTGAGCTCACAAAATATTTTGAGTTTTATTTCAAAAGTTTTCTTTCAGAAGTTTTCTTTCGAAGGAAATAAAAAGTTGAGTACTTTAGTAATTAAAAAGTGAAAATTTCAAAAATTTTTTGTTTGTTGACAACATGGTTTTATGTTACTCGTGTTGTTGTTGTTGCTGCTGTTGGTATTGACCATGACCACAGTTAATGTGCCTGCTATTGTTTGTGTAGAGCGTCAGAAGAGAATAGAATGCGTCAGAACAGAATAAAATAGTCTTTTTTTTCTTTTTAGTATCTTTGAACGATGCAACTTCTTTGAACGATTAAGTGAATTATGAATACCGACAATGAGTCATTTTGCCGACCATTTTTTCCCCCTCAAATGGCGGATCACCATGAGTGAAAATCGACTCCTCCAGGCTCCGTTGTAGTCTCCGCCACCGATCACTTGCGGTCAGACGAGATAATTCTTGACTCGGCTTCAAAACCATTCGTTCCAACCTAATTGGTTTAAACTTTAAACTTTAAAGTGTGCAGAAGGGGAAGATGTGCCGGGGAGGGTGTGTTGAGGTACGTAGAAGGAAAGCCGTGCGTTGCGCGTCATGCACACGTAATTCATGTGCAAATATTGCGCAGAGAGAATTGTGGAAATCGGTGTGGAACGCTGTTTGCTGGTGTGTTGCTAACACTGCTGCTGCTTTTCATGGTGCTGATATTGACATCTGGCAGCACTGCTTATGACAATACATATACGAACAACAAGTAAACACACTCAGAGAAGCACGAACACGCTTGCACTCGCTCTGAATAATGACTTGTGATTTATTAAGGTTTAATTATGATTTTAGCACCTCAACGATGTGTTCATCTTGTGAATCAAACACCTGAGGCAAAAGAAGAGTGACAGAGAGGGGGAGAGAGAGAGAGAGAGAGGGAGAGAGAGAAAGAGAGAGAGACAGAGTGAGATAAACCTTGTCTACAGATGGCGATTGTGAGATGCAAACAAACACATGATTTTAGAATGATTTAAAAAGCTTTTAGCATGGCTTTAAAATATGTGTCTCAACTTGAAGAGTTTAAAGAGCGGATTTTAAGAATGTAAAATAAACGTAATGAAGCAAGTAATTTATAGCAGAAATGATTTAAATTAAACAATATATGGATAGAAAATAAAAAATTGATTAGATGGGAAAGCTTTTAAAAAAATATTCTTCGGAAATTTTAAAGATGTACCAACAAGATTTTGTATTAAATAAGCATAAGTGCAGAATTGGGTTTAATTTAAAAAATCGAAAGGAAATAATAAAAAATTGGTGTCTCAGAATGCTTCAAAATGAACAGAATCTTCTTATATTTATGTAGATCTCTTGGATAACTAAGAGAACGTTTTTTTGAATTTCCAGCTAAATAGAATAATTTTGAAAGATATCTGACATCCGTTATGAAAAACTTGAAAGTTTAATTAAAGATTGCAATGTACATATTTAAATATCAAAAATAAATAATCAAAATGAATAGAATGTGGTTGATAATAAAACAGAATGACAGTCCTTAAATAAATTGAAATATTTCACTTAAGATTAAGAGTGAGATTTAAATTATTCTGCGTTTCTACACATCGCCCAATCATTTTACACTTTTTTCTACTTGGCCAAGTGAAAATAATGATAGCCAACAGCGAATCAAACGAAAACAAAAACCAGCAAAATATTAATATTAAAGAAAATTAATAAAGTTGTAAAGTACATTAAATAATAATTGATAGACTTAAGACAAATGAAAATAAATTAAGAAACAATATAAACAGGAAAACATTAAACATAAAATGCATTTGGATGGATAGAGGGGGAAGGTAGGGGTGAACAGAGACAAAAAATAGAGCTGAAACCTTAAAAGACCATCACCAAGTGTCCAAAAACTCGGGTAAACCGGGCGATCCTCAATCAACATGAGAGTTGAATGGTGATGGTTAAGAAGAAGAGAAGGCGGACGGGGGACAAACTCATCTGGAACTGTTTTCACTGAGCTCAAAACACAGAAACTCCGGGCCTCGAAGTTGCTTTCTGAACAAACGATTTCCTGCGGTGAAAGCAATTTGTTTGTCATACATGAAAATTGTTACAATAACAACAGCTAGAATCACAACAACAAGAATCACAACAGCAACACCAAACAATTGTTATATCAACGGAATAAAAGCAGGATCTACAACAACAACAACAACAATCAACAATAAAAGTGGTTATTGCGATTAGCAAACCAAAGAGTTGAATGGGGGGTGATACACGAAGCACGTCTCAAATAAAGCTTTAAGGTTGCTCACTGCTAAACGACAAAATATTATGCATGATTCAAATTCGTGTACGTGCAAGCGGTTGAGAGTGTGTTTGTAAGTGCTTTCATTTCAACGAAAGCACTTTAGTGATCAATCACTGGAGTGATTGATTTGACGTGTCAGTAGCAGCAGAAATGTTGTCGCTTACGTACTGTCTGTCTAACCTACCGTCTATTGGATTCTACCTGTATTTATGAGTTCACATTATTCAAAATTTTTTAATTGTATTTTCATGTAAAACACAAAAAAATTCAAACAAATTTGACAAAAACAACTTGTCGTGTGTACAATTATTTGCTTCTAAGTCTCTTCTAGAGCTTCTATTTCACATTAAATTGTTCCATTGCAAGCGACGAAGCTTATATAGCGAATGTTGTGCAAGAATAAAACACCGACAAAGGATCGCTGATGAGGAAAGTTGGCATGTTCCTAAATAGCTATACGATCGTGCCAGTCAAGTTGCTAGTTCAAATCCCATTGCAAGTGAAAACGCTGAAGCCGGAAAAATATGGGTGTTGTATGTATTTACATCACGCATATAATGTAATAAATATATTCAAATTGTATTTTCCATTATTTCCTGTAATGACCTTCAACTGTTTTTATATCCTACACACGAAGTGAATGCGTTACTGCTTCCGTTTGTAACACATTAAAGGAGGCGTGATAGGTATAGAAAAGTATATATATTCCTGATCATCGTGACCTCCTGAGTCGATTTAGCCATGTCCGTCCGTCTGTCTGTCTATCTGTCTGTCCGTCTGTGGAAATCACGATTACAAGAGAACGAATAGAGAATCTTTCTCAACCTTCGCACGAATATTTTATATCATTAGAAACTCATCGCTATTGAAAATCGGACCATTACCACGTCTACTTTTTATAGTGAATATAAATTCCATTGCCACGCCTAATTTTTAAGTAAACGTGTGTAGGGTATATGAACTTCGGCCAGACCGAAGTTAACACTCCTTCTGGTTATTATTTGTTCCTTTATATGTATACATAATAATGATAAAATCGAATGATAGTTACATTTAATGGCCCAGTGAGAGAAAACACGTTTGATCCTTTTCGAGAACTTAAACCAGAAGAGAAGAGAATTTGTTTTTATTCATATAAAAGTGAGTAGCAGAGTTTAGAAAAGCGTAGTAAAATTTATAAAGAAGAGGACTCTTTACGGATAGATTTTTAGATTTCAGAACAATATGTATGTATTTATTTTTATGCAAATTTTAACAAAACAACAACATCAAAACGAGTGGAAGAACGACACCGAAAACAGAAAACGGTGTGCCTTTTGTTGTTGTCTGTCTGATTTGAACACAACCGAAATCGCAAATCAACAAACAACAAAATCACACACAAACACAGCCACAGACTCATCAGTTTTTGACACCATAAAAATTCAATGTGCTCAAGAAATTTGCAACATATTTGTACATGATGTTGTTGATTGTTTGTTGCTGTCGTTTTGTGCATGTTGTTGTTGTCAATGCAAATAATTTTTATGAAGCGAACACATAACGCATCACTTTCTTAAGCAGCTCTTCCTTAAGCCACTTCCTGCCATCTTACAGTCACCTTTTTCCTTCCCCTTACCACTCCCCCCCTCCCCTTCCCCAGACCATTGCATAGACCCTTCACACCTGACACAACCTGCTCTTTGTTTGTTAACATGATTTTCTTTATATTTTCTACTTTTACAATGTTATTTCTACCTTTTACAATGTTTTTTGTCGTACTGTTATGTACAAAGCGGGATTCTCTACTACTTTCTCTCTCTCCTTTTCTCTCCATCATTCTATCTCTCTTTCTTGGTTTGGTGCTTGTGTACCACGTAGTGTTGCCAAGTAAAGAGGCTAACCGACATCGTTACCACGCTGTCAGAATCTGTTTCGGCACCGTTGTGCAGAATAGAAGCTTGTGTTGTGCGGAATGATGGCAGGTATGTTGACGCATTTAATAGAGTTATTTTTATACTATTATTAAGTGGTTTGGTAGCACACGAAAACCAGAATATTGAGAAATAAAAGGTAACAATTTCTGCATTATTTTTTGTGGGAATTCTTCTTAGAATTACATTTATTTTTATTGTTGTAAATTATTGCGTGGATTTAAGAATTTATTCGAAAAATATATTCTTAAAAATAAAATAGATTAATTACATTCTTATAATTATAACTATTATCTAATAAAATCGTTATTATAATTATTAAAAAAACGAAATAAATATTATAAATAATTTTTTATTTATAAATTATTATTATATTAAATAATAATATAATGAATTTTTCTGAAACCGATTTTTTAACTCTTTTCTCTGCATCTTCTATGAATTCCATGACAAGTAAGAGCAGCAGACGAGCAACCATCGATAAATCACTACCAGAAGTGATGCCAACACCACAGAGAATCTAACTAAACAACAACAACAGCTAATGCAACAAAAACAAAACTAAGAAATAATAATAACAACAAAAAAAAAGAACGAAACTGAACGAAAAGCAGTAATAACTACAGGAGCGAAATACAATCAGCTCCTCAGTCATAAACTCCGCCATCATCTCCAGCATCCTCTCCCAGAGCGATGCCAACTTCAATGAATGCTTCGTTGCCGTCATTTAGAATGTGACGAGTGTTTGTTGTTGTAATTATAAACGCTTAAAAGGTGTTTCCATAAAATGGTTTTTCCAGGTTTTTCGAATAAACTGTTTTAAGCCCCAAAACCACTCGTAAACTGTTTTAACTCCCGTGAAATTGTTGTTGCTATTCCAGCGCTAAACCAAAATGAGTTTGGTTTTTAGCCTCAGTTTTTAGTTTGCAAGTCTGTTTCGAAGTTCGGAATTGCAGACACACTATCTTTCTCCTGTTCTAGTGCCAATAAGTTAGAAAGAGATAATTTATGTCACCAAACTATTCTGCCAAATGCCAAAAAAAAACTCGACATACTGAGAGGAATTTGTTATTTATGATGTATGATTTTTCGCTTTCCAAATTCTGTAAATTTGCGCATTTCATCACCATACCAAAATACATTTCAACAATTTTGAATATTATTGTTATTTTATTCACTTTATTATAAATTAAAGCGAGGCACAATTTTAAAAATAGCTGCGTAAATATATTAACAAAACAACAGCTGTTTATTTCTTCTTCTCGGTTTGACAGCCCGGACCGGATTATGTATGGAAACACTAGATTAGCTGATCGATTTTCGAACACCTTAACCGGATTAAATATTTTTATGGAAACACAGGCTATTAAACAGAGTGACCGGAATCGGAGTCGAAGTCGAACTGACTAAGCGTTCGAATGACCGAGACGGACTTTTATGTGGTTATGCTGATGTTGAAGCTGATGTCGACCAACATTCAATACCGATGATTGTAATTATTATGATAATGATAATAATTATGATGCCGACGAAGGTGCTGAAGAGCAACAACAACAACGACAAATAACGATTACGAGGCTGGCCGCCACGCTGACGTTCGTTGTTGAGGGTCAGAAATTTCAGACCTGATTCTAAAATAACAACAAAACCGCCCGCGTTTCATGAACATAAAACAACACTTCACAGAAGAACCTGTATGCAACACTGGTTGGCAACACTGGTCGGTATCGATGAGGAGGACACGTCAAGTCAAGGATACTTCTTGCTGTCGTTCAAGATGCTATTCAGTGTTGATTACTACGAATGTAAACATGACGAAGCAAGTGTTGTGAACTAATAAGCAATAATAACAACTACAATAATAATAACGATTTAGAACGATTTTTTTACAAAATGTAAATAAAAATTTCATGTTTGTTGCATTTCATGTTTTAAAGCCTCAATTTTAGAAATATCAACTAAAATTTCTATTTAAAAGTAGGCACTTCAAATTTAAATTACTGTAAAATTTTCGTTTCTTTGTTTCTGTTTTTTGCTCTAATTTTTGTGGTATTTTTAATTGTTACCGGAGTCATCCTATTTGATAGAAGAACAAATAAATACAATTTATTATTGATTGTTCTTCTTGTCTCTTTTTTGGGGTTTTATTTTTCGTTGGTATTGCATCTAATGTTTTGATGATGGATTGCGACGAAGGCGACAAGAACATCGACGCCGGCAGCGGTTGCCTTGATTCTGGCGAGTGTTAAAACTAAAATTAATTGATTTCCTCCTCACACTGGCCATCCGTTAGAGGGCGCTTCATCGTACGACGCGGAATTTAATCTGCGATATCATGCTGTGGTTTTAAGCATTTTGAACTTTGACAAAACTGATTACCAAAGCAGCACATGAATAACGCCAAGAAGAATGGCAACAACAACCACACAAAAAACAAACAATAAACAGCAACAACATGATAATGCTTCGGAAGACAAGAGAAAAGCGATGGCTAAAGAAGGGGAAGGGGAAGGGGAAAAGGGAAGGGAAAAGGGAAAAGAGGGAAGGATGAATAAAAGGAAGAATAAAAGGATAACTAAGGGGATGGTTCAAAGGATAAAAGGATGGATAGAAGTGAAGAACTTGTGGTAAATAAAAAAATCTGGTGAATGTAGGAATGTGTCTCTGGCATTGTGTATGTGTGAGTGTTTTTTTGCACTTAATTTTTAGTTTATTTTGCATTTCTTCTTTTAGGTTTCTTTGGATAGTTCCTGTTTATTGTTGTCATTGGTTGATTCTTTTAAAAGGTTACCGGAAACAACAAGGCGTTGTTTTTAGAGCTCTTAATTTATCAAAGACGCAGAGCAACAAAAAAATCCTTTCAAATTCTGGCCGTGAATAATAAGTAGCCAGTGAAGAAACACACAACTAAAAATATCAGCAACTTAGAAATGCACACAAAATAAAGAGTTCGAAATAGAAGAAGCAGATAACAACAACTGTTTTTTCACGTGAAATTCGGGCTCTCTAATAGTTACTAAATCCATTCCAGTGAAAACAGATTGTATCGGAAAGACTTGTTCAGAATAAAACATTTTGGCTTCTTTGGTTTGACCCCTTTTTTCACACTTACTTCTTCAAAATGTTCAAAGATGAACTTCTTGATGTTATGCTGAAGTATTTCGAGGCTGAGTTCCTCTGCGAAGAAAGTGACGCTCAAACAATTTGATGGGTTCAGATGGCGCAGAAAGAATTCAGAGCAGCCTTCGGTAATTTCTTTCAACTGCAAATAATTCGCAGTACTAAACAAGGTTTTAATTGTGCCCACTTGCAACTCCAGGCTTCCGGTGTAACAGAAGTTGACCAGCTTCGCCAACGCGTCCCCGTCTACGTCATTGAGAGGTATTTCCCCCACCTTGGAGTCGCCCTTCGGTTCGCTGAGCAAATCAGAAAAGAAATCACTGGATGCCATCAGAATCAGACGATGCGCAGAAATGCTGAGGAGAGAAGAGTTTTTTGTTAAGAAGAAAAGAAGGCTGGAGAGAGAAGACGGTCTACTTACCGTTTACCGGACTCGCCAGCTATTAATACCACGTCACAAAGATCTCGCAGGCCTTGCAAACGCTTCAGTAATCCTTCGGAGTAGGTTCCACAGTGGAAGCACTCCGGTGGATCAGTTTCGATCGCAAGAGTACCCGAGGAAATCGCTCAAAGGTCGCCATTTCGAAAAGAAGCTAAACCCACTAAACTAAAATGTAAAATACGACAAATGAATTAAACAAGAAAGAAATTAAAAGCGCAGTGAACAAAAACCTGTATAAGTAGCCGAACGCGAAACAAGAATAAATAATGTTTATTAATAATATTATTAACAAATGATGTGTTAAAGATGTCAGCTTATCTCACGATCACTCTTGCAAATAATAGAAAACTCCGCGGTAGTCTTTCTTTAAAGGTTTCCTAAAGCACATAATCTATTCAACTGCACTGAACCAAATCTGGTAGGTGAATTTGAAGAAAATATTTTGTTAATCTTTAATGAAATAAATATTCAATTTGACAAATTTTCATAAAATTTTTATTCAAGTTGAATAAAAATTATGTTGAATGAACAAAATTTCTTCAAATTGAATAAATTTATACATTGACGAAATTTCTTCAATTTCAAGAAAATATTATCGTCAAATTGAAAAAAATTACAATCATTTTGAAGAAATTTCTTTATGCGGCTATGATATTTTCGCGCCAAAAATAATGGCAAAATTTCATTGAATTGACGATTTTTCTTCATTAATAAAAGGTATTTTTCTAGTAAATATATACATTATTTCTTATTTTGCACAAAATTCTTTTTTTCAATTAATAAATTTCTCAAATAATTACCTTCATTTAAATGAAATTTGTTTGTTTATTCGAAGAAAAAATTAATTGATTTGTAAATCGAATTGCATCTGATGTGAAGAATTTTTATCAAAGTTGATAAAATTTCTGAAGAAATTTCTTCACAAATCCTTTATTAAATGAAGAAATTTCTTTACTATTGAATAAAAAATTTTCATTGCTTGAAGAGATATCTTCAGTTTGACAAATTTTCATCATCTAACAACAACAACCAGTTGACAGATGCATAAATCGTAACCACGTGTTCGTTAATTGAAGAAATTTCTTCACAACTTATAAAAACTTCTTCACAATTGGATAAAATTGTTCATTAATTGAAGAAATTTCTTCAAATTTGATAAATTTTCATCATCTAAAGCAACAACCAATAATTTTACACAAGTTTCGTAGCTTTGTTGAATGCTGGATCATTCTAAAACGTGTTCGCATTGATCAAACGTGTGTTTTAATAAATGTACATATGTAGTTATATGTACTAGTGATATTTGATATTGGAAATTGGAAATTTTAAATTGGACAAACTTTACAAGTGAGTATTAAGCATTTATATGTACATATATATATAAGAGTAGATTAATCTTACAGCCTTGACTAACGCGTTATATGTCTAATTTCTAAAATTAGAATTGCTCTTAATAATTCTTTAAATAAAAAATTATTTGTTTTAAAAGTAAAAAAAAATTTTCTTTATTAAAAATATTGATCACGCATTTAAAAATGTGCCATTCGCTTTCCAATTATAGTACTTATGAGTGCAATGAAGAATTATGTATGCAAATGTTTAACAATGTCAATACCTTCAGGCGTCATGTCAAAAGAAAGCATTTAAATACTAATAGTGGTTCAAATAATTCAATCCAGGAGGGCAAATTCGAGCCTACACAATGTACAACGAGTTCAGTCAATAGTATTACTACAATATCTTCTAACAAAGACATTTTAGATTCTGTTGACTCAGCTGCTCCACCGAATACACAAAGAAAAGGTACTGATATCGAGATCACATTGCCAATGATATATTTCAATGAGGCTGCTGTCAAATTTAGTATTGCTTTACACAATAATAATAATTTTTCTAGAAAAGATATTAAAGTTATACAAGATTTAATTGTTAACACGTTTTTAGATCCCATCGCTAAGCATTTAAAAGAGTTCAGCGTTACGCAAATATCTAATTCTGAGGTAAGATTTAGACTGGACAAATGAGTGTACGGCTGATATACTTTCCAAATGGATACATTATATACGACCGTTCGGATATAAATTGGTAAAATATTGATGTATTCACATATATGTAGTACACTGTTATAATTAAAATTTTCGTTTTAGATTGATATGGATTTCAAAAGTACCTATATTCCGACGCCGGTAGTCTGCTACTTGGTTATGATGCTTTTGCAAAAGCAATCATTTCCACCTATGAAGAGCAAATTAAGGACCCAAGTAATAAGATACTTTTAACCGATATGAACGAGATGGCATGCATTTCTGACAGTAAATTACATAAAACTAGTTAAATTCCTCTTCATATTAATATAAAAAAAATTTTATTTAATTAATAGATGGGCGATGTGCCGCAATTTTCTATCTGCTGCATTGTGTTCTTGCCCCAACCACAAAAATAGTCAACATCAGAAAAAATCCACACAAGATTTTCGATCCCCGACTCCCAGTCCAGCTTTTTTATATTTGAGGCCAGTGTAAGTGAGTGCGAAGAAGAATTATTACGAAGGCGAACGAAGAGCAACAACATTCAGCCGCTTATTTTAGTAAGTGGTTCTATTTTAGAACCAAAACAAGTTGTTATTTATTTTGATATTGTAATATAAAATATCAACAGTTTACAATAATATCAGCAATTGATTTATTCTTTAAAGTATTTAATTTATTCAATTTGGCATATCCAGTGGAATCCAATCTAGTTTGGAATTTTATACAAATTTATTTTTATTTAATAAAAACCGAATTCGATATTCAGAGCCCAAGGCTCCAAACACTGATAGCGAAGCTAAAATGTATGTAAAAAAACAATTATTAAACACATTTTATATATTTAAATATTTCTAATTATTAGTATACAATAATATTGATATTCAATAAATTTAATTACAAATTGTTAAGCAAAAACAGCTCTTTTTATTTTATTTTAACTACAGTTTCGTTGGTTTGTATCAAACAAATTTCGTCAGTTTGAAGAAAAGGAATTGAAGAAGTTTTTGTCAAACTGAAGAACATAATTTGTTAAATTGAAGAATGTTCTGTCATTTTGAAGAAACAAATTATTTAAATTGAAGAACATTTTGTGAAGGTGAATAAAATAATTTGTTAAATTCAATAATTTTTGTCGATTTGAAGAAATGATCCTTCAAATTGAAGAAAAATTTTATTAATTTCAAGAATATGATTAGTTGAATTGAAGAAAGTTTGTCAATTTTTTTCGTTGGAATGATGATTTTTCTTTGTATTGAAGAAATTTCGTAAAAATAATATGATAACGAAATTTCTTCAATATAATGAAATATATTCAAATATAATGAAAGGTTCTTCAAGTTGACGGATAGGAGGTGTTGACCGTATTTTGATCACCATTTCTTCAAGTTAACACCCCTTTTCTTCATATTCACCTACCAGATTTGGTTCAGTGTGGATGCACTTCAGTGTTCGTAACTGTGAGGATAATATTTCTACGGAAAGACCATATAGTTCGAGTATTTATGGGACTGTATTTAAGTCTGGTTTTATTACCATGGAAATAGATGGATGGATGGTTCGATGGATAAAATATTGAATGGTAAATGCATGGATGAATGGATGAAATCAATGGATGCTGTTATTGTTTTTGTTGTTGCTGCTGTTGTTATTGTTGTACCTTTAGTGAGTTTATAATTTTTCAAAAAAGAATCAAAAAATTGTGAAAAAGGTGTTTGACGGAATTTCTAATAAGAACAACAACAAGAATGGGTAAAATTCTGTTGCGAACAGAGTTTGATTGATTTTTCACTATTCACTGTAGCAACCCGGTGAGCGCTCGTACAAGCACTAAGATCTGGCATCTCTGGCAGACATTTTTGCAGGAAACAAAGAAAAATTAGATCGCGTTTTTGTTTGCATTTTATAATTCAAGCATATTTACACAAAATATACATAGTGTGGACCATCGGTTGGTTTCTTTTTAAAATATTATTTTTTTGCAAAGAAAAGCAACGCTAAAAAGGAACCAGGCGATGGCCCATCCCGAGTTGAGTGAGTAAAGTTTGTTGACAAATATTTTAATATATTTAAAAGTATGTATACATATTTTTTTACTCATTTTTTTATATACTTGAAAAAAAAATCGGACATTTTATGATTTAAAATGTCATTATTATAACTTCAAAGCTTTTTGAGCCCATTCAAAGTCCATTAAAATCCGGTCATCACTCTTTTTTGATTACCTCTTAATTACGAGCGAGTAATTAAACAATTTGTTGTAATTTAAAAACCCATTCATATCAATTAAATTTGTAGATTTTGTAGATCTACACAATTTTCATAAAATTAATTGTCCAACTAAACAACAGAAAGAAATGCTGCAACAACCGAATCTTTGAATATAAAACTGACGGATGAATGATAACTCTTTATGCCGCATTCGAAGACAAACTCCACTAATGCCACAATCATCACCACAAAGAAACGGACCAACACATAAACACACAAACACACACACACCCACACAAACAAATACATTGATGGTGCTTCTCACAGATTTATTTGCATAATTAGCATCGCATCGCATCTTTCGTTCTCTTTTTTGCTGTATAATTTGTCAGTAGCGTAAATTTTCATAAAAGGTTGCCTTTTCAGCATTCAAGGAGAGAAGATTCGGGTTTCTGTTGGCCGCCAATCGGATCGGAGCTGGTGGCGCCTCGTGGTGTGGTGCCAACCAGTGGTGCCATTTCGTCAGAGAAACTCTTTTACTAGGCAGCATCAAGATAAAAAGCAGCAGCAGCTCGTGCTTCCATTGCAACCAAACAAGCAGTCAGTCACTCAATTAACCAGTTTGTCCGTCACTCAGTCAGTCACTCTGTCAATCCGTCAATCACTCATTCTCTACTCTATGTATGTATATCTACGGCCTCGCTGTATGTAGACAGCTGCGAGTGATTGATTGACATTCCGTTGCGGCTCTCGGCGAATAGTTTTTTTTATCTGATGGCATTTCAAACAAAATTTTTTTTATTCTAATAAATTTTTAAATGGATAGAAATGTCCAAATATTTGCATTAGATTGAATTTTAATGTAATCAATTTTATCATTTTTCAAAATAAGAACACTTTTTTTTAATTTCGAAATATGTAAATAATTTAAAAAATACAGACATATATTAATAATAATTAATATGTTAATAATAATTAATATGTTAATAATAATTAATATGTTAATAATAATTAATATGTTAATAAGAATTAATATGTTAATTGTTACTGTATTATGTTAGTCTTAACAAAATTCATAAATAGCTAAAGATTTAATTTATAAAAAGTAGGATATTTTATTTGTTACAAAAAATAATTTAGAGATTTTTATTTAGATACTCGTAGAATTTTATTTCAACTTTATTTTATTTTAAAAATTTTGCAGTAAAAAATGTTGCTTAAGACCCCAATTTTAAATATTTTTAGGGGGGAAAATAAGCAAAAATATGAGTTTTCAAAAAAGGAATCAACAAGAACAAGAAGAAAGAAAGACATTCTAAGCTGCTCTTAAATAAAACACTCAAATAAAATGTGCTGTCAGAATTTCATTTTATTTTTCACACGTTGACACTTCAAATCCTTGGGAAAAAGATTGCGTATTTCAATATTGAATAAGGATGTGTGCGGTTGTGTTTGTGACTTAAACCCACACACATTTATAGATAAAAAAGAATATAAAAGAGAAACAGAGAGACAGACACACGCACGTAAAATATGATAAATGAATGTTATTTTATCATCTCATCA
The DNA here is from genome assembly GCA_949629155.1 of Myopa testacea. NCBI lineage: Eukaryota > Metazoa > Arthropoda > Insecta > Diptera > Conopidae > Myopa > Myopa testacea. The sequence continues at coordinate 12,778,929 of OX451346.1, forward strand.
TAACATAATCATCATCGTTTTCTTGTTTAGTACCATCAACATCATCATCATTCGAAATGACGGCAAGCGGATGCTTCTTCAGAACCGGAAAGAGACAGTAAAAGGACAAAAATTAAACGAGGAAGAGAAGAGCGAACGAGTCAGTAGGAATGGTTGTTGTTGTTGTTGTTCCTACGACCCGAAGACATCGTAGTATAAAAAAAAACACATTTATTAACGTTGAACAAGTTTTCGGTTTTTGTTTTTTGTCCTGCTTTTCCTCTTTGTCTTCTTCTCCTTCTTCGACATGCACACCGCTTTGGGTCAAGGTTTCTACGAAGCCTCCTCTTCCAACCCTTCTCATTTGCTGACGTTTTTTATGCAGATTTCTTTTACTTTCGAGTAAAGATTCGTACTTTATTTGATTAATTAACACTTGAATGATTCCTTTTTTCTTCATTCAGTTCATCTTCGTGTCCTTTCAGCATTTTTGTTGGATGGATGGAAGGCTCGAAGCACTTCCGTCTCCATCTTGGTCACTGCTTCTTCCTCCTCTTCATTTGAATTTCGCTTTTATTTAAAGCTTTAAAGAGGTAATTTTTTAAAGTTAAACAAATCTATTAAAAGATCTTTGCTTAAGTTATTGATTGAAATTAAAAACTAAAACTACAAAATTTAAAATTAAGCATTAAAACTGAAGAATTAAAACTAAAAACTTTAAAATTAAGCACTAGAAATTTAGAATAAGAAATTAAAAATGAAAAGTTTAAAATAAAAAACGAAAAACGGCTACAATTTTCAAAACTTTTAGATTTTTTAATAAAAGTGCTGTTTTATTATTTAACAAAAAACATTGGCAACCCTGCTCAAAAGATGTGTTTGTTTTCCATAATTTAATTATTTCTTCATTGAATTTCATTCAAGTAAATCATTCAACATTAAAATTCGCTGAGCGAAAAATTTTAACTGGAGAAAAAGTACTAAAAAAAAAAAATTAAAATATTCCCGCCCTTTGAGAAAAAAAGGCTTAACTCAGGGTTGCATAGAGTTGCTGCGTAATCCTTTTTTTTAACACTCGATATTAGTTAATATTTTAATGTGCCACTTTGCTGCTGTTGCTGTCGTTGCAACTCGTCACCCTGCCCTGCCCTCCTCTCCGCTCTTCATCCTGCTGCAAGAGCTTAGCAATTAAATTAACATAATGTTCCACTTTAGCTGAGGTTGAATTATGCATGAGTTGACCTCTCCAACCAAAGAAACATTCGTGTCAGCGAAATCAATATGTTGAGCATGAGTTGGAAATTAGAATGTAAGACAGAGACAGAGCGCGAGAGAGTGACAGACACATGATTTAGTGTGCTAGTTGGTGAGTTTCACTGCGAGACATCATCGTAGTTAATATAAACTTAAATCAAGGCTGGAAAAAAGTAGTACTGCTTAAAAACCGACTAAATCGTAGACGTGATTGGTGAATGGTAGGTAGGCGTTTACATTTTAACATTTTAAATTTTACTCTGCAGTCCGGACAGTGCTTTGAAATTTGGTTAAGTTGGTTAAATTCTAACGGAACTCGAAATTATTCAATATTGTTGAGAGGCTGCCTTTGAAAGAAATGTAATCATGTAAAGTAATCATTTTAGGTTTAATAAAATCTTAAAAACAACAAGTGTTTCATTGAATTCTATAATCCGGAAATTTCAGTGATCTGAATGCACACAAAAAATGTTCGGCCAAGCGAGGTCATACTGTACTCGCACTCGTCCTGAGCCAACTAGAGTCAAAAAATAAGCTTCTTAGAAAAGAAAAACCTCAGCAGAATCATAAAAATCCTGAGAGAAAAAAAAGAGAAATGGTTTTCTTCATACGTTTTCACATTCGTACTTTAACTAAAAGTTGTCAAAAACTTTCAAAAACTAAAAATATCTAGTCAACTTATTTCATCTCTTATCTTCCTCTTATATGCTTTTAAATAGTGACAAAAAACGAGGTTCATTTAAAGAAGAAAGAAAGCAGAATAAAACAATTTATTGGTTAAAGCAAACATATTTGTTCATTTTTAAGGATGTCAACAAACGAAATCCGGCAACAGAAATTCGAACAACAGATTCTGCTGCAACTCAAGTGACCCCATTTAATGGACAGACCGACCACCCAACCAACCGATAGAAGAGGCCAAGTAAACGCCTTCATTTTGGGCCAGTCCAGGAACACCGACGATGAGCCAAGAGCCGCTGTTGTGACCTCGCTCGTTGCTAACAACTTCGAGTGTTGCTGCTGCTCACTGTAGGTGAATTCCAATCTAGTCCTCGTCTTCGTCTTCCTCCGCAGCTACTGATCCAGATCAGAAGAGTGCTTAAATCTGAGTTCAACGAAGCGTCTAATAAAATGTTGCTCTGGACTGAAGGCTCCCGAAGAGCAGCAGCTCGATCGACAGCAGCAGCGACAACGGCGTCTGCATCCGGATTTGGATTTCGCTGCGGCTGCGGTTCGGCTTCAGCTCTGGATGGTGATTACTTTGTAATTAAACTAAATGCAGCGTTAAAGTACGCAATCGCCGCAGTTCGTTTTGTTGTCGCAGGCTTAATTAATGACGACCACCCGTTGTTGTTGTGCTGTTGTTGTTGTTTTTGTTTGTTTTTGCTGCGGTTACTGCTTTTGTTGAACTTGGTTTAATTTGGTTGCATTCTAAGTTCGATGATGATGATGTTGAGTTGCTGTCGTTGTTGTTGTTTGTTTGTGTTGGTGGTCACTATGATCGCCTGGCATCATTATCATGAATGTTGTTTTTGTTGTTGAGCTGGTGTTCATGTTGAATGTTGAATGTTGGTGTTCATGTTCACATTTTCACAGCACAACCTCGCGAATTTTAGACGATTATCGGCTCTGCTGCCAATTAATTGCAAAATACAGTTTTCCTTCTAAAATCCAATTTATGTCACCGGCTTGAAAGTAAAAAGCTGCTTTATAATTTACCAAAGCACTGAAATTGTTTCAGTTTTTCACTTTAAAATTGTCATTTTTGTTATCGATTATTATTATCGATATAATATATCTCTTTATTCGTTGAATTTTTTTATTTGAATGTACACTGAACCAAATCTGGTAGGTGAATATGAAGAAAAGGGGTGTTAACTTGAAGAAATGGTGATCAAAATACGGTCAACACCTCCTATCCGTCAACTTGAAGAACCTTTCATTATATTTGAATATATTTCATTATATTGAAGAAATTTCGTTATCATATTATTTTTACGAAATTTCTTCAATACAAAGAAAAATCATCATTCCAACGAAAAAAATTGACAAACTTTCTTCAATTCAACTAATCATATTCTTGAAATTAATAAAATTTTTCTTCAATTTGAAGGATCATTTCTTCAAATCGACAAAAATTATTGAATTTAACAAATTATTTTATTCACCTTCACAAAATGTTCTTCAATTTAAATAATTTGTTTCTTCAAAATGACAGAACATTCTTCAATTTAACAAATTATGTTCTTCAGTTTGACAAAAACTTCTTCAATTCCTTTTCTTCAAACTGACGAAATTTGTTTGATACAAACCAACGAAACTGTAGTTAAAATAAAATAAAAAGAGCTGTTTTTGCTTAACAATTTGTAATTAAATTTATTGAATATCAATATTATTGTATACTAATAATTAGAAATATTTAAATATATAAAATGTGTTTAATAATTGTTTTTTTACATACATTTTAGCTTCGCTATCAGTGTTTGGAGCCTTGGGCTCTGAATATCGAATTCGGTTTTTATTAAATAAAAATAAATTTGTATAAAATTCCAAACTAGATTGGATTCCACTGGATATGCCAAATTGAATAAATTAAATACTTTAAAGAATAAATCAATTGCTGATATTATTGTAAACTGTTGATATTTTATATTACAATATCAAAATAAATAACAATTTGTTTTGGTTCTAAAATAGAACCACTTACTAAAATAAGCGGCTGAATGTTGTTGCTCTTCGTTCGCCTTCGTAATAATTCTTCTTCGCACTCACTTACACTGGCCTCAAATATAAAAAAGCTGGACTGGGAGTCGGGGATCGAAAATCTTGTGTGGATTTTTTCTGATGTTGACTATTTTTGTGGTTGGGGCAAGAACACAATGCAGCAGATAGAAAATTGCGGCACATCGCCCATCTATTAATTAAATAAAATTTTTTTTATATTAATATGAAGAGGAATTTAACTAGTTTTATGTAATTTACTGTCAGAAATGCATGCCATCTCGTTCATATCGGTTAAAAGTATCTTATTACTTGGGTCCTTAATTTGCTCTTCATAGGTGGAAATGATTGCTTTTGCAAAAGCATCATAACCAAGTAGCAGACTACCGGCGTCGGAATATAGGTACTTTTGAAATCCATATCAATCTAAAACGAAAATTTTAATTATAACAGTGTACTACATATATGTGAATACATCAATATTTTACCAATTTATATCCGAACGGTCGTATATAATGTATCCATTTGGAAAGTATATCAGCCGTACACTCATTTGTCCAGTCTAAATCTTACCTCAGAATTAGATATTTGCGTAACGCTGAACTCTTTTAAATGCTTAGCGATGGGATCTAAAAACGTGTTAACAATTAAATCTTGTATAACTTTAATATCTTTTCTAGAAAAATTATTATTATTGTGTAAAGCAATACTAAATTTGACAGCAGCCTCATTGAAATATATCATTGGCAATGTGATCTCGATATCAGTACCTTTTCTTTGTGTATTCGGTGGAGCAGCTGAGTCAACAGAATCTAAAATGTCTTTGTTAGAAGATATTGTAGTAATACTATTGACTGAACTCGTTGTACATTGTGTAGGCTCGAATTTGCCCTCCTGGATTGAATTATTTGAACCACTATTAGTATTTAAATGCTTTCTTTTGACATGACGCCTGAAGGTATTGACATTGTTAAACATTTGCATACATAATTCTTCATTGCACTCATAAGTACTATAATTGGAAAGCGAATGGCACATTTTTAAATGCGTGATCAATATTTTTAATAAAGAAAATTTTTTTTTACTTTTAAAACAAATAATTTTTTATTTAAAGAATTATTAAGAGCAATTCTAATTTTAGAAATTAGACATATAACGCGTTAGTCAAGGCTGTAAGATTAATCTACTCTTATATATATATGTACATATAAATGCTTAATACTCACTTGTAAAGTTTGTCCAATTTAAAATTTCCAATTTCCAATATCAAATATCACTAGTACATATAACTACATATGTACATTTATTAAAACACACGTTTGATCAATGCGAACACGTTTTAGAATGATCCAGCATTCAACAAAGCTACGAAACTTGTGTAAAATTATTGGTTGTTGCTTTAGATGATGAAAATTTATCAAATTTGAAGAAATTTCTTCAATTAATGAACAATTTTATCCAATTGTGAAGAAGTTTTTATAAGTTGTGAAGAAATTTCTTCAATTAACGAACACGTGGTTACGATTTATGCATCTGTCAACTGGTTGTTGTTGTTAGATGATGAAAATTTGTCAAACTGAAGATATCTCTTCAAGCAATGAAAATTTTTTATTCAATAGTAAAGAAATTTCTTCATTTAATAAAGGATTTGTGAAGAAATTTCTTCAGAAATTTTATCAACTTTGATAAAAATTCTTCACATCAGATGCAATTCGATTTACAAATCAATTAATTTTTTCTTCGAATAAACAAACAAATTTCATTTAAATGAAGGTAATTATTTGAGAAATTTATTAATTGAAAAAAAGAATTTTGTGCAAAATAAGAAATAATGTATATATTTACTAGAAAAATACCTTTTATTAATGAAGAAAAATCGTCAATTCAATGAAATTTTGCCATTATTTTTGGCGCGAAAATATCATAGCCGCATAAAGAAATTTCTTCAAAATGATTGTAATTTTTTTCAATTTGACGATAATATTTTCTTGAAATTGAAGAAATTTCGTCAATGTATAAATTTATTCAATTTGAAGAAATTTTGTTCATTCAACATAATTTTTATTCAACTTGAATAAAAATTTTATGAAAATTTGTCAAATTGAATATTTATTTCATTAAAGATTAACAAAATATTTTCTTCAAATTCACCTACCAGATTTGGTTCAGTGTATATTTATCGTAATCCCTTTTTAATATTTATTTATTTCATATTTCTTGGCTGATTTATTTTATGTTTTTATTTTTTATTATGATTTCATTTTTCTTCGGTTCGGTTTTTGAATATTGTAATTATTAAATATAGAATACCTATAAAAATGGTTTTATTTTCTTTGAAGACTTCATAAATATTCATAAACAAAAAATGCTTTTGTAACTAACAAAATTTGAGTGAGAGAAATTTATGAGGCTTCAAAATGGATAAAAATCATTTGCTTTTAAAACCTAAAAGAACAAGAAGAATTATTAACCATAGAACTCTATTATTTCGTAGTTTTCCGGAGTATGTCCAGGGAAACGAGAATTCTAAAATACGAAAATGCACTCGGATTTCTCTTTTCTTCGCATTGCTTTATTGCTTTATAATTTTACTATGAGTTTCTCATGTTTGTTTTGGCAACTGCTGAAAATTGTGATGTGAACATTGTTATTAAAATTGTTATTATTGAAATAAAAATTTCACACAATACAAAAAAATTATCCGGAGGCGAATTTTCAATGGAAGAAGTATTGGAGAGCGATTCGGAAGATGAGATGGATTCCCTAAATAGTCGAATTAGAAAGTTGAGGAATTCTTTTAACATTTTGGACATGCCGGAGCAGCGGTAAGTCAATAATTTTGTATAAATATGTATATATGGATATATGGGTGTATGTTATATAGGTAAATCTAGTTAAGGCCCAGAAGTCCAACGTGGAATCTCCGTGCAAAACCACAGCAACAATAACAAAAAAACAAAACAATAACAAAAGGTTCCTTTCAATCAAATTTGAAAATGGCTCATTACTTCAATTATCCTGGTGTTTCACTTCTTGATTCACTTACTTTTAAATAAAGGTCTTTCATATTTCTCCGTATTGCTGCACAGACTCGAGGAATACATTTTACTAGATATGTGTGCGAAAGTTTGGTGTGCTATTCTGAACATTTAAAGGACTCCCCAGTTGCTAGATAACGTAGTGTTGCTGTGAGTTGCTCCTTTGGGGTCGCCGCATTTCTTATATGAGTGTCCTGTTTTCGAATACTGTTTTAAATTAGTTGCAGAATTTCGTTGAACTGTTCTTTAGAAATTCGCAAGTAATTCATTAAAGCAACTCGTCTTCGTAAAGTTCCCTGGTGAGCTGCTGAAAGGAACTCCTATGAATCCGCCTCTCGTGCCAAGGTTTCATCCAGCAGGATCTCCTTCTGAGGAGCTGCATGTTTGCTTCAAGCTTCAGTCTTCATGCATGCATGGATCAAACACACACACACACACATTTGTTGCATTCGTTGATTCTGATAAACAAAATAATAACAACAACAGCGCAATACAATGACTATTATTTTAACATTTTTTTCTCTGGAACAGGCAACAACAACAACAACAAGAAAAAGCAGCACATCCTGGAATATCTACGAAGCGACAACGACACTTGACAGCCTGACAGTATATTTTTACTTTCACAAAAAACAAAAACAAAAAACAAAATATTAAAAAACACCAAAAATAAAAACAGTTCTTCAGAAAATTGCACCTCAGCCAATGCAAAGAAGTAATAATATAGCATTCCATTGCTGAGAGAGCGCTGGTGTTGCCGTTATTTGCTAATGTTGGGAACATATTTTTTAGAGCACGTTCATTGTATAGAGAAACAATAAAAACAACAAAAAAAAGAAGCAAGAACACGGAGACACCTTATGAAACAGCAGTTAAACAAGAAGAACAAATGCAGAATTAATAGCAACAACAACGGTGACGATAACAACAGCTGAAGAGTGAAATTTGTATGCGTTTCAAACACCAGAGTGCGACAAAAGTATGTACTAACATCAACAACAACAAGAACAACAACAAAGACTACCAGAAGAGAGGCATTCAGAAGTAAGCAACAAATCGCAGCAAGTAAACTTTAAACGTGGGTATTCATTTAAATAATAGCTGGTTGTCATGGTAGTTGTTGTTGTTGTTGCTGCCGTTATTTTCGTTATTATTCTTGTGCTGTGTTCCTTGCCTTCATTGAAAATCGTTGAAGTGGAAAATTAATTTTTAACTATTTTCTAAACTATTTCAGTTGGCAAAAGTTAGTTTAACCACAGAATAAATAGTATTTATTCTATTCTATTTATTCTATTTATTCTGTGGTTTAACATAAATTATTTAATTTAATTGATTACAGGTTGTAGATAATATTAACATCTGGCCAACCGAATTCCATTCCATTGCATTCCTTTCTGTTCTGTTCTGCTCCGTAATTTTTTTCAACAGAATAAGGATTTTTTTTACAAAAAACCTTACTTATAAAAAACTGTTATTATTTTCACTGCTCTGCAGAACTTTAGACTTTATTTTGCATTTTATAACTGCAAAGAAATAATATTAAAATAATTGAGAAAAATAATAATAAAAAAAAGAAAGCAACTGAACAGCAGCAGCAACTACTTAAAAATCGTTGACTTTTAATTAAAACTCGGCTCTTCTTTTTTTCTAGTTCCGTGCAACCGTGGAAACGTGGAAAAACGGTCTCTTAGCAGCAACAGCAGCCGGAGCAACTGAAGGAAGTTTTCAGATCTCAGTTCCAGTTCCATTTTAATGGTGTTAATTAAATGTTTTCCTTTTGAATCACGTAGTTTCTAAATTTCTTCTAATTATAATTGGCGCCGCGCCTGCTGCGCTTTTCGCTTTCCTGCTCTGCTGATTCGAGCAACAATTTAATTAAGCGTTGCCAGCAACTTGTTGCCAGCAAACTGCCATCAGCCTGAAGTGCTGCCCAGCGTCTGCCGTCGAGGTGCAACTGTTGCAGCGCGTCAACACATGCAAATCACCGGCTGCGAGGGTTCGTTGTGAGTCGCACCCTGTATTAAATTCGTATTGCTTCTAATTCGCAGAGTTTTCTTGTGCGTGTTGCCGATCCGAGATGCTTTCAGCTGGTTTAAAAGTTATTGGAGCGGATTATTTGAGATGTTTGCGTCTTCTTCGGTGGTCGTTGTTGCAGACGCTCCTCCACATCCACCAACACTCCTCCTCCTCACTCTCCTCTCCAGCCTTCAGTTGCTTTTATCGTTGTTCGACTCTGTGGCAATTAAAAGAAAAAATGTGGGTAGGAAAGGTTTTTTATAGGGTGCACCTTTTTTTGATATTTTTTCTTATTTTAATATTTTTTTCTTAATATTCCTTATTTTTATATTTTTTCCTCTGTACTTTTTGAAGGTCCTCGACTGTTTTTGCTTTAATTAAATACAGTATTTAAGCCGAACTTCGAAGTGTTTCGCTTTGAAAAACATGTTTTTAAGATTACAGTTAAGATTAACAGTTAAAAGAAAGACATAGAAAAATTAATCTAAAACATTTCCTTGTAAACAATATAATATAAAAACGAGTTCAATCTGCTTCACGTTGTCAATTATTACTTTATTCCAATTATTCAATGTTAATAAAAGATTTCACGTTCGTTGTAAAAAACAATACATTCAGACAGCACTGAAGTTGAAGCTGTCGGCTGGAGCTACGTCAATACTTTGAGAACCCAAAAAAAAAAAAAAACAACAATCAGCTTTCAACTTCAAATTGGAACACAGCAACTTTTTTACACTTCCGTACGTGCAACATGGCAGAGGCAACAACAAAAATAACAACAACAATAGTGTGGTGTATACCGTGGGTCGTATTGTTGTTGGTGTTATCAATTTAATGCTTTTCCTGCTCTGATTTCTCTCGAAAAAACCCACAAAAATCAACATAAAAAAATAAGCGATCAAAAAAGGACCAAAAGTGACAAAAAACGAACATAAAAAATGTTTTTTTTAATAAAACACAACAGAGAAATCGTTAAAACTTGAAAGATGTACATATATGTATGTATATGTACGAATCGTAATGAAATCATACATATGAAGAAATCGAAGAAGAAATCGTATGAAGATCGCTTCAAAATTAATGAAATGATTTCGTAATTTTGGGCGCCTAAAATGATGCTTCAGTGTTTTTATGAGCTCACTTTAATGTCGTTTTTACCCAGCGAAGAAGTGATTGCAAAGGAAAAAACACAAAAAAGAAAGAAAACCAAAAAATTAAACAAAGTAGGGAATAAAACCCAGAAAAAGAGAAAAATAGGACGGGGAAAAACCATAAAAAATCAAAAGAAAAAATGCAATAAATATAAAAAACCCTCGAAATACATGCGAACTCATCAAACATTAAAAAAAGGAAATTTTGATGGTTTTTTTTTGCCCTCCCTCAAATTAAATTAATGGATGGATAATTTTTGCATGATGTTGAGTGGAGCATGTTGTATGTTTTGTATGTGTGAGGGTGTATGTGTGTCTCTGTGTGTGATTCTGTGTATGTTTGTGGTTTGGTAATAAAGTGCTTCTTTTCAACATGTGGCAACGCGATGTCATAATGTGTTTATAATCACCACTCATTGTGCTCATCAAATTCTGGGTGAGCGCTCAGCAACTACCGAGTTTTAATGTAAAAAAGAGAGAAAAACCTGTGCAAAAAATCTAGAAACGTGTAAAAAACCACACTCGGGAAAAAATAAGTTTCGCTTTTGGAGGAAACTTCTTTAAATTTATAAATCTAAAAAAATAATAAATCTAAAAATCTAAAAGTGGGCGGATTACGCCCATGATATGTATTCGATAGGAGAGCCAAAGCATTTTCTTTATACTTTAAGCGAACTTCACCGACTGTTAGAAGCAACACCAAATCATATTTATTTAAGATAATGGAAAAGTAGGAGAACCACGCCTACCTTGAATATTACACAGAACTGAGATCTACTTCACTCTGATATTAGAACTACAGTTGTTCAATTTTCTCCTCAGGTTGATTGACAATTTTTCCTTTAAAATAACTTATGTATTATAAAATTGGGCGGAACACGCCTACTCTTGGTCTATGAGTTAAAATTAAATTACCACAAACTTCTGTTATTATTCTTGGGGCTTCGTTGGTTCTTTGAATGGAACAGTTTTGCGCACTTTTTGCCTTGACTGTAAGTAGTTCGTTGTTAACTTGACGGTGAAATCTGTCAGTTTGACGTTTGATGATTCGTCGTACTGTTTCTCTGTCATGGTACTCTGTCATGGTTGTTTTTGTTGTGGCTGTTGATACCAGTTCTGGTTGTTGTTGCTGATTTTGTTGTTGTTCCACTGCTCCATTGTTGCATAAATCATCCTCTGCCAGAGATGCATCATTTCACTGAATTAAAAATCATCAACTTTGCAATCATCATTAAACGTTAAATGTTCGTAAAACTTTTCTGGCCCTGACTTGATGTTGACTTCAGTTCTTCTTCTTCTTCGTGGTCTTCCTCTTTCTCTTCCCTCTTTTGTACTTTCCAAACCCTTTTATTAAATTTTCTCCAGAAAAGCAAAAACTTCTTTCTTTCTTGCTCTTGATGTTGCTTTTAATGTTGTTGTTTTTCTTCGTCTTCTTCATGTTGTTGTTATTATTATTGCTGTTGTTGTTGCCACTGCCTCTTCTGTTCTGCAGCTTCTAAAAATTGCGTAGTGTCCTAAAAATTAAAAGGAAATTTTCAACTCTGTTATTTGTTTAAAAATAATAAAAAGCTACAACAACAACCACAAAATCACTCTTCGTGCATTTTGCTTGAGGGTTTAATTTGTTGTTTTTTTTTTTGTTTGTGGCATTTGCGCGTGTGTCCTTTGATTTTCGCTAGAAACATCAACTTCAGACCGCGTATTGAACATGAAACCAGAAAAAGAAGTAGCAGCAGTAAGAAGGGGGTGGAGAAGGAGGAAGGAGACGATGTTTGGATGGAGCAGGACGATTAGAAGGTAATAAATGTGGAGTAGTTGAAGAAAGGAGGTGATTGCTTTAAAATGCCCTCGAAGAGACTTTGTTGTAAATTGTTGTTGTTGTCGTTTTAAACTGTTTCTCCTTCGTAGCAATTTTTTACTCATTATCATTAACAACGTAACAACGAACATTTATTTATTATTTATTTATTTATTTATTATTATTTCCAATCTACCGGGCAAGCCCTTACAGATTACATTCAAGATTGATATACAATTTAGGTACTATATAAAATTCTCTCCAGCTGTAACTTGAATCTATGCCTTACCATATCAAAATCAATTACATTTATTCATATTATCATTCAATGAAGCAGCACAAGGATCTTATTGTATCCTCTTGCATCACTTTAAGAAGCCAATAAAATGCTCTTTTATTGCTAAGTCAGTTGTTAGTTGGTCGGTTGTTAATGTGTGTATATGCAAACGACGTAATAAAAGAGTCGACAGAGGGCGCTTCCGAGCCGAGGCGACCACGTTTTTGTCATTCGTGTGCATTTCGTATGCATTACGAAGTGAAGCCAGGAAGAGTGAGTAACTGTGCAAGCTGGAGGATGTGTTTGTCTCTTTCTCGTTGGAGAGAAATGATGTCTGTTGAACGTGTTCACAGGACTCTGCTGATGTTGCTGATGTTGGCAACACTGTGCATTTTATGCTCCATAATTGCACATTAGAAAGGACTCTCGCATACATACACATACATGTGCACCCTGTACATGTGATTGCGGCATTTTTCCAAAAGCTCTACTTGACAGCATGCTTGTTCTTGTTCCTTGATCGCAGTCGGATGGCACCGAAACTTTTGTTGACTGTCGTTGTCCAAAATAACTTCAAACTAAATTCATGTGAAAAAAGAAAGCGAATGCTCAGCTATTTGTGAGTCTTGTGCGAGTCGCAGAGTCCGAATGGATGTGTGTGTGTGTGGGTGCGTGTGGCTCTGGTTGTGTAACTGAGTTTCTGTATGATTGTGTGTATGAGTGACTTAATTAACAAAATTTACAATGATTTAATTATTCTGAATTAGAGTGGCCGAATCCGAATTTTGAAAAAGGTTAAACGTTAGAGTGCAAGATTAGGAAGAAGAAGAAGGACAAGAAGAGGAACACGGAGAGGCGTAACCAGGGTCTCAACGTGCGAATTTCACAGAGTTTCATACGGTTCCTGAAGTTGATCTGATGGCTAAAATTTTGTTTATATTCAGAAATAGAAAAAGAGTACAAGAATTGTCAACATTTCAAAAAATAGTAATAATTTTAAATTCTAAAACAATTAAACGAAAATAAAATTTCCCTAACTTTTTAAAAATGTCAAGATTTTATAAATGTGGTTTCGTTTGTTCGAAACCGCTCACACAACTCCTATCTTTGGCTTTGATTCCCCACCAAAATAAAATTCTTTGTTTCATCCAAGTTTAGTTTTATCAAACGTTTATTCCAATTTCACATTTAGTTTTACTGAGTGTTTTTCCAATTTCAATCGATCACACACCACCTTTTCTTTTATTGTTCACTCTACCGATATCTTTTTCTCTCTGCTCATTTCTGTACACTGACTCGTCGTTCAGTGTTGCCCTCCCGTCTCTCCGTCCAATGTTGTCATTTTGTCCCTCCGTCCAGTGTTGCCGTTCTGTCCCTACATTCGGCCATCCTGCGGCCCCTTCGCCCTCGAATGGGGCTCCCAGCTCTTCATGTGCTCCGCCACGGTGATTGTTTTGTTTGGTCCTTCTGTTTGGCCTAATTTTTGGACTGTATACCGTCCGTGGTTTAGCCTTTGAATTATTTTGTACGGTCCTAGGAATTTTGCTCGTAATTTCATTGTTGTTCCGTATTCTTTTTTTTTTTTTTTTTTTGTATTCTGTCTTTAACATTCTTTCTTTAGTATTTTTTAGTACCGACCAGTTTGGTGACTGTTGGGTTTAGTACTCCTTTTGTTTAGCATTCTTTCTTTAGTATCCTTTTTTTAGTATTCTGTCTTTAACATTCTTTCTTTAGTATTTTTTAGTCCCGACCAGTTTGATGACTGTTGGGTTTAGTACTCTTTTTGTTTAGCATTCTTTCTTTAGTATTCTTTTTTTTTTTAGTATTCTGTTTTTAACATTCTCTCTTTAGTATTTTTCAGTCCCGACCAGTTTGATGACTGTTGGGTTTAGTACTCTTTTTGTTTAACATTCTTTCTTTAGTATTCTCTTTTTTTTAGTATTCTGTCTTTAACATTCTTTCTTTAGTATCTTTTTTTAGTCCCGACCAGTTTGATGACTGTTGGGTTTAGTACTCTTTTTGTTTAGCATTCTTTCTTTAGTATTCTTTTTCCTTTTAGTATTCTGTCTTTAACATTCTTTCTTTAGTATTTTTTAGTCCCGACCAGTTTGATGACTGTTGGGTTTAGTACTCTTTTTGTTTAGCATTCTTTCTTTAGTATTCTTTTTTTTTTTAGTATTCTGTCTTTAACATTCTTTCTTTAGTATCTTTTTTTAGTCCCGACCAGTTTGATGACTGTTGGGTTTAGTACTCTTTTTGTTTAGCATTCTTTCTTTAGTATTCTTTTTTCTTTTAGTATTCTGTCTTTAACATTCTTTCTTTAGTATTTTTTAGTCCCGACCAGTTTGATGACTGTTGGGTTTAGTACTCTTTTTGTTTAGCATTCTTTCTTTAGTATTCTTTTTTTTTTTTTTAGTATTCTGTCTTTAACATTCTTCTTCTCTCTTACACTCAAAAGATTGTTCTCCCGTTTGGTGACATTCTACAAAACGATTGTTTGTTTCCCTACAATTCCTAGCTAAATGGTTTTCTGAGCCACATCTAAAACATCTTCTATTAGGTGCAACACCCTGCCGAACACAGTTTGACGACTGTGGGCCTTTGTTTCCTTGCCAGGTTGGTGCCTGACGAATTTGTTGTCCCGACCAGTTTGATGACTGTTGGGGCTGTTGGTTTGCTTTCCAGGTTGGTGCCTGGTAACTCTGTTGTCCCGACCAGTTTGATGACTGTTGGGGCTGTTGGTTTGCTTTCCAGGTTGGTGCCTGGTAACTCTGTTGTCCCGACCAGTTTGATGACTGTTGGGGCTGTTGTGTTGCTTGCCAGGTTGGTGCCTGGTGACTCTGTTGTCCAACTCTCTCATACACTTTAAGATTTTCCTTCAACTCTGCTATTGACCGTGACTGGTATAGTATTGCTTTGTTCCGTTTAGAATCTGGAATACCTTCGATATAATATTCTATGAGGCTCTCGTCGTCCAGGTTGATAGGATTTCCTATCTCCATCAAACTGTACAAATATTCTTGCAGAGTCTCTTGGGGTATCTTTCGACGGTTACGCAGCAAGCGATGAATCTCTATAGCTGAAAGTCGGCTTCCAAATTCGCTTTTTAACGCAGACTTCAAGGTTCTCCAATCTTTCACACCAGACTGGCTTCTAATGAAGAGCTTCGCTGCTCCTTTGAGTAGCTGCTTTGCGTAGATAAACATTTGTAGCTCGTTCCAACGTACAGTGAACGCATTGTCCTCAAACTCTTGTATCCATTGTCCTACATCTGGATACCCAGTCCCTGAGAACCATGACAGAGAATCTTCTATGTCTTTGAGGGTGAATGTTGAACGTTCAACTCTTTCATTGTTTGGTCTGTCATTGTTGGCGTCATCGTATATTGAATTGTTGTCGTCCTCCCTTGTCAGCCCATAATGTTCTAACAATCTGTCTTGTAGTGTGGCCTTTAGCCCTGTTGTCGGTAGTCCTACTTCTGTCAAGTTTGCTTTTAATTCTTCTACCCGTAATGCTAAAATATCGGCGAGTTCCATTGTGAACTCGAGGAGGTTATCTTGATTTAATAATACTTAAATGTGGGTGGTTGTGATCGCTCGACTTACAAAACGGTTAAGAATGATTCCTTGATTTAACCCTTCTAGGTTCAATTTGATATAATTAGATAAAATTGTATTCGAAGGTTCATTAAAGGTAAATGGTTAATATAAACATTGAATCAATAAATGGTTAATATTGTTGCTAAGTTTAATAAATAGTTAATCGCTTAGTTGTCTATATATAACCGTTTGATTCGTTGCGTTATTAGTAGCTAAATGACATTCATTGTTGCACGCAAGTGTCGCTAAACTTCAATGTACCATATTGTAGGTACTTATGAGTGAGTAATCAATTGAATGTTAGGTGCTTTATCAAAAGGTAAGATTTCGATATATCTTTGATAAGTATAGGTCAGTAATTAATTTGTCTTTTATACTTAGATATTAAATGACATAATTTCAAATCTTAGATTAATCAATTAAATTGTATGTACTTCGTCACAAAAGTTTTAAAGATTTCAATATATCGTTAATAAATATAGGTAAGTAATTAAGTAGTTTCAAATTTTATATTAAATCACTTAAATTGTATGCACTTCATCAAAAGGGTAATATTTCTTTATATCGTTAATAAGTATAGTTAAGTAATTAAGCAGTTTCAAATTTTAAATTAAATCCATTGAATTGTATGCACTTTATCGAAAAGGATAAATTTAACATAGGTAAATGATCAATTTTCGTTTATAACCAAATAGTAAATGAATTAGTTTCCAAATTTAAATGAAATCTATTAAATTGTATGCACTTCATCGAAGGTAATTTCTATATATCGTTAATAAGTATAGGTAAGTAATTCATTTGTCGTTTATAATTAACCAGTAAATTAAGTATTCTCAAATCTTAAATTAAATCAATTAAATTTTATGTACTTTATCGAAAAAGTTAAATCTAATTTTCATACATCGTTAGTAAATATAGGTAAATGATCACTTTTCGTTTATAGTTAAATAGCTAATGAAACTTGTATATATTTCATTAAAAAGGTAAAATTTTTGTATATTGTTAATAAGTATAGGTAAGTAATTGATTTATCTTTTATGATTAAACCGTAAGTGAAGTATTTTCAAATCTTAAATTAAATCAATTAAATTTTATGTAATTTATCGGAAAAGTTAAATTTAATTTTCATACATCGTTAGTAAATATAGGTAAATGATCACTTTTCGTTTATAGTTAAATAGCTAATGAAACTTGTATATATTTCATTAAAAAGGTAAAATTTTTGTATATTGTTAATAAGTATAGGTAAGTAATTGATTTATCTTTTATGATTAAACCGTAAGTGAAGTATTTTCAAATCTTAAATTAAATCAATTAAATTTTATGTAATTTATCGGAAAAGTTAAATTTAATTTTCATACATCGTTAGTAAATATAGGTAAATGATCACTTTTCGTTTATAGTTAAATAGCTAATGAAGTAGTTTTAAAATTTTAAATTAAATCAATTAAATTGTATGTACTTCGTCACAAGGGTAAGATTTGATTTTCATTTATGTTTTGCTTTTAATGTTTACAACATATGCAACTAATTTTTGGTAAACTAATTGTTATTAACTTTGACTTATCTTAACTGCTGTGCCTAGTCCATCAGTTAAATATTTCCTTATTACGCCTGCATCCAATTTGAAGGTGTTCAAGTCTGCTTTGTTCTTCCGACTATCGACGATGTCTTGGCTGTCGCTGGTGATGGTGATAGGTGTCCTGTTGGTTATGTAGCTGTTTTATCTTTTCCATATTTAGTTTGACGGTTGTTTTCTTTGTTGATTGGATTGTTTTGCTCCGGATTTTCAGTATTAGAATTATAATAAATTTTATTTTATTATGCCAAATTTGGATGTTTCTTATTTTCTTTGTTTTCCACTTGAAGAGTTTCTTTTCATCAAAATTTATAGCTGAACTTTGTATATAGACTTTCGTTTTTGAGTTTTTGTTTTTGTAAATTGCCGACTTTGCATTTCTGTCATTGCTCTCAGCGCTCGGCAGCGCTGCTGCCGACCAACGTTAACGTTTCAATGGCTGCTAAAACTGCTCTGTACGCGTTGCTGTTGACTACGTCGTATGGGTAGAGATTGCAACAACAATGCTCCGTAGAAAAACTCTGCAGTCGACGACGCAGTACAGTTGCACCAAAGAGAACGACGAGAAATTTCTAGAAACTCGCAAATTTCCCCTTTTATTCTTATACTCAATATTTCAAAGATGTCGTCGCTCGCATACGAACTCCAATTAATAATTCATAATTTTTCACAGCTCGGCTTTAATTATTTGCAAATATTTTACACTTTATTGTGCACTAATTCCACTGTTTCTATTATCTTCAGTTCTTTGAGTTTATTTTTGAAGAATTTCTTTTCCAATTGTCATCACTTGGAACGCTGCACGAGGCACAACTGATTCATTTCATTTTTCCCAGAAACTGTTCATAGAGTAATCGGACGAGCCCCCATTTTGTGGTTTCGTTTGTTCGAAACCGCTCACACAACTCCTATCTTTGGCTTTGATTCCCCACCAAAATAAAATTCTTTGTTTCATCCAAGTTTAGTTTTATCAAACGTTTATTCCAATTTCACATTTAGTTTTACTGAGTGTTTTTCCAATTTCAATCGATCACACACCACCTTTTCTTTTATTGTTCACTCTACCGATATCTTTTTCTCTCTGCTCATTTCTGTACACTGACTCGTCGTTCAGTGTTGCCCTCCCGTCTCTCCGTCCAATGTTGTCATTTTGTCCCTCCGTCCAGTGTTGCCGTTCTGTCCCTACATAAATGTTTTGAAAATCTATTGAAGTAATTAAAAATTCCTAAAGAAATTGTAGTTAAATTTCAAGTTTTATTAAATTCAATCCAATCAAATAACATTATTGATTTAAACTGCATTAAAAATATGAAATATTTTCACTCAACTCTCCTTCTCTTTCTTATTGTATCTCTGTCTGTTTTCCGTACATTTTATGGTCAAAACGCTTCAGCGGAATGATTTAAACCATATCAAATGTTAAGTCATAAATCGCGATGCTAAAAACCACAGCACTGAAGCACACACACACATACACACATTTAAACAGTTATTATTTAAAAACCATTTCGAAGGTAAAATTAACGATTTTTCTTCTGCTTTTTCTTCTGTTTCTGTGTATTTTTTGTGTTTTTTTTTTTGGGTTCTCTGTTTTCTAATAGAAATAAAAAAGGGACGAAATAAATTAAAACGATACTCGAACACAACCAACGCCGAAGGATGTCCCGCTGTGTGTGTTGAATCAATCGATTTGTTAAATAAATAAGCAGCCTGAATGATTGCGGTCGCGTCCTGGCAGAGCGCAGGCGGTCGCTTTCGACGTTGCTACCATCACGTAGATCGTCGGTGGGCGGGAGGAGCGGCCTCACTATCGGCGGCGGTGTTGGTGACGGTGATGACGGCGATGATGATGGTGGTGATAATGGTCAGCATTCAAATCTTGACGATGAGTGGTTGCGAGCGAAAGAGACCACTTTTATTGTGGCCTGTTGTGTTGTTCTTTTTGTGGGTACCCTGAAAAACGATGAGAGTCGACAATGTGCCAGCAAGAGTTTACAAGTAATCGGTTTATCGGTTACTCGGTTTTTCATTACCACAAAATTAAAATTATAAAGTGATTATTTTTGGTTTGATAAAACTTTGTAATTGACATTCGAGAAAGAAATGTGAAAGATAACCGATTTTTCTATAATCTATATGAGTATTCGGTTTTTAACTTGTTTTGTTTTACAAAAGCACTATAGAGACGAAGTGAATCTTTTCTTTTTATATTCGATATAAAAAATATCTGGTTTCCCTGCGATTTCTATACATGAGTATTCGGTTTTGAGATTTTATTGTTACAAAAAAGAAACTCGGTAGTGTTTCGTTTAATTTTACATTCGATATGAAAATGTAACCGGGTTTTCTATGATTTCTATACCTCAGTACTCTATATTAAATTTCTAAACATTCGTTAATAAAAACATGAAAGCGAAATAAACCTGAAAATAAGGAAAGACGTAATAATTTTCTATAAATTCCGATAAATTATATGCAGTTTTTCCTAAAAGGTTTCCTAGTTTATAAAGTATTTATCTATGAGTAAATATTGGAAATCTTAGACTGGTTTTAAAGATAAAACAAACTTCGGATTTTCTCTGAATGAGAGCATACAATTCTGGTTTTTTCTTAATATTTTCTACATCTCTAAACGTCTCTCGTTTTATTGAACATGATATTCCATTTATTTGGATATGTGCTTCTGAAATCAACCATTTATTTGAATTCCGCGGTTCGTTCGGTTTGGATCGTAAATAAAAGAAAAGAAGCAAAAAAGATGAAAAGAAGCAATGCGATGATGTTGATAGAGATGTAAGCTCGAGTTAATTTAATTTATGCTTTAGTAACTTTGAGTGCTTTCTGCAAGAGACCTCTTAAAATATTGAATATTTGAAATACCACCAATACCAATAGAGGTAAATATTTTTCTCAAAACATTTGATTTCAAAGTGATACATTCTAATCCGTTGCATTTTTCTGTATACGTCGTATTGGCGACTTTATTAGTTATTAAAATTAATTTATCGCTCCAAGCACTCGAATATTTCATGCACATTTTTTCATTATACACTCGAAGAAATTCTCGAAAAAATTCTTGAAGAAATACACTGCAAATGACTGCATTTTATTGGTCTGCTTTTTATTGTTTCTTGCACTCGCATGTTTGCATTAATTTCAGTTGCTTTGTTATGTTTCTGAGAGTGTTTTAGCAATTTAGCTTTTTTAGTTTTACGATTTCTCATTTCTTGACGCAGCCAAAATTAAAAAAAACATATAAACCAACAATAGAATAAATAAAAATGAGAACTTCCAAAATTTTGAAATTGAATTGTAAAAATTTATAACAACTTCATAACTTTTTCGTTGCTTTATTTATTATATTACGAGTATATATCATTTTTTATAATTATTTTTTATAATTATTTCTGGACTACAATTCGTATAAATTTTAAATTACAAATTTTTATTTCCTTAAACAATTATACTCACGACACGCGTGAAATCGTATATAATGTTTGTCCTTGCATTTGTAACCCACAGAAGAAGGCGTGGTAGGTATAGAATAGGCTACGTTCACTTTTTATAGCGGATGCAGATATCCTGAAAGACGGTATATCGACAACATTTAATACACGGACACCCTGTACCAAGATTAACTACTCCTGGGAATGGCGTGATCCTGTTAAGGGTCTAAGATGACACAAATACTATAAAGTGTCTCTCATTCTTCTGTTATCAGCATTAAGTACTCTGTCGAATATGGATCACAATTTAGGATCAATGATTTACAATCAACCGAAGATAGATAAATCGTAGATATGTTATTTTCGTAAATAATTTTCTCTCTCTCTCTCTCTCTCTCTCTCTCTCTTTCTCTCTATCTCTCTCTCTCTCTCTCTCTCTCTCTATCTCTCTCTCTCGCTTACTCTCTCTCTCTATATTCATATATTTACATTCCAAAATCAATGACTGATGACAATAAATACCACAAAATCTCGTTCATCTCCACCTCACATGATTTACATTCAAACGTCACTAAATTAATTCAACTCTTCAAAGGACAAAATTCTGCCCTCAAAAAGTCTTCTGAAATCGTTTGAAAGATATGCAGATAAATCAATCAAAATCTCAACAGAGTTGAAAGAGAAGTCAAAAATTCTGTCTCAGAGTGTGACGAGGACAGATAGAGAAAGAAAGAGAGAGTGACAGGTAGTAGATATAACACGAAGTTGAAAGATGGAAGGATTGTGTGAAAAACGTTTCAGATTGACGAGGTTCATAATAAATGAATTGATAGTTTTGTTTTCAGAGACCAATAAAAAATGCTCTTCTGTTGGTCCCAATAAAATAATGAATACTTTTGACTATTGTCATGTCTGCCACCGACAGAGAAATAGAGAAATAAAAACGGATTTGAACAGCTGATTCTGGTGTCTGAACAGAAAACGGAAGTGCTTTCATCTCAAGAGTTGACAAAAATAAATAAAATTAATGAAAGATTTCAAGTGAATGAGATTAAATGAATGATTTTGAATATAAAGCGAAGTATAAAAATGTTTAAAATATTTTGCCAAAATGAGATCTAAAAATTTCATTTAATTAATTTGATTTAAAACGTTCCTCTATCACTCTAGTTATCTTCCTCTCTTCCACGCGCTCTCTAGCTCTCTCTTAACTCCCCTCCAATTTTTACTTACTCGAAATTGCTTTAAATAGTTTTTCCGACAACGTCTGCCATGCAACTTGGCCGCAATAATTACTAGCCACATGGCAACCCTACAATTTTATGTTTTTTCTCCAAACCTGCAAACGAATACTTAAATAAAATTAAATGGGTCAAAACGATGCTCGCCGTGTCTACGTGCAGATTTCAAAGTGGCTCTTATAAAACGATATCGTTGTGCGGTATACGCTGCATTCGTTCTGCGATCTGGTGGCAACTCTGGCCGCGGTGGTAATTGGAAATGCAACTAAGAGCATCGTCCAAATTAATAGGTAGCAAGTGTGCCAAAAAATAGGTGAAGACGAAGAAGAGAAAAAACAACAACACCAACAAAATTACTCAAGCAACTTGGCTTCGCTTCGCTACGTTGGCTGCGTGCTGCGGCGCCTGAAGTCAAGAAGCACAGCAACGCAAACAGACTTGAAGATAGCAAAGAGTTTAAAATCAGGAGGGGGAAGGAGGGGCAGGTGGTGGTAAGGGGCTTAGAGACCAGCGAAGACAGCAACAATTTATATAAATCCAAATTAGTTATATCTGACACCGACACAAGTTGCTTTTACGGTTGTCAGAAGAGCTCCGGCGGTACGGAGTGTTGTGAAGAAGGGAGGGGGAAGGGTATGAAATGGGATGGAGTATTTCAGAGACTCCCGTCTGTGCCCATGTATCTGCGAATACTGTATAAGGAGGCATGGTAACAGCAACAACCACGACAAACAGTAGCATATGCATACACCTCGTAGATGCAAATCATTATATGATATACTATAGAATCCATCACATTCCGAAAAATTCCACATTACAAAAAACAAAACATTCAAATGCCAATAAAAGCAAACAATCTATATATATAAAAATGAAAGGCCTGACTCACTTCCCATCAACGCACAGGCTAAACCCCTGGACCTAGAACGATGAAATTTTGCACATAGGTTTCTTTTATTACGTATACGTCAAATAAGAAAGGATTTTTCAAGTTACTTCTAAGGACTTCAAAAAGGACATACACAGAATTTTTTCTTTGCACAGTCTAAACCCTTGGATCTACAAAGATGAAATTTTGCACGGAGGTTTCTTTTATGATGTATGCAAGGGAGAAGAAAGGATTTTTCGGATATTTTACTTCCAAGGACTTCAAAAAGGACAAAAACATTACTCTTTTGTTAGCCATCAAATATGTATTTTCTTTTTTTACGAAAACATCCCGCGTATAAATGCCTAAAACCAATTTTCAGGATTTTTCTAAATTCATGCTCTAAAGGTCCAAAAAAGGACATCATTTGGTAAAAATATACCCTATCACATAATAAAATAAAACGAAGCATGTTATGAATTTTTGACATGTGTCAAAGAATATATGTATTACTGTGGTACCTAAATAAGTGCGTCTTGCGTTGCGTTTATCACTGCGCCTTAGACTCTACGCTGTGCTATACCGAAATAACAGCGTTGCGTCGCCATATGTTTTGACAAAAAGTTTTTAAACATTCACACGCACATGAACATTTTTGTGATATCTGCCGCCAACTTCACTTCGTAGCGCATGTCAAAATTGAAAATTCGAAGTGGTCTCCGTCAGTGCGTTTCTTATTTCAGCCACTTCCATAAGACTGTGTGTCCCAATTTCATTTTGACAGAAACGCAACGCACGACGCACTTATTTAGGTACCACAGTTACAATATATTATAACAATATTCAAAACAGAGTGCTCAAGTGCTACGAGATTGTAAATTAATAGTTTGGGATGAAAGTACAATGGCACATAAAAGCAGCTTCTAAGCACTGAACACAACGCTAAAAGATATTACAGTGAACGATGACATGATGGTTGGACTCACTGTACTATTAGCTGGAGACTTTCGCCAGACTCTGTCAATAGTGCCGAGAGGAACTCGGGCTGACGAAGTTAATGCATGTATTAAGCATTAAATCTTTAGCCCTTAATACAAAAACTCTACCTTAAGAAAAACCTGCGGGTGCATTTAAAGGGAGATGTTTTCGCTGACCAATTCTCCAAACTACTTCTGCAAATAGGAAACGGAGAATATCCGGAAACTGATGGCAAAATTCAAATTCAACCAAATATTGCCTCAGTTGTGTCGACCGTTGACAAGCTAATAGAACGAATATACATATCCGGATTTCCAAAACCTACACCATGAAACAACAGAGTGGTTGAGCGAACGTGCGATTCTTACATCTAAGAACGATCAGACATCAACCATTAATGACAAGTTGCTGAGGTCATTTGAAGAAACATAATATCTGTACAAATCGGTGGACACAGTATTGCACATAGATAACGCTATACACTATCCTGTGGAGTTCATAAATACACTTAACCCACCTGCTTTACCGTCTCACAAACTTAACTGAAAATAGCAGGATTTGATCTTAGGCAATACTGCTTTTCACGTGCCAGCAACTGATGGCAAAAACTATAATTTAGTGTATAAAGAGATACATTAATTAAAACTAAAGAGCAAGAAAATTAAACAAAATATTTTCTTCTTCTTTTTTCTTTTCATTTCTAATATTTTACAATGAAAAATTATAAAAATATAAACAAATAAAAAACATAAATAAAAACATTCCAAATACAATGTAGTATTATAAAATAACATTTTATTTCCCGAGCAATGCCGGGTAGTTAAGCTAGTAAATCAATAAAATGCATGAATAATTTATAAAAAGTCTAACAACATTTATCTAAAATTCAATGAAATTTATCAAAACCCTTTCATGAAATTTTATTAAATAATTTCGCACGTGCGTCAAATTCTATTCGATTTAAATAATGTATGAAATTCCAATACATGATCTCTGTTTCAAATATCATCAACATTCTTAAAGCAACAACAGTCCAAAAATGTTTCTGAATTTATCAAAACCTGAAAAAATTATTAAAATTACTAAAATGCCCCTAAATTCCTGGAATTACATTAGAATTTAAAAAATGGCCCAACAAAACCTTCGTCTTTCGACATTTCGTCTTTATTTATATCAAACATTTCATCGAGATTAGTTTATTTTTTGCAATTTTGGCAAAAATCGGTCCACAACATTCTTATAAATATTATGAGCTAACGTTTGAGACGATGAATTGCGAATCTTCTTCGCTGTTCTTTCTTTCTTTCTCTTTTCTTGGGTTTTTTTTTCAATCAAAAGGAATTTTGTGTTCTTTAAACTACTTCATTAACCAACTTCTATATTAATTTATGAATATTTTCGATGCCGATGCCATTCGAATCGCTTAATTCGCAAACTCAATTTAAAAATCTGTGTGAAGAAGAGTCGAAACTCGAGGGCGTTAATAAAATTCAAGAATTTTACTGCAAGACAAGACACGCCCACTCAATCCAGTCTCCGAACTGCACCGCACTCAACGAACGCCGATTTAGATGTCGATAACATTTTATATACGTATAATCGACGGAATGAAGTAATGGTGACCACTTAATAAGCTATACGAAAGACCGAAGGGACCACAAACTAAACCAGATCAATTTCAAGTAACAACAACAACAACTACAAATGCTAATACAACAAGAACAACAACAACATTCGAATCAGAATCATTCACAGCAACAATACTACTACCAACGCCACCACCAACAACAACATCGCTGAGTGCCGGTCAATTATGCTGGCCGCCACTTTAAAAGCTTTTCATTATAAAAGAACCGCGACCACTCGACGAGCAGAATCCTCTGATGTTTCCCTCCGCGTCTCCCCTACTTTCAACAGAGAACATGAGCGTGAGCGTGAGCCTGAAGATCGGTCGAAGAGGAGTACTCAATGAAGGATCAATGCGATGAAATTGCTTTCGAAGGCAATAAAATCTACGCCCAACATCAGGTAGCTTCTTGGGCTGGGAGACAAGTTGCCAGATGTTGTTGTTGCTAGAGTTGTTGTTGCTGGAGTTGTTGTTGCTAAAGTTATTGAAGTTACACCAACAGCATTTCTGTTAATCGCTTTCTTAGCTGCGGGTTGTCGTCGCCTGCCACTGCAATTGTTAACAAACCAGTAGGAAAAACCTAGAAACAATTCTCTTCAATGTTACCATAAAACTCTGGTGCTTTAAGCTTTGTCACTTTAAACATTCAGATTGATTCAGATGCAAACTTTTCAGACAAATGTTCGAATAACTATGTCATAACTTTGATTGCTAATACCATCCACGTATATGAATACTGTAGGTTTTTGCTACGCCCACAATTTAACTCTGTGTAAAACGGTAAATCATTAGCATGTAATGTTGATGTTACAGCATCTCTGGAAATTGTGACAATCTACATAATATTTATTATAATATGACGTCATACGAGTAAAACACTTCATTGAAACCTCAGATGTGTTCTCTTTTCCGAGTGGGTTCTTTTGCTTTCCTCCCCTCTTCCCTCCACCCCCTTCCTTTTGCATTGAAATCTCACTTCATAGGGCACTCAAGTACACACCGTATAACTTCATCTCATGTCTTTTAAAGCCGCTGTGACCAGTACAGCGCCCGCTGGTAGTTCTTCGAGATTTTATCGACCTAATAAATGAACGGATAAAACTGCTAAAAAATACCTATATTCCCCTCTTTTTTTGCAATTCAACTATAAATTAGCAGCTTCACGATCGAACAGCGCCACGTTTTATGATGGAATTATAGTAATTTTATTGTCAAATTGTTATGTATAGGATTGTTGTTGGTTCTTGTTTGTCGTTGTTGTTGTGTAGCTGTATTGTTGCTGTATTTTCCCATACTATTTACCTATCTTGAATTATTATTCGATAACGAATTTGAATAGATGCGGATACAATTTCTGTCACCTGATAAAATTGCTAAAATATTTCCATAGTTACTAAAAATATAATTTTGAGCCCGGAAAGAAGATGAACAAAACTTGTTCCTTAACATATCAATCAAATTTAAGAAATCCTTAAAAAACTTTGAAATTTTTAACGTTTAAATGGAACGCATAGGAAACGACATCGTACCAACAACAAAAGCAACAACCGTAAAGCGACCGCAACATCAACGTCAGCACCCAACAAACCAGACAACGTTTGTTGCATGCAACAGCAAAAACAACAACAGCAGCAGTGGCAGCAACTAATTTAAATTGAAATTAAAATTGATTGCGTTTTAAACGCGTAACAAAGCGATGCAGGCACGTTTGCAGTGGCGACAAACAGAGTAGTTGAACATACAAACAAACATACAAACAAGCATACAAACCAACATACAAACACGCATACATGCGTGCATTCAAAAGTCCTTCATAGAAGCCAACAAACACATCTTTCAAAGCGTTGCTCTACGCATTAAATGCAAACATGAACAGCAGACGAGTGCGAGTTGAATGCATCGAGTGTAAATGAACGCCATCTATTGACCAGAACCCAGACACAGACGACAAAAGAATTCAATTGAATGCTGAAGCAAACGACGTCGCTACAAGTGAAGCTCCAATTTTGTATCCTGAGCAGGTGCCAGAAACAGAGACAGAAGCAGAAGCAGACGTCGTTTCAGAGAAGTGGTTGGTTGTGGTTATTAATGTTAGTGTTGTTCTACTTGTCGCTGGTGTTGTTATTGTTGTTTCTGTGTTGTTAATACTGAACAATGTGATAAAAACGAAAACAAATTCAGACCATCAATAATAACAAAAACAACAACAGTAAGACACACATTTAAATCTAACCAAACATTTAAAGACATTTGCGGTCAATTAGTCAATGAATCTAATGTGTCCAGTAGCTAATATTTAGCCATAAATGGAAACCGAAAGAGTAACAGAAAATACAGCTAAACACGAGAAACACATCAGTCAGAAAAGCAACAAATTTAATAACATAAAAATAATAAAATAACAACATTGAATACAAAATTCATAAAGCAAAACATAAACTTAAAAAACCTATAAACCTAAAAAGGCTTTCGGCATTAAAAACCGTTATAAAGTTCGATAAAATGTGTCCAGATGCCGGTGTATGCTTTTTATTTTAATAGGGATCGAATTTCCTTATTTGCCACACTGTAAGCAGACTGCTAGTCGGTCGGTTGGTCAATCGGTCGCTTAATCGGTCGTTCGTTTGGGCTCAACAGAAATTCATTACAAAAAAAATTGCAAAAAAATTGCAAATAAAGTTTAATTACTTCGCTGAGCTGCACTGCGACGCTTGACAGCGAAAAGCACGCTGGGCTGCGATAATCGACTCAGCAGCAGCAACAGCAGCAGCCGTGACCAGGTGTTGCTCGTGTCTGTTGTTGGCTATCGATGAGTATCGCCAGAGATTAACTTCAGTCCGTTGAGTTTCTTTATTAATTTTTGGCTTTTTACTCGCAAATACAATACAATAACTTTTTATCTTTATTTATATTTTAGTATAGTTTTATTATTATCTTTATTATTATTGCTAGTTTTATTTTTTTATTTATTTTCGTTTAATTTTTATCTAAAATGTTTCCTTTTTTATTTTTTTCTTTTTTCGCGATTTTCGAACGTGCGTAATTAGTTTAAAAAGTTGGTGGAAGGTTTGGGAGGGGCTGAATGCTGAATGGGGGACGATTTGACGCTCGTGCAATTATCAACTCCATGCTAATGGATCCAGTTGAGTTGAATTCGATGCTCGTGTTAGATTTCAGTTCAAGAGATTAAAAAACTCACAAATGTCAATACAATTTATCAAAAAGTATAAATAAATGATAAAAGTGTGTAACTTTAAATAAATTCTGCATACTTTATACACAAAGCGTTGTTGTTGTTGTTGTTAATACTTTTGTTAAGCTCGGCCTAAATTCGTGTCTCACTCACTTAATTAATATTACGTCTTAACTCAGAAAAGCGTCCTTCTTCTTTTTTGTTTTTGCGATTCCAGCTGAGTCATCATTTTTCAGTATAAAACGTAATTTTTACTTCTATGCAAGAGCTGATTAATGACACAAGAAAAAACAAAGAAACTCAAGAGATAGAGAGCACAACAACAAAATAATCATTACATGAACAGATGTCAGCCAGCCATTTTTCAAGAGCCGCCATATTTTTTTCTCACTGCTTTGTCGCTGCTGCTGAGCGCACTGCGAACAAAGCCTCAAACGACCCGCGACGCTTTTAATGACTCACGCCGTCAGCAGTCAGGTTGAGTCAAAGTCTTAAATACACACACATGCATACACTCACTCATATGCTCGTTCCTTCAGTCTGCCGTCCCTTACAACACCAACAACAACATCAACGCTGTGGCGCTCCCTCAGCTCACAAAAGTATGCAAAGTAATTGAATGGGAATCGCAATAAATTGGCGCATTACGAGCACCGGAGACCAATAAAATGAGGTACTTAATTAATTTTGCGTCGCACGCGTCACCCTCGCGATGCATACGAATCCCGAGAAACACCGAGTTACAGTTGCGTTTCGCTCGTTTCGTGTTTCGTGATTCATTATGTTGTTGTTGTTGTTGTTACTGATTACCTTTTCTTCTCATGTGTGCGGTTTTTCATGGCTTAAAACAATTCATTATTATTTGAAATGGGAAAACAACAAAAACAATGAAAAAGAGGCACTCTCCTAAATAACAAGCAAGATCATCATAAGATGACGTCAGACAAGCAATGTTCCTCCAAAGTAATTAAATGTAAAACGGGACAACTTCGCTTTTGTAAACTCGTAATTATGACGAGTAAAAGAAGCTTGGAAAAAGAAGCGGCAAAAATAAGCTCTTCATTTCTTATGTGTTTTAAAGGGCAGCAAGGCTAAAAATTTTGCCGACCGGCTGCATTGAAGTGGTTGTGGACTAAAGGTTTGTTTAACGATCGCATACATGTTTGTAATTTGTGTTTGCAATAATAAAGTAAACGACCCGTGTTTCTGTGTTTTAATTTTACTTATCGCACACACTCAGCGGAGCATTCGTATTACTCCAAGTTCTCGAACCCTCTCGATTTACTTACTCATTCCATCGCTCTTTTTAATGCTTGTTATGTTTTCCATCCAATATTTTGCGCGTGTAAATAACAATTCATTTAATTTAATAACGTACCTAAAAAGTTTGTCCCTATCTTGTTTACCTCTCTATTCCTCTCCCCCTTCCAATTCATTCCTTTCCGTTAGTTGTTGTAGGGTTCGTTATTTTGGGTCCTCTTTTTTCGAATCCCTTCCCGATGGGACACCAATATCAACAGAGAAGCTTTTCCTGAAATATTGCACCATATTTAAAAGTTTCCTCTTAATTTATGAGTTTCATTTTTAAAATGCAGCAGGAAATTCTTGTAGGAAAATTTCCTTAATTAAAAATGTCTTCAATTATATGTTGTTTGATTTCTATCATTTGAAATTTATTGCTCTAAATATTGAAATTGGAAGAGTTTTTAAATTTGTATTTTTTCTTTTTCAAAACCTGGAATGAAAGCTGGAAAGTATACTGGATTATGTACTCAAATATAGACTGACATTTAGATAGAAACAAGGACTGTAATATAAACTGAAATTAAGACTAAAATGGATACTAAAATGTAGACCAAAATGTAGAGTGCAATTAAAACTGGACTGAATGTGGATTCAAGTATAGACTAAGATCAATAGTGGAACATAGACTGGAATATAGGGATGTAGACTTGACTCTAGGCTGAATTGTTAACTGCAATATAAACTCGAATATAGACTGCACTTTATGTCTACATTACATATTAATTATTAACATATTAATATCAATTAATTATAATGTGGACTGGAATACAATAGAATCTAGACTCGAATGTAGACTGCAATGCAAACTGAAATACATTGAAATATGGTCTGAACCAATCTGGAATGTGGACTCATGTTGCGGGGTATGGAAATACTTCCCGAACAACGATCAATGAATATGGGAATTATGAAAATGTGAACGATTATTGAACCGGATACGATGTGGTTC
This sequence comes from Myopa testacea, assembly GCA_949629155.1. NCBI lineage: Eukaryota > Metazoa > Arthropoda > Insecta > Diptera > Conopidae > Myopa > Myopa testacea. The sequence goes on from OX451346.1 coordinate 12,809,948, forward strand.
CAACAAAGCGGAATCGTGTAGGACGATAACTCAATCATCCGCTCATTAAAGTGAAAATGTAACAATAAATTGATTATGAGGAATATACCAATAAATTTACTTCAAGGTTCCTCGAGGTGAGCGGAAGGCTCTGGTACAGGTATAAAATCCGTGAATATATATGTATTTTGAATAAGGGAAAAAATTTTTTGGGAATTTCCTTTGCGAGGGTCGATGTTTACATCTCGGTACATATGCATAATTTGTATATATTTGTTTAACATTTAATGCGATGCTTTTGCGAATGCTTTTAAGGTAAAAAGCAACAATAAATTTCTTTCTACAAATTCTACAAACTTAACTTGCTTTCGTTCTTTTGCTTTCTTGCTTTGAACTAATTTTAAATTCTGCTTCTAAAAAAAGAATATTCACCACCGCAGTGTAAAAGCCAAAATAAATTCCAGTGCTGCCAAATTGTTGCCAAATGCTAACATACTCGTGTACAAGAATACGAAGGAGCCACGAATCAGGGAGAAGCCAACAGACTGCAATCAATAAATTGCTTTGAGTGCTATTTACATATACAGAAAGTGACCGACACCGATAAAGTCGATAGGGTGGAAGAGCAGACATGGTAGAAAGTAGGGAAGGGGGGAGGAGAGGGGAAGAATCGGAATACGAACAGAATGATAAAGAAATACGAAAAAGAATTTATGTCGTGAACAACTTACAAAAGACAGAAACTCGAATGAAAATGAGTTTGTATCCGTGAATGTATCATGAGAAAACATCCTCTCAGATGTTCCAAATCCTATATTCCATAGTTATGTGCCGGACCTTGACCAATATTTTGGTAATGATTATTTATTTATTCAATTAGGAATATTGAATAATTATTGATAATCACAATCATATTTAAATACCACCTACAAACAAATTCTAGGAAAATTCTAGATTCTACAAAAAATTAAGATTGCACAAGGTTACTACTAATTTATACATCTAACTACCATTAATTTATACAAAATATAAAATGTTCCTTTATACAATACCTTTATATATCTTATACTTTTTCTCGAAATAATCCTTGAATCCCAGAATTCCTTATTCCAGGATTGTTAGAGTTTTTAAGATTCTTGGCGCATAAAAACTTAAATAATTTAAAAAAGCATTAAATGGAACAGTAAATTGGCCTGTCTTCCACATAGTAGTATCTACAGCTGCTATACTTGCCCCGCCTCCTTCTGTGAGTTACAAACCGTGGAACAAACTTAATACACTCTTTCACCCTCGAGTGTAGGTTATGAAAAGTTTATACAAATTAACAACCAGAAAGAGTGTTAACTTCGGCCTGGCCGAAGTTCATATACCCTACACACGTTTACTTAAAAATTAGGCGTGGCAATTGTCTAATTTGTTTCCTTTTCAATCTCAAATAGCCTGTGAAAAAGAGAAAATATCTCTATTTGTTCTCCTGTAATCGAGTTTTATTTAATTCGTGGGCGGACCACGCCCATTTTTGGTAGTCTGTTTTGACACTACACTGAAGCTCCTTATAAAGTTTATTTTTCTGGTTGTTTTTTTTGTAGTTGTTGTTAGTATTTCTTTAAAAAATTTATAACTTTTGGCTGCACTCGAAATATATTAAAGCATTGCAAGGCCGAATGTGAGGACGGCTACGACGAAGACGAAGAGGAGGAAGAAGACAAAGTCGATTGCGGTCACTGTCATTACGAAATGAGTGTGAGCGAAAATCTTCCTGCCTTCCTTCCTCGTTCTTCCCAATGAACATCCCCTCTCTCTCTCTCTCTCTTTCTCTCTCTCTCTATCTCTCTCTCTCTCTCTATGTCCTTCCAGTCGATTTGAGTGTTTAGAGTATGTTTTAGTCGATAGCTTTTCACTAATACGATGGCGATAATAAATCGAGAAGATGCACAGAGAAAATGCAACCCTGAACTGCACAATTCGACTTAACTGCATTTAGGAAAAGGTTACGACCAAAGTAAGAACAGATGGAGCGAAGTGGGAAAGGATGAAGGACGAAGCTACTCCTCGTGTAGATTTGGAGTACTTATGCTCCTAGGTGTGGCGACAGAGCACGCAGGATGTCGCTTTCAGTTGGCCACACGATGGATTGAAAACCAAAACAAATGTTGTCTGTATTATTAAAAAAACGAAACAGAAATCTGCACTTAGCAAGATTATAAGAAGAAGATGAAAGGAGGACACGGAAGGAGGGGGGAAATCGGTTAGAAATACGATGCATGTGCTGATGGAGAAAAAGAACCATCAGAACTACCACGCTATAAAATTTGATAAATTTAATTAATTGGTAGAAATTTGATGCCACTAAAAAGAACAAAAAACTATAGAAAGAACAAAAAATACGTTTTACTTTGTAAAAACATTTTAAATGTGAACACTTTGAGTGGTATTTTTATTTTGTATTAAAATCACTGAAATGTTTTTATTCATAAATACATACAAAATTTCTTATTCTTTTCGTATATTCATATAAACGCATTCATTTATTCATTTAATTGACCATATCAATTGTTAACTACAATAAAAATTGGTTTCCATCGAAAAAACCTTAAAAACGAAATGAAAACACAACAGTTTTAGTATTTCCTTTTTTTTCAAAGAAGAACGCGTGTATAAAGTAAATAAACTATAAAATAATATAATAATATAAATGAATAAACTATATAAAATAAAAAATTGAATAGCCACAATATTATTTGTATTATTACTAAATTGTATTTTGTTATTGTATATACATATTTTCATATTTTTATTCATAAAATTTGTATGTATATTTTTTAATTTTATTATGCATTTCATTTCGAAATCGCAGAAAACGCATTCTTTGACACTGATTGTTGGCAACGCTGGCAAGTGGCATGTGATTTCAACTCTTTCCGGACTGATTGCTGACTGACGCTTGGCTGACAGGTTAATTATTTTCTAAGAAACTATAAAAAAATTGTGACAAATACAATATATTGAAATTGATTGATGAAATTAAATGAAAAATCGTGTGCATTTTTTATTAGATGGACAATTAATGTTAAAGCGAATTTAAAATGAATAAATTCCCAGTATACTGTATACGTATACGAACTGAAGTCGTTCCAGCTATGAGTCATGTATTCATGGTAAATCAGCGGTATTCAATCAGTTCGAAACTAGTTCTCCTTCTACTGTATACTATCTTTTATTACGTTCTGTAATAATTACATTATTATTGTTATTACATTTGTTATTGTATTCAAATTCAATTCTTAAGCGGCTTTTGGACGACTTTCATACATCCAAAGATGCAGATTTCTCTTAGAGTTGATTCGTCACAGATTCTGTGAAATCATTTAAGAATCCTTATTAGAAGAAGAAGTCTTATTTTTTCCTTTCAGCCTTTTTTAATGAGATTCCTAAATATTTTAGAGTTCTTATTAAGCAGAGAAACAGTGTCTCTCTTTCTTCTCTGTATCTCTCTCTATCTCTCTCGCTCACTCTTTTTGTCAAACTCTAATTTGCTGAGTGGGCTTAAATGAAAATGAAACTCCTTTAAATACAATTTTATATTTCTTTCTTCTGGCTATCGAAGAAGTCCAGGAACTGAATATTCATAATCTCAGCCTAGTACTCGTGACATATCACATGATTTGCTGCTCCTTCTTACTGATTGTTCAATCATCCGACAGCTTTAACTCACTCAGTTCACTATATTTTCCTTTTCTTCGTATTCTTTTTCTTCTTCGAAGTCATCGTTTTTTTTTCATTCTGCGGATTCACAATCTACAAGCACTTCTTTCAGCATCAACTCTTTCTGGTGCTTCGTTGGCTGCTCGGTCAGGACCAGTTGATGCCACTTATAATCGCATCACAACGAGTTCATTAGCTGAACAGCTGAGCTGCTGCTCTTCAATCAAATACAATTGTTAGAGCGGCTTTGAAATGACACTTTTCTAGAAGAAGAAGGCTGAGTTTTTTGTATCCACTATTATACTACTTTATCACAGAAAGCCTACTTTTTAAATCTATCAATAAAGATGGTGGTTATCAATGGAGCCACAAAGCCACAAAGCAATCAACTCACTCAAATTGTGGAATATACTGTTATTGAGGGAGACGAAGAGAAAGAAAGAGGTAAAGGGTTGGTGGTTAAGATAATAATTCAAAAGAGGAAAGATTATAACGCTATTATATAAAACTTTAAAATTGTGTCTTCAAATTTTGTTTTTATTTTGTTTTATTTATTTTATTTTAATTTTGTTTTTATTTAATGATATTTTAGGATTCATGAAACGTTGCCCACCTCTGATTAACACCGCAGATCGTTCAGAAGAAATGAGGCAATTCTTCGCGATGTCAGCCTATTTAGCTGGCCACACGAACAACGAAAACATGGCCACCCCGGTAAACTTTGAATGCTCAGTGAACGTTGCTAGATTCAAACGCCGCCACCGCCGCCGACAACGCAGACGCCTCCACAAGAATCAGCGTTCAACTTGACTGAAAAAGTTACCAAAGGGATAGTTAGATGTTGTTGTTCTTGTTATTGTTGTTGCTGTTGTTACTGTTGCCGTTCATGTACATATTTTATGCCTTTTGATCTGACTTTGATTGAATGAATTGCAAATTTATCATCGTGCTGCATCGTCAGATAGTCAAACTGAAGTCGACGTCAACGGCGCTAACCACGTTAACATCTGCGTTGATCGAAAACGAATGTGATTCTGTTGTGTATTCGAAGTGGGAGCGATTCAAAGCGATGTACAAAGCAATGAATTCAACAATTTGACGGCTTCGAAAATGAAAAGCTCGAAAAAATGGGATAAATGAACACTTTCTGCATATAAAAATAAAATAAGAGTAATTGAATGAAAATAATAAAAAATATTAAGAACAAAATAAATAATAAATATATTAAACAACGACAAAAAATTCATAAAATTGCATGATTGATTGATTGTTGTTGTTGTTTCGGTTTACGCTTTAACGCTTTTGTTACACTTTTTAACAACCAGTTAAGCGTTTTTATTGACCATTTTTTTGCGTCCTTTTCTAGTTTTTTGCGTCTTTTCTCAGTTTTCTTTCGTTTTTCCAGTTGCTTTCTTTTTATTGATATTTTGTTGCTTGCTGATTATTCTTTTTTTTTATTGTGTAGTTTTGTTTACTACTTTTTTAGTAATTTTTCAATATTGCATCCTTCCTTTCTTTTTACTGATTTCTCTACCACTTCGTTTGCTGGTTCATCACAATTTTTTCCTTATTTCAATGCAATTTGATTGCACTTAAAATTTTGGTCACGTTTCGCATGCGGACAGCACCTTCTTCCCAGATCGTTCCCCTTCTCAATCCGACTCCTTCCTCTACAGAATCTCCTCGCCTATCTTTGTTGCTGTCTGTCGATTTTGCTCTGATTTTACAACAACAACAGCAATAACCACAACTGTATTCATATATAAGTGCGATCTGGTAACACTGGTTTATTTTGCCGTAAACTCCACTACGCATGGCTCGATATATAAAAAAATTGGCTCGATTGACGATAATGCTGTCATACGAGGAAAAATGCCCATTTTAAAAGTTGTTTTAGACTACTAAAAAGTGTTGCTTTTATTATTATTATTATTCTATGTTCAAGTGCAGTTTTATTTGTTCATATTTTTTCTCTTCTGGTTTTTTGTTCATTCATTTTGTGTCCGTGCTTTTATTCTATTTTATTTATTTTATGCTGATGTCAATTTTTATGGTGTGTTGCTGGTGGTTTGTATTGCGTCCGTTCTTGTGTGCTATATTTATCATTCATATCTTTATTTGGTTATCGGAATGTGAAAGAATTATTGTGAAAAAAATGCATCATGAGCAAAGGAATGATTTTCAAACGCAAAACAAACACTGAATTATTTTGTACATACAAGAAATAAATTCTAAAAGAATTCAGAAAAAAGGAAAACAACGAATTTTGTGTGGGAATTTTTTATCCTTTTAAAATACTTTTCTTTTACCATAAAAGACCGTCTAAAAGATTTTTATGCAGCTTTTGGTTTTTTGCTAGTTCCCTTTTTATCAAGTTATTAATTTAGAATTCTTAATTAACCAAAAGTGTTCATAATTCTTTCTTATTTATTGAATTCATTTATTAACTTGATCAGCATGCGAGCAGCGACGAAGAACATCCAACAAAACTTATCGACGTCAATCACGCGGTTTGCATGATTAATCGAAACCCTGAGCCAAAATCCTTTGAAAATAGCAACAACAACGAGAGTCTAATATTATGCTTGACAATATTTAAGGTTTTTAGTTAGCGGAAGCTTCAAGTCGCTTTTATTTATTGTACTAAAATTGAACTAAAAATTAATATTGATATTAGCACCACAAACAAAAACAGAAAGAATAAACCAAAACACAATCATTTAAGTATGTATTTTAAAAAAGTTTAAAAGCAGAATCCTTGGGACTATCCATTTTTCACCCTCTGCCCTCACTCCCTTCTCCCTGTCATTCTCTCTTACATTCTACTCATAGCTTTGTTGGTGCCTCATAGAATTCAACCAGCCAAGCATCCAAAGAAAAGTCAATGTAATCCACGCTCAGACAGACAGCGAGCTAGACCGTTATTCATTGTAATTCCTTGGAGCCATTTTTTATGATCTTTTCCCTTTTATTTTTCGTAGTCCCCAAGTGTATCCAACAACAAAATCCACAAAATATTTACAATAAAAACAGTTTTTAAGCTAGAAAAATTGTTAAAGTACACAAAACATTTTGTCTCTGTAGTTAATTTTTTTTTGTTTTTTTTTTATTTGTAATTTTTTTCATATTTTGACCTTTTTCTGTTTCTTTGTTTATTTTTATGACACTCAAGTAACGTGAAACCGCGAGTTACCACTGAAAAAAAAGAGATCAGAGATTCAAATGAACTCCTCGGTGGGCGTGACAGCAAGTGGCTGATCCTGTTGTTGTGTTTATTATTTTCGTTGTTCCTGTTGTCAAACACTCCTGTAATCGTAGAGCAAATGGTTATTTTTTACATTTCTATTGAAGTCACAACGAATAGCATTGAGTACAGAGAACAGAGGGTTTTCTTTTAGTTTACCTGCTGCTGTAGTATTATTTGCATTTTTATTAGGTCCTTGATTATGACTCTTTGCGGGTGGTTGTTCCAAAGAGTCCACTCTTTGGGGGGGGGGGGGAGGGTCGGGGCTGGTTGATGAAATAGAGGATGAGTAAATATTATGTTCTCTTCTGCTTCATTCTATTCTATTCTATTGTGTCCACCGACGCAGTTGCTGTGGTTGTTTATGCAAATTCTGTGGTCTTTATTTGCGGTTCCTTCTACGCTGTCGCTGTGGTCGCCGCGGCTGCGTTGCCGTAGACACCATCCTCTGCCGTGTGATTGGCAAATTAATATCGCATTTTTGTGGAGGCGACTGAAAACGTAGTCGCATCGGCTGCTCTGCTTGTTTAACGGTTTGCAAATCAGCCTCATTGCGAAAGTGACTCCGATTGATTCGATTGTGTACTAGTAGAGCGAAGTTATGTGTGTTTTATTCAATATGAAATCGATTAACTTTAGAAACATCGATAATTGCTTGTAATCATCTTGTTCAACAGTCACAACAACAGCTACAATAGACAACAAATCACAACAACACGTTGCATGCAGTAATGTTGCACCACGCAGTGGGTGCAGATGGCGACAGAATCTGCTCAGCTTCACAGAATCTGCTGCAGCCATCAAAACGTAATGACGTGGTCTATCAAGTGCACTACTTGACATGGTAAGTTTTTCAGTCAAGTAGACTGAACGAATCTCTTCACTGGAACCGCGTCGAATCGTCGATTCAAGTCGATTTAAATTGTTGTTGTTGTTGTTATTCTCATGGCTGCGCATGCGTGTGGCCGGATTTTCTAACGTTAACGATAACTCCAGCTGCTTCTGCTGGCGATGCTGCCGAAGAGATGCTGCTGTCGGATCAGTTGACGTTGCAAGAACAATAAATCGTTCCTTCCTTTTTTTATACTCTCCCCCCGACAGCGCCGTCTCTGGCATCATTGTGAACATTGAGAGTGCTCCGGATGCACTCCCGAACGCTACAGAAAACTATGCTAATCGCTTTACGACGATGGTATTCATTGAAACCTGTTGAATGTCTGTCTGTCTGGCTATCCGTCTGTTTGCTCGTCTTTTCTTTCTCTCCGCTAGTCTGCTCATCAGTCTACCTGCGTGCCTGTCAATTCAAACATCAGTCTAGCATTCAGTCTACCATTCATTCATTTTACGAAATCGAATCGGGGATTGGATCTTGAGGGATTCATTGTTGTGTTGCATTGTGTTGTGTTGCCGCGTCGATTGACGAGTGCAGATTTATGGGTTTCGCTAATTTTCAATCAGTAACATGATGAGTCGGCTACAAACAACAACGAACGGAGATTAACAACAATAACAATAGCGGTTGACAACAAAAGCAGCAACATGTTGCAACGGAATGTGAAGAGAAACAAAGCAGCAACTCTGAAGCTTTTTAAATTCTATGGAATCTTTCGTTACTATTGTTATTGCTGTCATTATTTTGGTTGTCGTTGTTGCAGTTCAATTGTCATTTCAATTGCTACGTTTTATTGTTGTGCTTTTTTTCAGTATGAACAAAAAATTGTTGTTTGCATAAAAATGTTGCATTTTTAGTGATGTTGATGCTGGATAAAAGTTATTGCTTTTCAATCATAACCGTCAAAGAAGTCATGGCGACAAGCACAATTATATACACATACAAACATGCATACACACATCCACTCATACATACACACATCCACTCATACTACCACATACACATTCAGAAACAATTTAACGTACTTATAAAATTCTTCACAAGACAAACTAAAAGAAGTAAACGTAAAAGTAAAGTTTTTAAGTATAACGGAGCTTCACAGCAGCGACGTCGTAGTTTTGTAAAACCTTCATATTTTGTTGCTAGGAATTTGATTGCTTCTTCTTGTTTCTTTCAAGAGTGTGCTTTCTCATTCTACGTGAGTCATTCAAGTTTCATGCAGCTTCTTCTGCTGCTGCCAAAGAATTAAACAAATATTTCATCTGTGTGCTTCCTCTTCTTCCTTTTGTTCATCTTATTCTTCATCTGCGATGTCCATTCTGTTGTCTAAGCTAAGTATTTGTGTTGGAAACTTTTGAACAGCAAACATCGTTTTTCAAATACAATAAAAATAAAACAGAAGAAAATAAAGTAAAATAAACTTCACTAAAATAAAATAAAGGTATTATTTACCTTTAAAATAAAAAAATGTAACGAATAAAATTTTTACAAAAATAAAAAAGTCAATGAAATGTTATAAAATAAAATAAAAAACATTAATTTTAGAATTGATATTAAATAATAAAAAATTAAATTAAGTTTTAAATAATTCTCTGTGGTATTTTTTTTGGTTCAGAATTATTTAAGCCACAAAGTAATTTCTTGAAATATTTGTAATTTTTTTAAATGAACTTAATTAACTGTTTCAGTTAATTTATTTAATTTTTATTTTAATTTGGTTTATTATTGTTGTTGTTACATAATATGTTGTTGTCATTGCTCTTTCTGCTGTTGTTGTTGTTGATGTTGTTACCGTTGTTGCAGAGCCACAAAGCAATTCATTTGCAACCAGAATCAGTGTCACTTCTCTACTCTACTCTCCTCATATTTAAATGAGCGCGAATGAAAGCAGCAACAAAAACATACTTTGTAAATCATCGCAATGGAAGTGATGACATGCGTGTTGGTGTGTGACAGCAATAAAAATAAATACAACAACAATGACAAGGACATGCTTGCCACGACCACACTTAGTTGCAACAACAACAACAACAACCACCAGCTTGAATTCTGTTGTTTCAACAATGAAATAATCAACCAGAAAACATGCCGAAAATGTAATGAAGAATAATTAACTCGGTAGCATTTGTAGAGCAATGACAACAACAACAACGCGGAATGAGACAAGTGGTATGCAACAAGAAAAACAACAACAACAATAAATGAGTGGCATACAACAACAAAAAGGATAAACAAATTGTTTGTGATGGATACAAACGATTGATTTATGAAATGTGAAAAACTTGAGCTCAAAAATGTTGCATATATGAAAATATGTGTATGTGTGTGTGAGAGTTTATGATTATTCTAAGTGTTTGTCTGTGAGTGTGTTTTCGTATAATTTGTTCAATTAAAATGACAAAATTTATACATTTTTCAATATGTACCGAGATCCGTTGGAATGCTTTGCCAGCGGCTGTTGTCACAATTTGTTGCTGTTGTTATTTGTATTGCTGTTGTTGTGGTTGCTGTTGTTGCCACCGCTGTTAATTTGTCTTCAACGCTCTGCATTACAACAAACGACGTTTTCCATTTTATTTGAATTTTGAAATAATTTTTCACTTGTTTTTGACACGAGTAGCGTCAAATCATTCGAATTCAAAGAGTTTTATTTGGCAGTGCGACAGATCGGGATGGTGGCGGGAAGGAGTGGGAGGGCGGTGGAATATTGGGGGCAGTTGACGCAGAGTAGTCAATTGGACAAGCTTTGAATTTGTGAGCAAAGCAACCCTTCGATTTGCTATGATTTCATGTGTTTGCTTTGTTCAATTAATTGAACATTTTTGCCATCAAATTTGATGCTTTTAATTGTTGCAAACAACAGAGCCACATCCACAGCGACGGCGTGCGATGGAACAAAGGAAAAGGGGTCAAAAGGGGACAATGGGTGGTAAGTGGTCGTTGTAAACTGAATTGTTGTTGTACCATATTTTTGAGTGAGTTTTGTGAGTCCTCATTTTTTATGGTCCTTTTCTGCGATGAAATATTTGTTCATGGTATTTCGATTAAAAAAAGGACGTGCATGTAACCGTGGGAAACCGTGTTATATGAGGCCCAGAACCAGTAGGTTCCGAAAGCCTGTTAAAAACCAGCAGTTTCTTTGATTTCGTATAAGAAACTTCATTTTTAAGAAAAATATATACTGTACATAGAATATAAAATGAAAAAAACATTATATATTATTTTCATTTAATGTAACCTTCATTCAATGAATTTCTTCCACATCCCTAGTCAATACAATCTTGCGATAACCTTTTTCGGTTCAACGACATCTCCTTCACTATCTGAGCTCCTTCATTTCAATTTTTTACAGAGCTCTGTACTTCGGTTTTATGCTGCTTCTTACATGATTTCAAGATTCTTACAGGATTTCGCGGCATGAAGATAAACACTCCTGTTTTTACACATTGAAATGGACGGGGAATTAACGATATATCAACTGGCAAGTCCTTTGTCATTACGTCACCGGAAGTATGTTGGACAAAAGTATAGTAATACGATCTTTAGACATCTTAAATCCAGGTGCACTTTTGTTTCCTTGTAAATGTTCTACTGGGTATATTTTTCCACCAAAACCAAAAGAATGTCATCGTCTTCTATTTTGTACAGGTTACTTGTATATAGGAATGTATTCGATAAATGTTTCGTTGTAAAGTATAGTTACAAAAAAATTGTTATAATTTTAGAATACTTCTTAATACATTTCTTTGTACAACAGAACGTATGAGTGACATCTATTGACAGATAACTCTAGAAAATAGAACATCTTTTATAGGAAACAACTCACACTTTCACGAACTTAAAAGAATAGTAATACTACTACTTCTTCCTTGAGGGACATTGGATAAGGATAGTATTTAGAATAAATCGGTTCGTCTGTATTAGTGCAAATTTCTGCATTTACTCTAGTTGCGAAAGTCAATTTTTGATTAGGATTTGCAAATAATTCTCTATGTTTATTAATGAAATTTGTTAGTTTGTTTTCCTGTTCATGAGTTAAATGTTTCGTTCTATGATTTATTGAGTTTACAGCTTGAGCGACTTTTTGTTTTAATTTTACTTTAACTTTGTTTCTAATGGTCATATAGTTGTCTTTAGTATAAATGATTGCTTCTAGTTCTTTTAAACTGTCATTGCCTGAATGGCATCAAAAGATGTGAGGGTTGGTAGAATGAAAAATTTTATTTGGCAATCGTTAATGTTAAAGAGATTTGCTATTGTGTGGTGGGTAATTTTTATATTTCCACCTATGGAGTTCGCAAAGAAAGTTTGCTCATTTTGTAAAGGTTTCTCAACTAAATTCGCTTGTAGGTAATTTCTATTTGATCCAGTATCAATTAAGATTTTCAAAATTTTCCCGCTCTTCAGCCTTGTTTCAAAATATGGCAGTGAAGAGCTGCCTAAAAAATTGATATCTGTATAGTCTGGGACATTGTCATGAGCTGTAGTAGAGAATTTGTCATCTTCGTCTGTAGTCTTTTCGTCGTTTAAGTTTAGAAAGTCTAAATAGTCGGCTAAAGGTTGCTCAGTATCTTCATGAAATTGGTTTTGGTTATACGTGTCTATATGAAAGTTTCTTTGAATTTTATTTGGATGAACGTTTTGATCAGATTGCGGTAAGCCTCGTTTATTTATGTAATGAAAACATTCATCTGGGCGATTCATATAATTGATTACTTTTGACATCATAGTTTGGTCAATGTTCATTGGTACGGGTAGAGGTTGTGGTCTTGGTGGAGGTACAAATGGTCTTCCTTGTGGAATATGTCTAGCGTTATATTGGTGATTTTGATTTGGTGAAGGTTGTTCAAACTGTATATCGAAGTGTTGGTTATGAAAACGCGGTAAGTGTACTAGCTGAGGATAAAATTGTTGTCTTTGATTTATTTGTGGGTTTACTCTTTTGGGTGGTAATGGCGGTTTGGGAGATGGATATTGTTACTGATAGGATGCATGGTTATAAACTCTAGTAGGATTGTGGTTTGCGTTAGCGTGTTGTGTCCTAAATACTTGGTTCTCGAGTTTTTGGCATAAATGTAAAGCCTGAGGCAAGTCGGTAGGTTCTTTCATTGCCAACAATCTTGGTAAATCTCTAATCTTGGCCTCTAATGAAAGTATCTAGTGCTTTGTCGCGATATGTTTTCGTTAAAATTTGAAGGGACTCTTGACTTATTTCTAAACATGACATTTTATTTATGATTAAGGACAGATGGGTGTAAACTAGTTGATAGAATTCTGATATAGTTTTGTTTCCTTGGATTAAGGATGTTAGTTGATATTCTAAAGTAGTGACATGTCTTTTGTCTGCATAATGGAGAGTAACGCATTTGCAAATTGCTTTCCAATTTAGGGATGTGTTATAAGACTCGAGAGCTGCATCAGCATTTCCTATAATTTTATTACGGATTACATTTAGAATACCAAAGTATAAAGGAGTTCCTATTTTGCATTCATAGATTTGGAGTACTCTCTCTACACTTTTCTTCCAAGAACTAAATTCTGCTGGATACCCTGAAAAGTCACGTATGCTTCTAACTATGTCAGGAATTTTATCTAGTTTGGAATATCTCGGAACTATGTTCTGGTTGGATTGTTTGGTCTAAAGTATTTTCTAAATTCGGAATTGTTTCTAAAGATTGATTGTGATTTAGGAGAATTCTATGAATTACTCAGGAAATTACTTGTTCTAATTCATAAACTGAAACGTTCGTCGATGTATTTGTCGTGTTAGTGTTTGTGTTTAGTGTTGGAGGATTGGGAACATTTAAGGTTGCTGGACGTATTAAATTATTTGGATTTGCCATTTTGTTCAATACTTAATATATAAAAAATTTTGTTTTGTTTAGTATTTAATAATTTTACTGTACTTAGTATCTTTTTTAAAAATTTCGTATAATATTTAGTATTTTCTATTTTGTTTAGTTAGTGATTTTATAAAACAATGGAGGGTCCGGCTTTATGGGCTACGGATTCGCAATATCTGTGTTTTTATTTAATTCTTATATTTGTTATTTACTTTTTTATATAACAATGAAGTTTTAATTCTTAATATGTCTATTTAAAATTTAAATTTAAAGTTTTCAATCTGTTTTGCTTATAAATTTTGAACTTTTAACTTTTCGTACACTTGTCACATGATGTCCAATCTGAAGATCATTTCACTTCATGAGATCGGGTTTTTTCCGTTTTCTGATTTTAAGTGTATGGTTAGAGGTGATCGTGTTACAGGCACCATAGGCTATTCTTTGTTACTCAACCTACTTAGCATTCATATTATTATGTTTATGAAAGATTCAATTAACTGAATTTGTGTTTCTTCAACCGTAGTACGTGTGTGCATTGTTGAGTCACGTGGCATTTATCGGAAAACCCCGAAGTTTTGTCCGATTCTCGAGGCCACCAGCAACATGGAGTGCGTGTTGGGTGTCGATCGGTTGGATTGTGTACGTCGCATACACAAAGGGACGGCTCACTTTGGTGTGTTATCATCCGAGGATTTGGTGGCAGCGCGATGGGCCAGCGTGGAGATTTTGGTAGCCAGTGAGCTCCGTTCACACAACACCCCCTTCGAGTACGAAGTAGTAGCCGTCGTGGACAACGAAGCGGACATTCATACGGTGCATGATCTGAGAGGCGCTAAGCTCTGCCATCCTGGCTATGGTCTAGAGAGTCACTGGACTGAAGTATTGGCCAATGTAAGAAATGACCACCTATTTACTGAACTAATGTCACCTACTAATTATCAGTTGAAATATTTCGACAGTACTTTGAATCTACTATGGTCTCGAAATCTTGCGATCCCGATATATCGTTGGCTGAAGATCGCATTCGTTCTACTGCAAGATACTTTGGTCCCAGCTGTAAGGCGGGCCCTTGGGTCCCCGACCCACAACAGGATCGACTCTTGAAGGATCGTTACCCTTCACTTTGTCAGATGTGCTACGATTCTTATCGTTGCGATATCGGCGACAAGCATTGGGGCAGACGTGGCGCTCTGTATTGCATCACCAGTGGTGGGGGAAACGTTGCCTGGGCGCGTCTGGATGATGTACGCAGTCATTTTGGGGTACGTTTGCACTACTGCTTTTTACATCTCCTGCGATTTAATATACTCCTCATTTGTTTTCAACTAACCGGCCTGCTGCCACAAGCTGACAGTACTAATAAAGTTATGTCGTTGCTGCTTCTTGAGGAGCTGGACGTTGGTGCTGCTTCACTTTTTACCACTTTTGGTGTTTATAGTCTTTGGTGCTACTTTAGGAGCTTAACTATTTTATTTAACACCTTAGTGGTCCCTGTTCGGGCGCCAGTTAACTTTTTTACACTAAATAATGAAACAACTTCTTTCGAGTGTATTTACAGACTGCACTTTATTTTACTATTTTGGGCTATTTATACCTTATTTCTACGTGTGATAAGAAGTTCACTCAATCTTGCGTGGGAAAGAATCTCTTCTTATCGCTTAACATAAAAAACAGATATTCCTTTAAAATCCTACAATAACAATGTTACAAATATTCCTAAAATAATATGCTGGGACAATCTTAATGATCCTAAAACAACATTAAGATAACTCGTTCTTAACTTATATACTGAGTTTTTCTTAGTTTCCTCTCCTTTTGCTCTTTTGCCTTGTCCTCTCTTCTGACAGTGAGACGTGCAAATTTTACAGACGATCGAATGAACAGAACAGAGACATAGAAATATCACAATTAGAGTGAAGGAGTGAGAGAAGAATTGAAGAAGGTGCTTCAAATTCTGGCGAAGATGATACTGGAAATGATGATGATGATGTTAATAATGCTAGTGATAATTTTCTTTCTTGCACAAACTTCTGAGAAGAAAAAATTTTTCAACACGGTTACCGTTAAATTGTCCTGAAACAGCTGCTTGTGGTTGCTGTGGTAACGAGTTTAGTTTCTAGGTTGGTTTAAGAAAGCAACGAGTGATTAGTCATCAAAACGAGTTTCAGTGAAACAACCAGTGAATCAGTGAGTCAAAATATTAACAACAATGTCTGCATATTGTTTTATATGCACAGGAATTAAAATACAACAACAACAGCAACTAAAACTAAACCCATCCAGCCAACTCATGTTGTATCAAATGTAATCCTTCTATAGCTTAATTGGCAAAAATGCACGCTTCTGAATGCCAGTGGCTTGATTGGACTCACTCACTGTACTATAGAGTATGGAATACATACACATGCTTATACATATACACATACATACATATATGTGTGTATGTATGGTTGTGTGTTCTTTGGTTGTGCCTGAACGCTGCTGTCACTAATAAAGCACTTAAAGCTTTGACAGCCGCTCCGATGCGGAGTGCACTTTTTTCACCAGAGGACGGCTTTCAGATGTTCTGCTGTCTCTGCTGCCTCTGAACGCCGTGAAGGTGGTCGCAGTTGAACGCGGTTCGATGTTGCGGATCAGACTCACTGGAGACGCATTGCATTTGTTGTTGTGAATCACTATTGTTGTCGTTGTTGTAGTTGTTGTTGTTGCTGCTGTCGTTGTTCATAAATCCGTGGCAAGCATTTTTGAGTGTTTATATTTTAGATGCCTGGATTTATTTTCATACCAGATACGAAATGCAATCAACGTTGTTGTTGTTGCTTTGCCTGTCTGCATTTTGTTGATCTGCATTTTTTAGTTAAATCTCTGGTATTTGCATAAAATATTTGATGCCGATGGACAGATTTGACAGCAATTTATTGGGTTGTTGTTGTTGTTATTATTACTTATATTAGAACTAGATTATTAGGTTATTCCGTGAAGTGAGTAAAGATTTTTATTAAAGGAATAATCTGTTAAATGAGTATAATTTCTTTGCCATGATTTGAAAATATAAAAATATTGCTTGTAATAAAAGAAATTCTAATTAAATTAGAATTAATAAACAAAAGACTTTGAATTTAAATCAAATAATAAAAATAAAACGGACTGTATTACTAATAGTTTTATTAGATTAATACAATAATTATATTAATAACATTGTTCCATACATTTATTTACTTTAATATTTGAATATTTATTTAATTAAATTGAATATATTTATTAGACAATAATCACTATTATGATCACGAAAACTGATCGTATTCCCTTTTTTATGTTATTTTACTTAAAATTCGTTTATTGTTTAAACTTTTTATTTAGATTAAAATAATCTAGGTTTCTACTTCTTTAGCTGAATTCAAAGTTGAAGCCTTCGAAAAGCTTACATCGTCATTTTTGCTTCAGCAGAATTCGATCTATGGCAGTAATCTGATGTTAGAAATGCTGTTGTTCCTCCTTTATTCCCATTCTCTCATTTATTCTCCCTCTTTCCCTCTCCGGATCTCTCCCTGCTTCTTCAGAATATTGTATTTCATTAATTTTTCGCTTCTGTTGAATTTAGTAATTTTTATTAGCTGTGATTTTTAAATCACATCCTTCGCAGCTTTTAAGTTCGTAAGCGTATCTTTCAATCGTTGTTTTTTCCGCCAATAAAAATCGCTCCGGGGAAAAAAACGAAATGCGAAGAAGATGACAAAAAAGACGAAGAGGAAGGGAAGAGGAAGAGAAGAGGATGAGGATGAGAGCATAAAACTTTACGACAAAATTGTACATATTTTTGGCTTTTCAAAGTAGAGCAAAAGTCACAAAATCCTGATGTGTGTCTGTTTTCTTAACCCCTCCTTGCCCCATTGACCACCTACCCTGCCACCCGAAAGCCCTTTTGTTTCATTCAGTGTTGATTTATGTGATTATTCGCTGTGTGACTGAAAGAGATAAAAGGAAAATCTAAACAAAGTGTCGATGAAGAATTTTTGCAGCTGACACAGAGCAACCTTCAAAAATACAACAAAAAAGAAAGAATAAATAGACAGAAATTGGAATAAAAAAGAACAAAAACAACAAGTAAGTAGAATTACTTAAAGTTGTTGGGATGAAGAAGGTAAGAATACGAGTTGTTGTACGAGTTGGAGAAGGGAGGAGGGAGGCTGGATAGAGCGTGAATGGAGGGTGGTTGGCGAAAGAAGTGTGCCGGGAAGACGGCCGAAGAGGGGTCCGAGTGGATGGCGAATGGAAAATCGACAGAGTAACCAACGAAAACACCAGAGTCAACATCGCTGATCGTAAACACAGATGCATACAACAACCACAACAATAGCACCATGCACTGTAATAAGAGTAACAACAACAAATTTAGTTTTGTGCATTCCAATTAAAGTTGAATTCCCCAAAGCGTCGGCCCATTTTTGAGCGTCACGCGTTTCCTGCGCGCTCCACTTCCAACAACGGACCCCCTATCACCCTATCACCCCACCACAACACTTCCGACCACAATCACTCTCTCTCTCTCTCTCCATCTCTCTCTCTTGTTCTCCCTGCTCTACGATCCTTTGTAATGATATCTACAGCAAAAAAGCGGTATCTGTTGTTTCTATGATTGTTGTTGTTTTTGTGTTGTTGTTGTTGGCAGCCAATTTTATGCAGCCGCCAGCGAGGTTTTCTCTCAGCTTCCGCATGTTTTTTAATGATGCGGTGATGCGTTTATTTGCAGTTGCTGCTTTTGTTGTTGTTGCTGCTACTGTTGTGACTGCTGGTGGTGAAGTTGTTGTTGGTGTTGGTGTTGGTGATGGTGTTCCTGATTCTGTTTCTGTTGCTGTTGCTACTCGATATGTTGTTGCTGTTGTATGAAAGTATTTCGCGCCTTTTGCAAGAAACAAATAATCGCAGCAGCATTCTTTACAAACAACAAACAGTTATGCAAGTTGTTGGTGAGTATGTGATTGTGTGTGTGTGTATATATACATATGTGAGTTTGTTTGCTTGTATGTGTTTCCGCGACAAAAAATCTGTGTTGCTTCAAGTGTTTAAGTACTAAAGCGACGAAGTTTTCGATGCTGTTTTCCAGAGACTTCATCATGCTGCTTCACATAAACTTCAGTGACTTCAATGATTTCAGTCATTAAAGTTGTCGCTGTTTATTTGTTGTTTCGTGTTTATTTTATACGATATCCTCAGCAACATTGTTGCTGGGTTTTTTTGTTGCTTGCTGTTTAATGGTTTTCATTATAGCGCCAAAATCTGCGTATTGATTGAAGTTCACTTTACTTTGTTTTACTTTCCTTTGCTTTGTAATGCAGCGAAACGAACCAAAGAGTTCACATTTCAAACAGAAATTTTTAAATAAGTTAAACGTTGATACTTCAATTTGCCCTACTCTTTTTTTCAAAGGGCAAATAATAATAATAATACAAATTGCCATAAGATGGAATCTTATAAATTAATGGCAGCATTAAAAAGGAAATAAGATGAACAATTTACTGAACCTAACAAATATTAGCTAATACTAATTAAATAATGGTTGATTAGTTTTACTTTACCTAGAAAAACAACAACGATTTAGAAATTTTAAACTCAATCCAAGCAAATAAAATAAACAGACAGGTTTTAATTATTTCAGCATCATTAATACAAAGTTGGCAAAAAACGAGGGAAAAGCATGTACAAAATCATGAAAAACATGGAAAACAATAAAAATAAATGCAATAAATAATTAAAAATTAATAATTAATAAAAACAAGGAAAGATCTCAATAAAAAAAAAACATAATGAAAACAGTGAAAATTAATGATGAGGCTCATGGCACACTTTTTATGTAATTTTGTGTGCTGTATTTTTTAACACGCTTCAGCTGTCAGAAGCGTGAACTGTGATGCGATATAATTTTGTTGAATTTTCGTTTTTTTACTTGTTTTAAAATTTAATTAATTTGCTTTTTTATATTTTTCTTTACTTTTTGTTACATGCTTTTATTTTATTTCTGTGAAAATTTCCCTTTCAACAAAAACGCAAGAATGAAAATACGGGTAATTAACGTGGTTTACCGTTATTGTCAGTTATCTTTCGGTGTTATTTTATTCCGAATGATTAAATTTGAGTGCAGATCTTCTCTTGTCAACTTCTTTGAGCGATTATCTGGCTTCCCCTCCACCAGCCTCTCTTAAAGTGTTGCCATTTGCACACATTGTGTAGTATTTGGGACATGGACACATTGTTCTGGTAGAAGACACATTTCATTAATAGTTGCCATCGAAATTTGCAGCTGCATCGTTTATTGCATAGAAAATAACTCAATACAGAGACCACTGAACATTGATTGCCTACTATCTTTTTAATTAAGCAGCTGTTCCATTTAAACTAATTCTCTTCGATATACGAGTGTGTTTAAAAACTTATCAACATTCGTTTTAAATTTAACAAAGAAAAGGAAACCGATTTTTAGTGGAAATAGTTGATGTTTTATTATTTATTAGTATTTTAGTGGTTATGTAAAGTGACTTAAAAGTTTTTTTACATTATTTTAAATATGAATTTTTACACCTTGTTTACAAATAAACGTTAAAAATAATCTTTTTTATGAACAAAATTTATTTCTGAATATGGGCACATTTATTTTGAAATGGACTCCTTTTTCTAAAACAGAGGACACATTTATGTCATTTAAGGTAGCGGCAACACTGCTCCCATACAACGTCTCTCGCTTTTAAAACACTTTCTCATTTAATTTTATTTATAATCAATTTAAAAGTTGATTTCCTTTTTCTTGGCTAAAATTAATTTTATAGTTTTTTAGTCTTAGTTAGGGTAGGGTGGGGTAGGTTTTGTTTTTATTTTTGTTTCCATACACTTTTTTAGATGCATTGTTGTTGGTTTTTTCTAAATTTTATTGTTTTGGGCAAACATTTCTAAAGCTACTGAATAAATTCTTTATTAAATTTATACTAATGTGATTAAAATGTTCAGTGTTTATGTTTGTATTTAACACATTTCCTCGTTCATGCATCATATATGACTCATGTTGAAAAATATGCAAATAACAATAAATTACTATTATATTATAATATAAAAATTTAAATTATCTATAAATTCGGCTAACCTAAAAAATTACAATATAAAACATGTTTGATGTTAGAAGCCCAGAAATACAAAAACAAATAAAGTGAGGGAATTAATTATTTTTTTTTATTAAATGATTACTATAATAAAATCTTAAATTTATGATTTCTACACATCAAGCAAAAAAATTACACATAAAAGAGGATGAAGGAGAAAAGGAAAAAAGAAGATGAAGACGAATCGTGGCAAAATCACAGCTTTTACGAAGTTTTAACAACTTTCGTTCTCCTTGAAAGCAGCAGCTGCGACTGTCATTAAGTGGTTACCGATTTTTATTTTATTGTACAATGAAGAATTGTATTGTACAATTTTCTTCTTCAGCCAGCAATTTCGCCCTATCTCTCTCTTTTGCTATACTTTCTGCGTACTTCACGTACGAGTGCTTCGGAGACGACTTTCCTATCCAATGCAGACTCGAGGCTGTCACTCGATCGAATGTTGCTCGATATAATAATATGTGTTTTTTTAGCTCAAAGTGTACCACTGAGGCACCATGAGGCAGTTCTCGATATTGTTGGAAAAGTTGAGCAAACGACCAGAGATGGCCAACAACGTCCCAACTTTTGGCCAGAATAGGCACCAATGGGATACCGAATGGGAGGCGACCCTGTGGCAGGGGGTAAGGTGACCCCTGAATGGAGAATGGTACAATTTTATTTCAAGGAGTATTTTTAGGCCAACTCCACGAGCATCTGTTTTTTTCAATTTCTTCTCTAATTTTTGGTGCGTTTAGACTTAAAACCCCGTACAGAAAAGAAGCTGGTGGACAACACTGCCGAATGGCAAAAAACAGAGGTTGGGCGCGGATGTTTAAGCTTTCTCAGCCCCACAGAACAAGAAGTGGACGAACTTCTCGCTTTGTCCGGTAGTCATCCAAGCGAACATTCATGGGCCAAAGAAGCGGTTGTGTTTGCATGAGGAAGGTAATAATATTCGTTTGCTATTTATTTATTATCTGTTGTAATAATATTTATTTCGTCCTAATATTAGTTTATGCATTTCATTTCATTTATGTCCTCACCATTGCCGCCAGCCTCACCATTGCCAGCTATTGCAAGCCATCAGCCTTATCTTTTCCGTCAGGCTCATCGTTTCGCCAAACAGCCGGACACCCCACATTTGTACCAATCCTCACTTACAAGGGGCCTTACCGGATCGGCGTAAGCCCGACGAGGAGGAATACCTGACTTTGATGCGAGAGCAGAATAAACTATTCATGGATATCCATGATTCTACGAAGGAGAGCACTGAATTGAAACAAGAATCAACTGCAATTCAAACAGTAGTCAACAAATGCTTTTTAACGTATAGCTACAGTGTATGAGCAGAATTTGTCTGCTTTGTTTTTGTTTTACTTTTAAGTTAAACATATTTACTTTTATTATATTATATTATTTTAATTTTTTTATTTTTAAATCGAATGTGCAGTGCACAACATGTGTTTATAATTTGCGTAGCTTTAAGTGGGGAAGTGTTAGCCCCTTTCTCCGATGATGCACCTGCAACGATTTTTGATAACACCTAAACAACGTTTCACTACACTCAATTCCTCAACTCTTACGCAATCCGATTCGGTAATAATCAGTACCTCGATCTAAACCAAGGTTCAAACTTTTAAAATTTTAAAAGAGCCAATAAAATACTTTTTCATTTTTCTTTTATATCGAATTCTTTATTTACAAGGTATTCAAAATAAATTTGTTGGAATTATGCTCAAATAAAATTTAATTGAATGCCGAATTAAGAATGAAATAATCGAACACTGCACGGGAACTGTGAAATTTTTTGCAACAACCACGGACGTAAATATGAAATCCTCGCGTATACGCCAGGATAACTGAGACTGGCACAATATTTACCCCATGAAACGACACCAGCCAGCTTACCATTTATTGACAGCGGACCACCTGAGTCCGAGGTACACGCGTCCTTACCACCCACATTGCGATATCCGGCACACATCATGTCGTCAGTGATGAACTTGTTATTTGGATTGTAGTCCTTGTTACACAACTCATTACTAATAATCGGTACTTTTAATTCCAGCAAAAAATCCGCAAGAAGTCCCGTATCGGTAAGGCCCCAACCAGTTACAGTGGCCAGTTCACCTTCCTTCGCAACACCATCGGCCAGATCAATGGCTTTGATGGTGAAGTTGTTCAGTGGCAGGGGGTTGGCCAGTAACAAAAGTGCGATGTCGTTTGTCAATAATCCCGGCTTGAAGCCCTCATGCATGATGATCTCCTTTACAAGTCTGATGACACCATCGCTGCCATTACGTTGATTACTACCAGCCATAACACGAAGTTCGCTTGGCCTAAGATTAAAAACGCAGTGTGCTGCTGTGACTATTATGGTTGGTGAAATAATGCTTCCTCCACAATGATGCTGGTGAATGCAATTCTTGCACCATTTGATACGCAGGCTTATTTGGTGAGGATGCATGGTAATATTTACAGGTCGCCCGCCAATAATACGTACATTATTCAAATCCTTAGCTGCAAAATCATGCTTGTTGTTGATATCATTTATATTCCGCCCTACAAAAGTACCAGCGCACGATGACACGAGAGCCAATAAAACGAATAAAAATTTCAGCATCTCAAATCAAAATGTGAGAAAAGAACCGATCATAAAAGCAGTCAACAAAGTACTAACGCTTTTCAATTCATTGCCGAGTATTTATTAAAGTAAAATTATCGTCAATTATCATGTGTCCAACACAAGAGCTGTGAGATGCAATCTCGTCCTGCGTAACTCGTCAAACTTATTAATTGCAATACAACTACAAAATACCACAAATCAACACCCACCTGTTTTAGGCTACCTGTATATATATATATATATATATGTACATATATATATATATATATAACTACATAACTACATATATATATATAACTACATAACTACAGTGTGCAACTATAAGAGTATACGAAGAAGGGTAACGAATTTGATTAGATATATGACCGTTTTTTATGATATGCATAGTTAATGGTAATGAAACGAATCGATTTATATTTATTATGTTCATTAAAAAAATATGATAACCTTGTATATATATGATATGCATAGTTGATGTTAATGAAACGAATTGATTTATATTTATTATGTTCATTAAAAAAATATGATAACTCATATGTATAACAGTGGTATTTGTGTGGTTATTCCCAACTATGATAAATGTATAAAGTTTTAACGATTAATTTAATCATTTTGTTTACGTAGTTTTTATTACACCGTACACTTAAATGGATAAATGGAAGAGAAAATGCAATGTTCGAGATTACCATGCCGAAATCTTGAACGAAGCACTGTATTTTAGTATTACATTTCCAAATAAAATATATAAAATAAATTTTATTACTATGAGTGCATTTATACTACAAAAGCCCTTACGATTGTAGTACAAATGCCGTACGCCTTCTGGTGCCTTTATTCGAATTTGGGCGCCGTACACGCACCCGATCACGCCAGGGATTCCAAGTTTGTTGTAAAACTGTTGTATTATTTCTTCTTCTTCTTCTTCCTCATCTCAAGCTGGATCCATTTTCGGCATATATGACGTTCGAAAATATCCAAACATTCACTAATAATTTAAGAAACCTTCGCGTGCGTCATATGCTCATTTCCTACAGCCGCCTTTTAACTGCCAGCTGCAAGAAAACGCAAAAAGAAAGCCAATTTGTGTATGGGAGGAATTGCCGTGGACTTTGAAGCTGCCCCCAAAAGATCCTTAACATCCGGATCATTCCATCCGGAATTTGGACAAACACATGTTTATAGTAACATTCAATTCAATTTGTATGAAAATTTTGTAAAAAACGTTCATTATGGAAATATAATTATACCTATAAAATAACGTACTTATAAATAATTAATAACTATTATTACTACTTACACTTGTTCCGGCATCTGGAAAACATTTCAATTATCCCTCAAATATTTTCTTAGGAGTGTTATATTTTGTTGTTCTACAGTGTCACTCAAGCAAACGACCTAAAAATTTAGGTACAGCGAACGCCATTTTCCACAATTATAGCAATCGTGAAAATATACACGCAATCAACACAAATAATTTCCACAATAATAATTCATAAATAATATCAGCATGCTAGATTGTTGCGACACCACGTTAACGACCTTTTTTTGTGATTCTCACAAAATCATACCAAAGTTTTACCTTTTTAAAAATTCCTTAGAAAAATTCTTAAAATATTGCTCATATGGCATCATTTTTCTGTCTACGCTTTAATGGCTTGCGAAAACGCAATTCGACTCGAAAAGTTTCCATTATAGGAGTTTGGTTTAGTTTCATTTGCATTTCAGTTTCCGTTGGCGTTTACGTTTACGTGTTGTTTTCGTTTATAAGGCCGTAAAATTTCAATTTATTTGTACATATAAAAAAAAAGAATAACTTGATAAGATAAACCTTGAAAAATTGTGAATTGCAATTAAAGTTTACAATTATAAATAAATAAAATAAATAAACAAATAAATTTTAAAAAATGTATAAATAAAGTACTAATGGGGTTTTCCGCGGTTCCGGTATCCGTGATTATTGTCTCCAAACCAAACTTGACACGGGACGACGAAAAATCGTTCCACAATACATAATTTCACTGCCCTGTCGGAAAACCAGAACAATTTAAACAGAAATGTAGTAAGTGCTTCAAACTCAACTTTAATTAAGATTCTGTGAATGCTTTAACAATATACAGTTACGTGCAACTAATTAGGAACGCCATGAGGATGGTCGAAAATTCATATGTAAGACTTTTTTATTCTCTCCTAAACAATAAAACTGGTTAACTAAAGCAGATAACTTTAATCACTGGCTTTATAATGTTATTGATTTTACTTTAAATAATAAAAATAAATCTGTAAATTTAAAATTTACATAAAAAATCTGTAAAAAAAAAAATCTGTGCCGATCATTTTCGACTGTCGAAAATTACCACACAAAAATTACACACTTTCAACAACGGGAACTTGTTTACGAACTAAAGTCGCCACAGTCATCGAACGTCACAACAAAGGATACTGGGAACGGGTTAATAACAACATTAACATTACATTACATCATAGCAACAAGTTAGAAGTGAGTTTTATAAAATATTAGCAGCAATATTAACCAACGTTAATGAAATTTATACCTTCTGGGCGCAAAATGCAACGTAGAGAAAAAAATAATAGGCTTGTGCCAGTTTTAGCGTCAGTTGCATATGGAGATCGTTGTTCGACTTGAGTTCAGGACTGGCGAAAAAACAGAACAACATGCGGAAGACCGTAAAGTTGGCGAACAAGATAGGAGCAGGATAATTTTTTTATAAAAATTGTCTACGTATGGACGATTATCTTTTTTAAAAAAAAGATACGAAGAAAGATAGAAAGACGAGCCGTTCGCTCGTCCAACAACAACCCCGTGGGGTGGAAATCCCGGGATTTAAAAATTGTTTTCCCATTTACCATCCCTAGTCCATACCCTAACCTTTAAATATTGATTGCACAAAGAACCAAAATTATTGGGAATTTATTGTGGCAAATGGAATTTTTTCTCTTCCAACTAAGTCCACAATATTTGCCGTAACCTTTTTCTCAGAAAATTCAACACTTATCTTAACTTTTTCTGACACTTGTTACAATTTTCGTTATTGTTTCTTATTCACAAACAACTGCTTGTGTTTTGTTTTAAGATGTTTTTCTAAATGCGCTTACCACTTTCTGCAAATGTTTTTGTCACCTTTTTGCATAAATAAACTGTTTAGACTTTCGACCCTTCGCCTTTGAATAAAGAAAACGTATTGAAAAATAGGTTTTAAAAATCATTAAAAAATGCTGCTGATGGTGCACCAATTATTAGACTCCATAAAGTCGACAAATCCGGTAAAGTGCAAGTGCAATATTTCGCAATTTCTAAGAAAAGTCCTGTTCTGTCATTTTGTTTTTAATACTCTACAATATTCTCGGTAATTTTGCATTCTACCATTTCTATTTCTCTTTCTACTTACCCGAAATACGTTTACTTAAGAATTAGGCGTGGGAATGGTCTAATTTTTTCATTTTCAATCCCAAATAGCCTGTGTTGAATTTCATGACCATACTTCTATTCGCTCTACTGTAATCGAGTTTTATTTAATTAGTGGGTGGACCACGCCCATTTGTGGTAGTACGTTCCTTGTCGTCAATATTGCAAGCATGCACGAACCGCTCCATATTGTATTCACAACAACCAAGCAGAAGACTGCGGGTGTTGATTTTATTGAAGTCATGGAATTGCACCGTACTTTGGCTCTAATAATCTCGTGCGATAGCTCGCAGAAAATGAAAGCATGCCTAGAGATACCAGGGATCCAAAACTAGTCACGGAGAGCTATATTTTCTCTATTGGCTACCAGGGAGAGATCCAGCAGGGACTGGGAACCTCTGGTACTGTCAAGATGGGTTGGTTGGTTGGTTGGTTGGTTAAGGTCGAAAAATAAATGCAAGTGGAAGCTGTCGAAGAACACTTGAGTCGGGCCCCGCACGCCAGGGTCCAAGAGGTTGGTATTAAAGTCGCCCATTAATACGATGTTGGTTTACTAACCTGATAGCCTGGGAAGTATTTCGGCCCCTCTGGGGCGGTAGATAACACCCACTTATACTGTTGAGTTTGTACTAAAAAATCAGAAAAACAAGCAACGGTAAGCATTTTCGTTGGTTGTGAGTTATGAAATGTACTTTTTTATTGAAAAAACGTAAAGAGTGCGAAAACTGTTATTGTAAAGTGGTGAGAAACGTAATTTACGCTTCTGAGTGGAAACGGAAGGTAATTTACACTGATCAGACATGTGGAACATGTGTTAAAGCGAATATAACAAAGCATAACCTACGAAATGCGTTGCGTTGAAAATTATGAAATTCGGTTGAAAGAGAATCCAACAACGAGATCAAGAAATAGAGCAACATTTTTTGAAATGAAATAAAGATGGAGAAAAGAAGATGGACAAGAAGGAAAGAATACAAAAGAAGGAAAGAATACTTCCGTGCGGAAGATAAATGGACGCCAGGTTCGTACAGCCACAACATCAAAACCAGCAACAACAACATCACCAAAATATGGTAGCATTAAAAACAGCCAATAAACTGGGTATCAGCTGCAGCTATCAACAACAACAAAAAAACAAAGCAGCCTGCATTAGCGACAACAACAACAACAATTACTGCACTAGCCACAGCACTGAAATTGCAATGAAATCGCAAACGTCGCTGACAGGTTTCAGGTATTTCCAAATTAATTTCTATTTTTTTGGAAGCTTTGCAAAAGATATGTGAGAGCGAGTGAGACAGATATAGAAATATACTTTAGTAAGAAATAATAATGGAATCGGTGTCAAATTGAATGGAAGTGTAAAGTTGAGATTGAGATAGTGTGAGATTAAATGTATGAGTGTGTGTGTTACTGAGTTGTGGGTGTGTGCACGCTATAAAAGTTTTGGAAAAACAAACCACACACGGAACATGTTGATTGTTTGTTTTTTCCTTCATCCACATAAACTTAAAAGATGCCAAGAAAAAGAGAAATAGTAGCAAAGCAAGACACAAAACAAAGTAAAAAAGGTGGTCACTCCAAAGAAAAACAATTTAAACTACGATCATCAACTTTCAGCGCTTTGTTGCTGTGTTGTGTTGAGTTTTAATTTGGCCATTTATATTCGTGTAGAGAAGACACACACACACACCTTCAAAATGTCAAGAAGACAAGCTACAAGAGTCGCTGGAGAAAGAGTAACAAGAACCGGAAGCGACAGAAGCTGCTGCAACAATAATTGAAGAGTCTGTCATTGCAACAAACGGAGAAAATCAAAGAAACAGAAACAACAACAAATAATAGAAAGAACAATGAGAAAAATTGTATGTTGTGGTCAAATAAATAAAAAGAAACAAAATCAAAAAGTTTGCAAATAAAATATAAAATAAAATAAAATAGAAGTAAGTAAAACAATTAATATTTCCAGAAACTAAACAAATTTATAAAAATATATATATTTCTTCACACAACACTTCTTTCGATTTTTCTCTTTGTTAATTCTTTCTTGTTATTTCTTTTATTTAATTATGTATTAAGTAATTTAAACATGTAATTTATGTAAACCTCTTATTTCTTTTACTCTTCGTTTTTTCCTCATTGTTATTGATAAGTTTTGAATGCTTTGCAGCACAATTCTGAAGGACAGTTTTATACCGACAGCAAAAACAACAACAACAAGGAAAACAATAGAAAATGGAGAATACAAAATGGCGCCAGTTCGTGTGTCTTCCTTTTTCACTGCTTGACTTGCATTAAATATTCAGAAGCTTCCGTTGACGTCTCTAACTTAAACTAGGTGATGGTGCAACTTTTGTTTAGTTTTTCGTTTTTTGTTCGTTACTCTCTGTTTTGTAATTCATCGTATGCTTTCCTTCCCAACATCCTCCCCCGTTTTTAACACTCTTCTATCATTAGTTGTTATCTTTATCTTTGTACTCATTGTCGATGTTGTTGTTATTGTTGTTTGCCGAACTATATTACATTTTGTTGCAAATTCATTTATACAACTTTTTTTAAGGCTTCATTCTTCATTTCTTTCATTAATTTATTCATTCATTCATTTATTTATTTATTTAGTTTCTCGTTTCTGCGTTGTTGATGGTTTCATTGCTGTTTTTGCTTGAACATTCTTCATTGTTCTATTCTGTCTGCGTTGATTGAAAAATTTATTCCAAAGAAAAATTGTTAAGAGAAACTTCAATGAATTCAAAAGAAAAAAAAGTGTTAGAAAAACAATTTAGAAGAAACATCTTGCGAACGAGGTTACAGTAGATAAAATTGTTGTTTAAGGGTTTGAATAAATTTTGTACAAATTTTAAGAACTATGTATAAAGACTTAAAAAATGTAATTTAAATAAAACCAGTAAGAAAGCTATATTCGGCCTGGCCGAATCTTAGATACCCTACACCTTAAAATTTTTAGGAATTTTTAGGAATTTTAGGAATTAAGGTTTTATGCCAATTCATTTTTTTATAAATTGATTCTATATTTATATGTCTTATATTCGTTTTATTTGCTCGTTTACAAATCTGAACAGAGACTATTTAATAAATAGTCTCTGTTCAAATAATAATACTATTTTTAGCGCACACAACAGCGTGCGCACGTGAGTTGATTAGCGAACAGGACGCGTGCGCACGTGAGTCGATTAGCGAACAGGACGCGTGCGCTAAAAAATTTTTTAAGCGAACACGACCGTGTGCGCGTGCGCTAAAAAAAATTTCTGGCGCACGCGTCCATATTGACGTGCGCACGTGAGTGTGCGTTTACATACCCTGCTATTTATACAAAATTTCATATTAATTGATTACATATTATAAAATTACAGACTTATATAAGGATTTATGTAGGACGATTGTGCCATATTACCCTTTCGTCCATGTAACCTAAAAATATGCGCGCCACGCCCATTTTCTGTAACGTAAAATATAATAATGTCGCTTGATATTGAAATTTTATTGTAATATCTTAAAAACTAGAAGAAATATGTGGTTATAAGGAAAGCTATCTTATAATCACATTTAATCACAGACGGGTATAAATAGTAGGCGTGGTCGTTACCCGTTTTCAAAACAAAATAATTGGCTTAGTATTTTTATACCCTACACACGAAGTGAATAGGGTATATTCACTTACTGCTTCCGTTTGTAACGCATTAAAGGAGGCGTGACAGGTATAGAAAAGTATATATATTCGTGATCAGCGTGACCTCCTGAGTCGATTTAGCCATGTCCGTCTGTCTGTCTGTCTGTCTGTCTGTCTGTCTGTCTGTCTGTGGAAATCACGATTACAAGAGAACGAATAGAGATATCTTCATGAAACTTGGCACGAATATTGTCTATCGCTAGAAACTCATCGCTATTGAAAATGGGCAAAATCGGATCATTACCACGCCTACTTTTTATAGTGAACATAAATTCATCCATGCATATAGCTCAATTTCTTAGCTTGTAGTACGAATTTGAGGTTGAAATTTTGTCCAGAAGTCCACTGTCTCTGACCAAAACAGATCACCGAAAATGGGCGTGGTCCGCCCAC
Organism: Myopa testacea; assembly: GCA_949629155.1. NCBI lineage: Eukaryota > Metazoa > Arthropoda > Insecta > Diptera > Conopidae > Myopa > Myopa testacea. Next base: position 12,840,872 of record OX451346.1, read on the forward strand.
TAATTAAAGAAAACTCGATTACAAGAGAACGAATAGAGATATTTTTATCAAATTTGGCGCGAATATTGTTTAACCTTAGAAACTCATTGGTATTGAAAATTGGCAAAATCGGACCATTACCACGCCTACTTTTTATAGTGAACATAAATTCATCCATGCATATAGCTCAATTTCTTAGCTTGTAGTACGAATTTGAGGTTGAAATTTTGTCCAGAAGTCCACTGTCTCTGACCAAAACAGATCACCGAAAATGGGCGTGGTCCGCCCACTAATTAAAGAAAACTCGATTACAAGAGAACGAATAGAGATATTTTCACCAAATTTGGCATAAATATTTTCTGTCATCACTGGCTATTTGAGATTGAAAAGGCAAAAAAAATAGACCATTGCCACGCCTAATTTTTAAGTAAACGTGTGTAGGGTATACGAACTTCGGCCAGGCCGAAGTTAACACTCTTTCTGGTTATTATTGTGTTCAAATTTAAGCTTTATTTCCGTGGTAATAAATTTGCTTTCATGAGCTATACTGTATAAGCAGTGTAAAAGTGGGCGGACCGCGCCCACTTTTGCTGTAATAATGTTTTATTAGAAAAGAAGTTGTTATGTAAAGTTTGATTCAGGATGTTTATATATGTATTTAACAATATAACCATTTGAGAACCTCTTTTATCTGTATAACCTAAAAGTGGGCGGATCACGCCCATATTTTGTATATCAACGGATGAAGTTACTCTATACCCAGAAATGAAATTTTGTTATCATAACTAAAAAATAACGGCTGATATCACATTTTTACTAAAAAATAGGCGTGGTCGTGGACCGATTTTGTCCATTTTCAATACCAACCTGCACACCCTAAGAAACAATATTTCTGTAAAATTTCATCACGATATCTTCACCGGTGCTCCTGTGATCGTGATTTCAACAGACAGACAGACAGACAGACAGACAGACAGACAGACAGACAGACAGACAGACAGACAGACAGACGGACGGACATGGCTAAATCGACTCAAGAGGTCACCCTGATCAAGAATATATATACTTTTCTATACCTATCGTCTCTATTTCTATGCGTTACACATTTCGTGACAAAGTGAATATACCCTTAACCTTAAGGTGTAGGGTATAATAAACACATAAGAATTATTTAAGACTACAGTCATTATTTCCATAATTATTAGTTTTACTTATCATTTATATAATGCATTTTTAATTTCTTTTAAATTTTTCGGTATATTTTTATTTAGTCTTTTGGTCACTAATTATAACTAACTAAACTAATAACAAAAACTGAATCGACCGACCAAAATCCATCAAACTCAGCCGCCCCCACACACACATACGAATCTAACACATATAAATTCATGCTTATCGAGGTATAAAGTGAAAAACAGTGGTTTGTAGGTTGGATTTGGGAAGGGAGGGGAGGAGTGGGAGAGTGGAGCGAGTGAAAAATGGTTACAAATTTACACAAAATCATTGAAACTAAATTTGCACAAAAGATTAAAGAAATTGAAGAACAACAAAATATCGAATGCTTGAGTCAGCAGAATGAATCAAAGTAAATTCTCGATGAAAAGACGACGCTTCGTCGCTACGTTAGTCACTGGTCACCAATCAACACACGCAAAAGCATGCAGATTCAATGCATCAGAGGGGAATGAAACAAAATGCCTTGCGATAACAACAACACAGCCACAAACAACAACACCAAACAAACAAGAACCGTAGAGAGACAGTGAAATATGATGTTCACCTGTAAGTTTAGCTGCTGCAGCAACAAGAACAACAAAATGCAGAATAGTAACAACAACAACCTGAGTATAGTATGTCCATGAAAGAAGCACAAAGAAAAGCGGTTGAAAATTGGTCAATATGCAAGGACTTCTTTTGTGTTGTTGTTCTTGTTCTTGTTGTTGTTATTGTTAGTGCAATGCCTACTGTTGCGAGTCAGCCATGTTGCTCAGTGGTGTTGCCAATTGCTGCTGCGTTGCCAATTCAATTGATTGATGACGTTTTGTGGGCGCTTAAATGCAGCTGCGAAGGCATCAGCGAGGGCAGCTGTATTTGTTGCTGTGCATACACACATATGTACATACATAGGCCAGCGTTGCAGTTATGCTCAAACTGTGGATTTAAACGAATTGACGATTATTATTACTAACGAAGATTCTAATAAATTTCCTTTATTTACAATAAACGTTCGTTGTCACTGCTACATTTACATTCATACGTTCAATCAATCAATAATTTTGTTTGCATGATAAGCTAAATCGTTGTTGTGACTGACAACAAAGATTGCTGTTGTTGTTGTTGTGCTTAATCCATCCACAGCGATTCAGATGATTCCATGAATTTTACATGAAATATTAATCGGTTACTTGAAAAATTTTTTCTGCAGTTTTTTTAAATTATTGTTTAATTTTCAAAATTGTTTCGTAAAAAAGAAATAAAAATCTAATCTAAATGATGTAGATAAGCATAATATTATCAAAAACTTATCCTCACTCTTCACAAAATTTTATTGACAATTTTTCTTATAAGATTTTTACAAAAAATCTTCAACTTCGTTCTATTTCTTAACCTGAATAATGTAGAACGTCGGGTTAAAAGTTCCTTCTCTCTAGCTCCATTCTGTCATACGTACATGTCATACATGAGTGCCACAGGTTCCGTTTTTATTTTTTTTTTGTTACTTATTTTATGTATATTTTAGCTTGGCTGCTCTTGACATCATGTAATGCTCTTTAACTTCAATTAAAATGTTCCGTAGAAATTAAAAGGACTTGAAAATAGTTGTAGTGTTGCCAGCATTCAATGAAAACGCATACGTTCTCTACGAACTCGTGACATGTTTCATGTGCAAAAATATTGTGTGCAAATTTTTGGCATTTAATACAATTAAGACGAGCAAAAGTATAGGAAGAGAGTGTGAGAGAGAGGGAGAGCGCAGAGCCGAAAGCTAGTCTACTCTACTATCAAAAGCGACTCCCATTTTTCTGTATACGTTTTCTGGATCCAACGAGGAGTGTTTTTGACTTATTTATGCTCGCAGCGAATGGAGTTCACAACTACTGAAGTTCAACTGGAGTCGAATACGTTTACATTAAATGAATTTTTAATATTTTCAACTTAAAGGAGAAAAGAGCGTGAGAAAGAAAGAGAACACGATGTTAATACACACAGAGTCATTTCAGCGAGACAGATATGAAAGTGAAGTGTATGGGTATGTATGTGTATGTATGAGTGTTTGTGTGTGTGTGTGTGTGTGTGTGTGTGTGTGAGGGAGCTCTCCACGTGTCGTCAGGCGAGGATGGTTATTATTAAACAGCTTCGCAAGGAGGCCAGACGACTACTCGAATACTCGAAGAGACAGTCTTAGCTGGCTAATCTCTTTGATCACGGGGCACGGCAATTTCAGATATCATCTCCATCAGATGGGTCTTGCGGAGGATGGCGTCTGCAGGCTGTGCTAGAAGATGAGGAGTCGGCGGATCACATAGTGAACCATTGCCCGGCGCTGGCAGCCAGAAGGCTCAGTGTGAACGGTCTTAACGACGACGTTCGACGCTGGGATTCATGGTTTAAGAACGCACTTGCGTTGACAAGGGACCTGGTCATGAAGCGGGAGCTCGACTCGTTCGGCCGCCTGCAGTGACCAAGGGACATGGGGACGAAAAGGGACCCACTTGTTCTGGTCTGCTTCGACTATTCCCCCAAGAAAGAGGACGGTTTTAGTAGGTAGTCCGCAAACAAGGGAGTCCCACACTATCGGCGTACCTGGTTCAAGCAGGGCCAGTGATATGCGTAAAAGCATTTCCTACGTCAATAAAAAAAAAAAAAAAAAACAAGTGCTTAAGTGTGCGTGCTTAACGCATCGCAAATTATGCAAGAAGTGAAGTAGATTAAATGCAGTGAATAAAGTTTGAAAAACAACTGACAAAAAGCGATGTCCTTGTTGTTGTTGTTGCTTCTGTTACTAACAAAAAAGGAACATTTTAAAATTACATAAAAGTTACTTCTTTGGCTTTATTTTTACTGTTTTTTAACCTCATTTGCATCAGCATCTGAACGGTTGTTCCTTAACAGTCGGTTTCCTTTTGCTCTCTACTTTCTGCTCCATTTTGAATTAAATTCAAATTATTTTGTGCAATTTTCGAGTTGTCAAAGACTGACAAAAATGTTGAGAAATGAAATTCAACATCGAAACGAATTAAAATAGAAAAGGTGCAAAATTGGTAAAAGCATTAGAAAAAGTAGTGAACAAAACTATGAGAAACATTTGTAGATAAAGTAAGACAGAGAAGCAGAAAAATGAAAACTAATAGAAAACGTAGTAAAAAATACTCTTCATCAATGTCAGAGTCCACAGAAACGGGGGACTTTTGAACTGACATCTCAAAAGGTTTCGGGACGTAAAACATATTGGGACGTCGAAGTGTCTTTATCTAGATGTGGATGTCCATACATGGATCTTGTAGACGATAATCATTGCCATACACGTGTACTGATAAAACGCTCTTCTGAATAAAATTTATTAAAAACTCGGCAGATTTGATCAAAGTATAGATTGCGGTGTTTCAAAGTTACACATTATTGAGTGTAAATGCAGTTCTTTGAAACACCATCTTGCGTCCACCATCTAGATATTTTCGTCTTTTTTTATGGTATGTCGCCCACAGTGCTGTTAATGGAGGGGTGGGTGTCGGCTTTCGTGGAAGAGGTTCGACTCTAAGTTTTGAGCTCGTTATGGATATGTTCTCCCGGAGTAGTACGGGTAGTTATTAAAGTTACGTACCTGCTGTATAGCCACTCAAAATGGCTCCTTAGTTTTATCTTTCGCGAGAAAAGAGTCCACAAAAGTATCACGTCTGAATTTTATCACTGTATCAGTACCTCCGTTTCATTCTCACTCCTATTTAACTCACACACATGCTCAATTTTATATATATTTTTTTGTTATTGTTTTATGTATTGAATTTAATTTTATATGTTTAATCAAGTGTAAAAAGGAAAATATGTAAACTTATTAATATGTATGCTGTTGTTGCTGTTACGTTTTTTTCACTAAATATTTGACATCTGAACGATGTCAGGTTGAATGAATGTCATGATTGAAGTTGAAAATATCGAGGATGAGAGGAAAATCACTCTGATGAAAACGTGGGAAGCGAAATCTTTCAAGGAGCGCGTATAATTTTGCTGACAGGAGATCAAGAAAGGGAGGGCTGATTAAATAAAACTATAAACAACGTTTTGAAGGAATCAAGATATGTAAAATGAGCATTATGAGAACAGCGAACGTTCTTTTTTTTTGGATGGATTGATGTGATATTGCGACCGATATTGATATTGAATTGTGTGAATTTTATTTTTAACGCCACTTTTTGTCACTTTTGCTACAGTGCAGCTTAATTAAAAGCTTCATAAGGGATTATATAAAGAATAAAATATTTGATGAGTTCAACTGATGTGAAATGTTTGTTATATTATTTTTGTCGCATTAACATCTGTGAGTAAATTAAAAATTACGTTTAATCTTCTACGAGCAGGAATTTTAAAAAATGGAAAAATTTTATTTAACAAAAAATAGCAATTGAAAATGGAAAAAAAGTTAACAAGAATGAAAAAACAATGAAGACCACATGCAGGAGTGTGCAACACAGCAGAGCAGCAGTGTTTTTCTAATTTTTTTTTCTTTTTGTTTCACATTGTTGTTGGTTTAGTCGCTGTTGTTGTTGTTATTATTGTTGTTGCAATAAATTCATATTATGTTACAAAAAGTTGCGGCACTGCTCAGCAGGACATCCGCGGTGTCAGCGTTGCAGTGGCGCCAGTGCTTGTTGTGGAACACAAATGAATACTATAATAATAACAACAACAACAATTAAGGCCAACAACATTTTACTCATTTACTTTGATTGTTTACTTCGTTGTTTTTGTTTCTTTGTAGTTCTACGATGCTTGTGCTTCTGTTGCCGATGTTAGTGCTGCTTCTTCAAATTCTTATTTTCTTCTTCTTATTCGCTACTGTGACTTCTTCTTCTACTTGTTCGTCTTCATTACTGTAATTTTATCTCCTACTTTATTCTTCTTCTTACCTTTTCTTCTTCTTGTTCTTATGCAGTTTCTAGATTTATGATCGCAGTCGTGATTAACTCTAAACTCAACGGACCCTCACTCTCTCTCTCTCTCTCTCTCTGACTCTCTTTTTCTAACTCTCTCACGCGTTTACACACCACTTCGTCTTCGTTTACCTGCTTGCAATCATTATTAATTTTACGCTGATGAAAATAAGTTGTGGCGCCCTGGATTTATATCGTTGTGCGGTAGTGGAAGATGGGGAGCTACCTAAAGAGGAAGACAGGAAGGTACTCTTGCGATCACCCAAAGTGTGGCCACAGAATCGTGGAACCAAGACCACGTGTAGTGGGTGTCGTAGGTGTTGTAGGATCCCCTTCAATAGTGTGTGTGTGCGGTTAGACAACCTGTTTGGATGCCTACTCAATAAAACTATGACATAGTATTGAAATCATTTATTAGTCTTTGAGATTCGACCAAAATTTAATTATATTACCTCATGTTATATATAAGGAACTGCGAGATCAATAAGAGTAGATCAAAGCCGGTGTCACTAATAACTGTAAAAAGTCGCAATAGAAAAGCCATTACTTCGGCTTGAATGGGTTCTAACCTATTAGGAATCGGCCGAAGAGGAATTCAGAAAGGTATTTACTTGGTTAGTAGTGTAAATACAAGTATATGTGTATATGAGTATATGTATGTATGTTTGCACATATGTATGTATGTGTGCGTACAATAGGTGTGTGTACAATATGACACCTAGCTTATGGTTTTTCAATTAACCAGAAACATCTTAATTATTTTCTACTCATTCCGAATGATATCTCATGAGTTATCAAAAGACCAACAAATTCTGTCAACAAAAACAGCAATAATAACATCAAAAGTACATGAATATCCTTGTTAAATATGTATGCTTTTTTCATTCCTATCATTTTGAAGGGACCTCTTCGTTGTTTTTCTTTTTGCAAGCTTCATTTACTTCATTCGCTTCATTCAGTAAGGATTCATTTCATTGTTTGAACTCAAAAAAAGTCAGCTTTGTGCATGTTTAACACTCATTTTCTTAATGAAACTCTTTCTTTTCTTTTCTTTTCTTTTCTTTTCTTTTCTAAGCTTTTATTTTCTTTTCAAGTTTTTTTTATATTTTTGTACGTTTTTGTATATTTTGTGTTTTTATTTTCTTTTCAAGTTTTTATATTTCTATACGTTTTTGTGAATTTTATGTTTTTATTTTCTTTTTAGTTTTTTGGTCTAAAGAATGCAAAATCAGCCAGAGTGCTTTATCTGGAGACGTCGCTGCTGCACAGTAGAACATGTCGACAAAATGACTTTTTCTTTTTATTTTATTGTTTGAATTCATGTTTTTGATTTCGATTCTTACGTTTTGTCATTAGTAAAATATATTTGGTAAATATGTTTATATTTATGTTTATCTCTTCTTTTATTAATATTTCGTAAGAGTGAACCTATGTTAATTTTTCTCCACTGCATATTAGTCGCTTCTTTTCTGTGTGCAAAAATTAGGAATTGAAGCATATAAATAATTGAATGCAAACAGCAACGGCACAGAAAAGAGCATTCGGAGCATTCTTTTGGTATGCAAATAATTATTGAGCTGAAAATATACGAAATAGAAAAAGCAAAAAGTGAGAAAGAACCTTGCGCTGAGAATCATCATAAAAATAAAAAAAAAAAAGATTGAGAAAGATCCATAATTGGTCGCATGAAGAAAATTGTACTGTTTGATTTAACCGCATTCCCCTGGATCGCTCTTCTCATCCTAGCTTTCCGATCCTCTTCCCATCCCCTCTTACCCTACCACCATCCCTTTTTCAACACCTTTCGATTCACACGTTTCCTTTCTTTTTCACTCCAACCAAATCCGGTTCAGTTAAACATAATGGAAGTGAAAAGCAAATAAAAAAATTCAACTATTAGAACTAAAAACCAGTAAGAAAGCTATATTCGGCCTGGCCGAATCTTAGATACCCTACACCTTAAAAGTTTTTAGGAATTTTTAGGAATTAAGGTTTTATTCCAATGCATTTTTTTATAAATTGATTCTATATTTATATGTCTTATATTCGTTTTATTTGCTCGTTTACAAATCCGAACAAAGAATATTTATACAAAATTTCATATCAATTAATAACATATCATAAAATTACAGACTTATATAAGGATTTATGTAGGACGAGTGTGCCATATTACCCTTCCGTCCATATTACCTAAAAGTATGCGCGCCACGCCCATTTTCTGCAACGTAAAATATAATAATGTCGCTTGATATTGAAATTTTATTGTAATATCTTAAAAACTAGAAGAAATATGTGGTTATAAGGAAAGCTATCTTATAATCACATTTAATGACAGACTGGTATAAATAGTAGGCGCGGTCGTTACCCGTTTTCAAAACAAAATAATTGGCTTAGTAGTTTTATTATTGTGTCCAAATTTAAGCCTTATTTCCGTGGTAATAAATTTGTTTTCATGAGCTATACTCTATAAGCAGTGTAAAAGTGGGCGGAACGCGCCGTTGGCATATCAACGGATGAAGTTACTCTATACCCAGAAATGAAATTTTGTTCTCATTATTAAAAAGTATCGGCTGATATCACATTTCTAACAAAAAATAGGCGTGGTCGTGGACCGATTTTGCCCATTCTACCAACCTGCACACCCTAAGAAACAATATTTCTGTAAAATTTCATAACGATATCTTCACCGGTGCGCCTGTGATCGTGATTTCAACAGACAGACAGACTGACAGACGGACGGACATGGCTAAATCGACTCAGGAGGTCACCCTGATCAAGAATATATATACTTTTCTATACCTATCGTCTCTATTTCTATGCGTTACACATTTCGTGACAAAGTGAATATAACAACAAAAATAGAAATAGAAAACGTAGAAAAAAAAATTAAAACAATTCAATGCGAGTGCAGAAAAACAAGGACACATCAGCAACAACAACAACATCTCACGCGATGCAGGGCCATTGGCATGTTTTATCTTATCCATCCTTCCTTGTTGCTTTTGTTGTTGGTATCTGTAGATGTTTAGATGGATAGACGGTTGGATGGAGGATTGTTATAGCATATATTGTTATTATGTTGGTGTTGTTGTAACCACAGCCACTGACACCAAAATGTCACATTATGCGCAAGTAATTCGACACACTGACTAAAAATGACAGGATGAATAGATGGAAGGAGACAAGCTAAGAAGACGGAGAGGACAAGGGGCATAAGCGACCACACGCACACACACACACACACAAGACTCATAGAGACTGGATGAGCAGCTGCTTGGGAGAAGATGCTTGTGTTAGGACACATTAAAAGCTTTCAAAGATTCAAGGTTCTGCACCGCAAAACGAACAACGAACACGAAGGACAAACATGATGATGCTGATGTAGCACAAAGACACAGCCACACAAACGTATATACACTCATACACACACACACACACATACACAGACTCATGAACACGTAAACCGACCGCATTCACCTAAAATTATCCTTGCTGAAAATGCATTTTATACGCAGTCACCTTAAAAACGTGGCAACGCTGGCTGTCGTTTTTTAAGTGAAAGCATTTCAGTCCTTCACGCGAAAAGTTTGAAAAGAATTGAAAACTACTAGAAAGGGTTGATAAATTAAGTTTTTCTCGTGTAGAAAGGAATTTAAATTTTCTGGAAGGTTCTTTAAAAGAGTCTTTTAAAAGGCTTGAACAAGGCTTTAATAAGTTTCCAACAAAGCTTCAATAAGGTTTCAATAAGGCTTTAGTACATGTTTTTAAAACTCATCTCAATCTCCATTTTAATTATTTGAAGTATTCTAAAGTAGTAAATTTGTATTTGTTAAGATATAAGTTTGTTGTTAATGGTTGTTATTTTTTCTCCTGCTGTTGCTGTAGTTATTATATTATGTCTCGGCGCTGATGTTGGCTTCATAAAGTGTCTATTTATATGGATATCGCTTTAGTGTGCCATAAACTATGCGATGACTTCAGAATTTTTTTTATGACATCGAAAATCCTGCTCATGATTGCAGGATGATGAAGTCGATGAACTTTACTACCTCAGAGAAGTCGTGTGTATGGACGATGAGAATCTGATGGAAGACAAAAGACTGAAAAAACAGAGAGTAATAAGAAGAAGATGAAGTAGAAGGAGAAGAATAAGTATGAACATCAGGACAAAAGACTGAAGTATGAATTATAAAATAGGCAGAATAGTTCAACTACATACTCACACACATATACTCACACATATACAAATAAACACACTCCGTCAAACGCATGTCATAGGAATGCCAACACATTTACGATTACATAGTTTTAATATTCACTGAATTTATTTTAGAGCTCACCTTGAAGTAACTTTTATCTCCCACGAATTCATTTACGAACGATGCCTTTATATTATATAATAGCTTTTACTTATATTCTCTCCGTCCCTCTTCCTCTCTCACCACTTGAGATCTTTCGCTTTCTTATTCTCTACTGCGTTTAATATATTGTAGTTTAATATTAGATGAGTTCACTTTGTTTTAATAGTTCAATAGTTGAAGGCATAAAAACATCATCATCATTGCATAGAAGCTCCCTGCTTATTTTATTATTTTAATAAAATGATAATATAAAAAGGTGTAAATTTAATAAGCGAACTTATGAAACTTTAGAACCATTAGTTTGTAGTTTATTAATTTTTTAAATTTAGAGAACCGATTACAAAAAATAATATGAAAACATTTTAAGTACTGAACTTTTTTATAAGATTTTGAAATAAAGGCGTCAGGCTTTAAATAGGAAAAAGTTTTCAACTTATTAATGAAAGATTATAAATTTAGCAGCTCTTTTGTAGAAAATTACTTGTCGTGAGTAATGCGGAAAAAAGTTATTCCAATCGATTTTTACTACGACTAAAATTAAGGTTTTCTACTAAAATCAAGTATGTTCTATGTTTTGCGGACTCAAAGTTATATGAAATGAATACGAATGAAATATTTAAATTACTCTACAGAGAGTATTATCAAATATTATTTTAACACTAAATATTTTAAATAGCGGAGATACATTTTTATAGCAAGCAATTTAAATGTATTTCGAACCCGATGACGATAAAAGCAACACTCAAAATATGTCGCGCTTGTGTGTAGTATTTTTATATTTTTTACATTAAATAACACGTACTATATTCAGAAATGATTTCTCAACTTTTTGTGTGTCTGCCTCTGTGTTTTGTGTGTCTGCCTTATTTATTTATTTTTATTAATATATAAAATTCCGACACGGTTGCAGCATCTACAAGCTTTGACATTTCCAAGTTCGTTTCCGGTGCCAGCAACCATTTTGTCGACCTTTTCGTGGTTGCAATGTTATTTTTTCTTAACACACTACATATTTTCTTTTTGTTCGTGACTACGTTTTAAATGTTTTCTATTTTTTTATTTGTACTCCTTTTTTCTTCTGTTTCTACTAAAATTTTCCTACCATTTTTACCGCTCTTTTAGCCTTTTTTACAACAATTTTTTTCTATTGTGTCGCACAAGAAAAGTTGCTGGCTGCGACACATGAATGAATAAAAATCTGTTGAAATTCAATGCGATGATATTCTGCAGCATTTTGCGCCCTTCGGATCCTTTTTGTTTAACGGTGACAACGACCGCGGCCGATTTTCCGTGCCATTTTTCTTGGGCCTGGCTTTTTTGGATTTTTTAGGTTTTGATTTTGATTTTCAACTGCGGAGGGTATCCCGATGCGTGTTGCCGCCATGCGACGTTCAGCGGTCGGCGTATTGAAGCCGCTTCGTCGCGAAAAATCTGCAGTGCCAAAGCGTTGATTTTTTTCCTCCTTTCGCCGAACAAGATTTATGATCAAGACTGCAGAAGCATTTTATTATTACTCCGATTCCTTGAACTTTTTGCATTTCAATAAGTTGACTTGAACCTATCGTGACATCTCACTTCAAAAGCGAGGCTGCCATACCGAGGACGCGAAAAAAGTGTGGCTGCTGGTCCTCTCCTCTTTTTTTGTTGGGAGTCTCTTCTTCTGTTCGCTTCTGTTCGCTTCTGTTCGCTTCTGTTCGCTTCTGTTCGCTTCTGTTCGCTTTTGTTAAAAAAGTTTTGAAACCTTATGCGACGCTTTGTTTTTTCTTATTGTATTTTGGTTTTTTGGGGCTTTTTTATAGTATTTTGCGACTCAGGTGCGATGACATGAATAACTTAACGTGTTCGCATTCACGATCATTCTGCCTGCTGTTTAAACAGAGTGTGGAAAATATTATTATTAGTATTATAAACGGTTGTCACACGCAGCAGCAGCAACAGCGGCTTCAGGAGACGCGTCATCGACGGAGGCTTCGGTAGCAGAGGCTGTAAAAGGAAAGATGAAAACATAATAAAATGCGATAATTTAAGCGTTCAGTAAACTTTCATGGCGCAGAAAGATGTTAAAAGATTTATGATTAACATTTTCAGTGGTGAAATTTTTGAAAAAAAGGAATGCTTGACGTTAAAATATTTGGCACTATTTTGGCCCATAGAAGTTTTTCTTCAGTTTCATTTCTCAAAATTTATTCTTAAACTTTTCTATGCTTTTAGCATCAATAAATAAACTGTCGGAGTTTAAAAGTAATTTTGTGTTTAATGAAAGCTGTAATTGTGTAAATAACACTTGATATTTTAGACGAGATGTTTTTAAATTATTGCGAATTGTCACCGCTTTATAATATAACAATATCTCTGAAGTACCTTATCTCATTGAATATTCTCTACGAGAGAATATTGTCACCATTGTGGACAATAATAAGAACAACAACCCTATCGCTCGCCTCTTTATTGGAGTGCATGAAAAATGGTGAGTTTTACTCGCGTTTCCGGAAAACGTCAATTAAACGCTGCCAAGCATTTTACGCTCTTTTATTCATCCCTGACATAATTTCCGTGATTTAATAATTATTTCCATGCATAATTTTCTGCATGGCGGGTGTGGTTCAGAGGCGTCGTCTTACCTACTGTACGACTTTCGCCTTCCCCGGTCCCGCTCTGCACTGGTTGGGATGTCAGTCGGTTCGCTTGTCGTTCGGCTGTTCTAATTAAAATGGGCGCAAAAATGAAACTGAATACCGACGAGAAAATATTTTGCTCGCAGAACAATAAAAACAGTTGCATCGTTGACAGTTAAGTAAGCAAGGAAGGATGATGGCAGGTGGGAGTGATGGAAAAGAGGAGGGGGGCTGGTAGAAGGGCAGACGAATGAGCGAGTTGGTTGAAAAGCAGAGAAGCGTAGAAACAGTTGCGCGGACAGACAGGCTGAAGAATGGAAGAATGTCATCGTTATTTAATACACACGGACTACTTTTATTTTCTTGTTTGCTTTTTCTTTTATTTTTGCCATTTTTTTGTGCTTTTTCTTCTACTCTTTTGTTTTTTTTTTTATTCAACTAGATTTCCTATGCGTTTCTTTAATGTTTTTATTATGTTCGAAACATTGGTGACCGTGAAGTATAATACGTTTAACGGGATTTCTTGCTACACTCCAATAAATGTTTCCATGTGAGAGCCAAAAATTAAATTGAGAACACGAAAAGTGATAAGAATTCATAACATAAAATGTAAAAATACAAATTAAAGCACAAAATTATTAAAATAGCCAAATGCCCAAAAAATTTCCAAAAATCTCATCAACTATTATATTTTTATTATATTGTGTTTCAATAAATATTTCATTAAATGCGATTTTTAACTTTGTAGTTTTTTATTATAAATTTTGACTAAATTTCGGATGTTCATTAAATTTGTCAACTAAAAAGACATGCATACACAATTTTCTATTTTGGATGGTTTCTTTTACTTCTTCTTCTGTTTTCTGTCTTTCTCCCTTCATCCCTCACTTTCTAACTCTTTCGCAAATGCTTACGTTCGATTGAATGACTGCATTTCTTGAGTCACTTCACTTGAAGTTTGCTGTTGTCGCTGTCCCTGTTGATTTCTAACTGATTAAAGACCATCGTCAAACCTGCTCCACCCGCATCAACGTATCGAATTTCACGATGTACATATTATGTCTGTATATTAGTGTGTATTAGTTTGTGTGTGTGTGTGTGTGTGTGTGTGTGTGTGTGTGTGTCTGCTTGTCCGTGTTTCCATCAGCCACCTTCATTTAAATCATTATTCCGACAAAGATATTCAATAAAATTGTTCACACTGAATCGCAGGTGAATCGAAACGCTTCGAGTCGGTTACGTTCTAACGGTACACTGACCACCCATAATAACAACAATAAAAATAACAATAGCAATGGAATGAGCAAGCAAATCAAACCGCCCAAAAACAACAATAACAAAATAATAACAACACTCATAACTTAGGTTTTGACAACCAGGGTAAAAATAATATCCGCCTTTGATGGCAACAATGTTAACAACATCAATAACAAAAACAACAACTGCGGCACCAGTAACAACAACAACAATAATAATAAGTCCAATAGATTTCGATCATTTCATTTAATTTGATTTTCTTCTTGCATTTCTTATATAAAGGCAAAACAATCGTTAGGAAAATGTGAACACAATCGGTTGAGTCGAAGGCAACAACAACGTTGGAAAGAGTTGGCAATGGAAAGAGGTACCACTGGAAAAAGTTAACTCTTATTTTTACAACAATGACTATAATCAGCGATGACAGCTTTTAATAGAAAGTGATTCAATAATTGAAGTACATAATTGAAAGGCAGCAAGGCTACTGTCGACGGTCTGTCCGAAGTTGAAATACCCTACACCCTTATGAAAGACCTTTTAGGTGAGAACAAGACAAGTAGGGACCTTGAATGACGAAGTTATGGTAAATTATGTTATGCTGAAGAAGGAGGACGACTCCCATTCTTGGATGATAATGCAGCATTAATACCTCGTGTTCTGATTTAATTAACTTTGTCTTTGTAGTAGTGACATAGCAATTTTTTACAAACCACTTATGTATAAGGCATTATTATTATACATATGTATATAGTCCATTATTATATAATGGAATAGCGTGTGGACTGAATGTAGAGATATTCGCTTTAGTCCTTGAGGCCTGGTCCGGAAATCTTTGAAATACATCCAGATTTGGCAGGGTACCCATACCTACCTTAGAAGTATGTATGTATATTATCAATTGTCATTCTAGTCCACACTGAATAGCACTTTCTTTTTCCTAACCTTCTTATTAATGTTAATTAAATGTATGTACATATTTTTATACCCTACACCTTAAGAAAACCCTCTGTCTGTCTGTCTGTCTGTCTGTCTGTCTGTCTGTCTGTTGAAATCACGATGACAGGAAAACCGGTGAAGATGAAATTTTACAGAAATATTCTTCTTTAGGGTATGCAGGTTGGTCATATTTCTTCTACTTTTTAAGATATGACAATAAAATTTCAATATCGAGCGACATTATTATATTTTACGTTGCAGAAAATGGGCGTGGCGCGCATACTTTTAGGTTACATGGACGGAAGGGTAATATGGCACACTCGTCCTACATAAATCCTTATATAAATGTGTAATTTTATGATATCAATTAATATGTATATATTATATTGATATGTTATCAATTAATATAAAATGTTGTATAAATATTCTTTGTTCGAATTTGTAAACCAGCAAATAAAACGAATATAAGACATATAAATATAGAACCAATTTGTAAAAAAATGCATTGGTATAAAACCTTAATTCCTAAAATTCCTTAAAATTCCTAAAAACTTTTAAGGTGTAGGATATCTAAGATTCGGCTAGGCCGAATATAGCTTTTTTACTGGTTTAATACTGGTTTACTTTTTCTCTAATATTTGAACATTTTTTCGCAAATCAAATACTAATTTAAGTGTCAAATATTACAAGTTTCCAAAACACTTTTAAAAATAAAAAAGTGTCGATAATCTTTTTATCAAATTAAACATTCAATGAGCTGAAAACTGATGTAAACGAAATACGGCAGAATTATGAAAGAAAACTGGAGGTACTGATAAAAAAACAAATATAGTGAATGTTGATGTTTATCTTTTTTTTCATTTTCTTTTGTTTTTTTTACTAACAGCACGATTTTTTACGAGTTCAAGTAATTCATGCAAAGAATGGGTTTTTTTTTTTTGCTTTTATTTTAAATGTTCAATTTATGCATTCATGTAAACAACAACAACGAAATAAATAATGTGGAAAAAGTAAACAATCAAATGAACATTGAACAAATTATTGCTAACAACAACACAAATGATTATTGTAGCTGTTGTTGTTGTATTAAAATAACATTCAAAATTCAATTCATGGGGATTTCTTAACTCATTATGACTTCAGGCACACGACAAGAAACATGCGAAAAAATAACCATTCGATTGATAGCTGGTTGTAATGCGACTCTAATAATCAATAATTAAACTTGTATAAATTAAAATTAAATCGCCATTAGATCCGCATTTTATTATTAATAAACATTTTTTATAAACTTGATGAGTCTGAACTCAAATAAATTTAATTTAATCATTTAAATGAAGTGAAAATAATTGTGAGATTGAAATCGTAAAATTAACCATGAAATATATATGATCAATGACAGATCGATAATTTTTTCAAATAAATAATTATAATAATAAAAATAGTAATCTTAATAGTAATGATATTTAAAATAATAGTTGAGCTCCTCGAATGAAATCGGGAAATTTCACGATTTAAAATGAGAATGGTTAAATATTCCATTCGTGGTTTTTAAGTTGAGTGCATAAATAATAATAAATATAATATAATAAATCCTCGTCGATCACCGGGGACAAGTTACTCGAATACATACGAAATCAGTTGTTTAAGAAACACGTGAAGAAGAAGGGAATGTGTTTTAATAAGAAACAGCATTAAGTACTATTTACTAATTACATTGAATATATTGTGTAATCATTTGTTAAAAATGCAAAACACGTAACACGGTGTCAAGATGACAGACTGAGCGCAGGAAGGGATCATGTGTGTGGGAGCGAGAGGGGAAGCCGCAGTGAGAGTGAGAAGAACGAACTCTTGATATGGGTAGAAGCGTGGGTAAACAAGCTTTAATCGCTATTTAAGGATCAGTGTCACAAATTCTCAAGCGACACGTGACACTATAAAGCGAAAAATAGAATCACGAGGATCTGATTGAGCGATCACTCGATCGATGGATTGACTGGTCGATTCTACGATTTAATGCGAACTTTGAATGAATCCGGTACATATCCGTCCTGTTTTGTTTGGCTGTTTCGGCATTTTAAGACTTCGTATTTTTATGAAAAGCAGTTGAAATTCGAGTCGATCGTAGTCAGAGTTCAGTGTCGATCGGTTTGTACATCTATCCTTACATCCGTCTGTCCCTGCGTCGCGGTGTTTTGAAACCCTATAAAATAGTTAACTGTGAGTGAGCTGTCATGAAAAACCAACCAGGTTTGATTTAACTGCTTCTTTATATAAAATATGTAGACTGTTCTTTCTGTTTGTGCTCGGATATATTCAACCATCCGTCCATCCAACGATCCGTCCGTCCATCAGTCCATCCATCTACTTGTTTTGCTTCCAAATGCGATCAGTTTTGCGGATCAAGTTTCTTTGTCTACTTGTTTGTGGATCACGTCGGTTGGTTGGTTGTTTGGATGGTCGATGCAAGTCTTTTCTTCTGATGTTGTTGTTTTAGCAGGTTGTTTTTATCTCACTCACTCTCTCTCTCTCCCTCTCCTTTTCAATAAGCTTTCTCTACAAAAACATTCATTCGTTGTTCATTTATTCATTTCATGAATTGTATTCAGTTATTTTTTACAATGAATGGTGAAATGCTGCTTCTAGTTGTGTATCGTATATCAAGTGTTTGCTGCTTCTGTTAGTCTACTTATTGTTGTCGTTGTTAAACGTATTCATTTCATGAACATAACCTCGAGTTATTTATATGCTTTATCATGACTAATTCGCCGTGGGTTGAAATTTAATAACTCGTTACATTCCCTTAAGTTGATATAACTCAAAAGCTACGAATATGATACTAACTAAGATATACTAATTTAATACTAAGAAAATAAATAAATATAAGTACTGGGAATAATCAATCTTCTTACCAATTATGTATCCAATAAGATTAAGAAATGAAAGTTCAATAATTATAGACTTCTTTCTCAATATAAGTACGTAACCTTTCTTTAAGGTCAGTACTAAGTAATGACCTTTACCATTTATCATTTACTATTTATCTATTATCTCCATCTTTATCATTAAACTATTTATTATCTTAGCCAATGAAGCTAATTTATTTAATTGGATTCTTTTCACAGGATATACTGTTCATTCGATTAAAATAGTACAATGGACTATATTTCACTTAACTCAGTTCATTGTTTCAATTCATTCGCCTAACTATTTCAATATATGTATGTACATATGTACATATATTTTATATTTTTTTAATGAATTTTCTAATCATTTATTGAGTATGTTTTGTTTTCAGTTATTTCACTTAATTTTGTTCAATAGTTAAATTTTGTTCTTGTCTGTCAATTTAAATTTGTGTAAATTAAAATATACACGCTTTCAGTAACTGAATTCATAATCAGTTCGTTAGATTCATTTGCTTCATTTATATTTGAAAATTCAATTGAATCATATCAATGACATGCATATTCTCTCTCATGTATGGTTCCTTGATTTCGAAAATGATCAAAATCAAACCAGTATAATCACAATTAATTTTTAAGTAAATATTCATTCATACGATTTTGGAGCTGAATTTTTAGTTCAGATTTAAAGTTGAAATTCCATTCTAGGCTTTAATGTATCAGAGCAAATCAGCCCACAAAAATAGGCGTGATCCGCCGACTGAATTCAACTATAAATTTATGCTGTGTGTATAAGCTTCGGTCAGTTTGAAATCAACACTGTTACTTATTTATTTAGTCGCATTTGCAGAAGCTTAGAATGTAGTTTTCCTCATTTATTCTGTGTCGACGACTTTATATCCATGCCGGATGAAGGCCAAAACTTGCTATTGACATTCATCTGTCAACTTTATAATAAGATTTGTAATTCTTCGTAAACTGAACGAACTTTTGCGCTGACATTAAAAAATTTAGGGAATCAAGAAAGAGAGAGATAAAATCTGAGAAGATAATTCTAAAAATGAAAGGTTAAATAAAAACTTTTTAGAACTGAAAATGTGTCCTTCTAAACAAGCCATTCAGACTTCAAGGATCCAAGGATTTTGAAAGATTTTAATTGCTTTACTCCTGAGCTAACAAATTCAAATTTAATTGCTTTACTCCTGAGCTAACAAAAAATTAGCATAATTTTGGAGAGATTTTCATGACTTAGTGTTTTACTTTTTCAGCTAATTTCACTGTCAGACTGCGAAACTCAACTCGACTCAACTCAACTCATCTGACGTTGTTTCTCGCCCTCTCCCTTCCGACGGAAGTTGTTGACTGATGTCTTTAATGTGACACCCCATGCGTCGCTCGCCGCCCAGATAAACAAACAATTCCGAGTGGAGTCGCAGGTCCTCCTCAGGCACACCCGCAGCGCCATCTGACGTAAATCATGAATTCACTGCTACTCGTACTTCGTCTAGCATCTGGATTATCCAAGGCGACATCTGTTCGTGTTTTCGAGTATTTTCAGCTCTCACTTAACGGTGTTTGTGTGGTACCAGGTTGAGGCGGAGGGTGGGGTTATTTTTAATGCTCTGCGGCGCTTTTTTTACTTAGAAAGATAAATTTAATCACAAGTTTGCACATTTTTAACTTTTCCAACTTTTCCTTTACTACGATAGATGCATCAGTAGGGTTTTCTTTCCTTCTCTTGACAATTGTGACAGTTTCAGAGTTACTTTTCTTTCTAGAAACGAGCATGTTTTTAGATGTTCCTTTAAATCTTCTTGGATTTCATAAGTTCAAGGGTTTTATTAGAAAAAGAGTTGGCAGATTTGAAGAAATTGTTTGGAAATCATTCAGATACAATGTTTTTTAAAAGTATGAATATGAATTGAATTTGAATTGAATTTGAATTGAATTTGATTTGAATTTGAATTGAATTGAATTTGAATTGAAGTTGAATTGAATTTGAATTGAAATAGAATTTAGTTTGAATTGAAACAATTAAATAATGAGTTAATTATCTTGATATTGTAGTAATTTCATGTGACACTCAAAGAATACTCGAGCTCCCGTAAAATGAACAATGAACCCATCTCCAAAACCCATCTCCGCCAAAAGAAATTAATTGACACTCCACACTTAAGTAACTCACACATTCAAATAAACACTCAGTCACCGAAGCACATTGCTAAAGTATACACTACTAACTACTTTTACTGCATTTTCTGTGAAAACTGCGAATAACGAACAGCAGACATTGCAGCATTTCTATGAAAAACCAAACCAACAACAAGAACATCTTCAAAAGCTGTCACTATAAATTGTTCTTGTTAAAACTTAAAAACGCTATCGAAGCGTTGAAGCGCCGCGAAAGAAGCACGCAAGTCAGCAAAAGCATCAGTAAAAGCAACAGCGACTGCATCGTCACTTGTGAACAATTTGAGGCGTTTTAATGTCGCCACAAAATTGTAGGATACTTTATGCGGGCACGTTGGCAACTCTAAATTGTGGTGGTGGCTATAAAGTGCTGCAGCCAATTTGATGCAAGATAGTTTAAGAGAGTGCTTTGGAGAGAGAGAGAGAGGGAAGGACATGTGTTAAATAGACGAATATATTGAGTGAAGTTTGAGAAAATGACGTAACCTGTTTATATTCTGGTTTCTGTTACTGTTTACTTTTTTACTTTTATTGTTTATACCTTGTAGCCGTGAAATTGAGTTACAATTAAAATTTATTTTACGAGCCTCATTAATATGAGACCGCATTAAAATCAGAGCGCAAAAATGTTGTTAATTAAGGACACGCATGAGTAGAAATGCGACCGTGCGAAGTGCCGGATGGTGGAAGAGGGCGCTACGGAGGGGAGACGCGAAAATGTGTTTTCATGCGTGAATTGCAGCTGTTAATTTGATGTTGAAATGCTGTTGTTAATTGAATGAAGTGACAAGAGTTATTGTTTTTTAAAGAATTAATTAAAATGTTGTTGCTGTTGATACAATGAATTTATATTAACGGAAGGAAGGGTAAAAGGTATAAAAATTAACAAGAGATAAAATTGAAGGTTTAAAGTTCTACCAGTACCATCTAGAGATATGGTAGCGAACGACAAATAGTTTTCTTTTCAAATGGTAGTGATTTATTGTAGATGTCTGACTTTTATATTTTATTGACAGGTAACTGTTTTTAATTCTCTGTGTTTTGGAAATCTCTTTAGAAATCGTGACAAAAGCTTCTTTGTTTTGCTTCCGTTAATAAAATTGAAAGAAAAATCAATTCAATGATTTGAATTAATGACTTCTTTAATTTCAGTTTAAGTGCACTTTTGTGTCAGTGATCAATGCATCGATTTACAAAAAGAATGTAAAATATAATTAAATTGATTGATCTTTAATTGAGGAGGTTTTCTTTTTTTGATTTTGTTTTATTTCACCTTCTGACCACATGAAAGCTGCTTCAGAAGAATCACTTCACGCCTTTCGGACAACCCAGTTAAGATGAAGATAGACAAGAAAATCGTTGTGTCAGCATTTAAATGACTCGCAAACAGAGATTCGATCAGAAATTCAATTGAACACTAAACAAAACAACAACAAAGAAAAAAGCAACAACATTAAACTAAATATTAAAAAAACAAAACAAGTACATGACAGAACAAAAACAAAATCCGTAACAACGAAGTGTCAAACTGACAGTTTAAAGCACATCAATTTCAATCAAGTTCTCAGACACGACTCCGTGTTACTCTGTCCGTCTCTTTGTCCACTTTAAAGATTTTATTTTATCCAGAGAAAATACTTAATTTTTGATTGCCATTTCTTACTCTGGTTTTTTGTTCGCTTTTGTATTTTTTACGAATTTTCAACTCACGAATATTCTTGCATTTTTTTATACAATAATAAGAACAAATTTTTTACAGCTTAAAGAGTTTTTTAATATAAAAACTCTGATAAGTAAACTTAACAGAAGAATTTAAGAATCTTTCTAAGATATATGAAAATTTTTTTTATTTTTATATTATTTGTTATTATTATTATTATCTTGATTTTTTCATATGAATATTTTTTTTAGGTTTCAGCTTGCTTTTACTAGACTAAAAATGATTACAGCTTGTTTAAAAATTCTCAGCTCCTTTCAACATTTATTTCAGTGTATGTAAGCGCACACTCACGAGCGCACGTCAATATGGAGGCGTGCGCTTAAAAATATTTGTAGCGAACACGACCGTGTGTGCGTTCGCTTCAAAAAATGGCATTTTATATGAGTGCTACAAAAAAGTAACCTGAACAGGGACGAGATAATGTTTTATTTTAGTTCATTTTTACAGTAACACTTCTTCAGAATGTTTCAGTTCATTACACAATGAATAAATTTTCTGGTATTAATTAAACTCAATAAGTTCAACGAACTGGATGAATTATAAGCAATGAGCGATGAGAAATGAACTAACTACTGAAAGTAAACAGATTTAAACGAAGTAAATGGAAATGCAAAATAAATCAGATATTATAATATTACTCAAATTTAGTTACAATTAATTGAACAATGAGCAAAATAATGTCCTGAACCATAAATAATTATTAACAAATGAATGATTTAAGAATAAAATACTTTATATTAATGTCATTGTAGTAATTATTGCAAATGAATTTAGTTATTTAATTCTTTTTATTTCCCCAATTATTTTTAATCGATGAATTTCACATTGAAAGGAGAATAGGAAAGAGTGACAGCAAATTCACAAGACACTGTAGCGGGCGTAATCCTTGTTTTCACTTAATGGTAAAGCATTTAAAATTCCTCCCACTTAATTAAGTTTTTTCGTGCGGAAAATTTCTATCATAGAAAATTCATTCTATCTTAGAAAATCAATAATTTTGCTATAGCACTTGTTCTAAGAATTCATTATTTGTTGTGGTGAAAGTTTATGATGTTGAGAGCCCGTGTGAGTTCGTGTTTCTGTCAATTTCACACACATGACCAAACTTTCTAAATAACAGCAGAGCAGGATTAACAGCAACACGAAAACCATTCAATCGTCTGTATTTTCAGGTACCTATAATATCAAGAGATTTAGCAACAAAGGCCAAACGAAGAAAGTGCTGTGACATACGATCAGTAATACAATATTTACAACTCTATGGGAAAACCACGTCGCTGAAAAAGAATTAAATAATCCATGCTTGGTGAGGGTTTAGGGATCACTATAAAGTGACCGTGTTTAATGAAGATTAGACACAGTACCCTATCATACATATTACATATTATCACCGTTAGTGAGGATTTACTACGGAAGGGAGCCTACACAATGGAGGCGTAGTTCTCTCTCTCTTTCTAACAGGAGCGCAGAATGGTGAATAGACAGAAGAATTGCCATCGGTTGAAAGCCACCTGTTAAATTACGATAACTACTAAAGCTACCTGTTCTCCATTTTATGCAGTGAGACCCTATCTCTTTTGCTTATTCTGAAAGACCATTATTTCATTATTTTTGTTAAAACAGCATGGGAAATGAGAATAAAAATCCCATCAAACAAACGGTGCACGTTGGTCACAGGTTATCTCGTCCTTCCTTGTTGCTCGTTCAGCGTCACTTGTTACATCCTTAAAGTTAAAATTTACGTTGCGATATGATTTCATGGTTCCAGGAATTCTTTTGTGAAACTAAAACGCTTAGTTAACCCTTAATGGGTTGTAAAAAGTAACAGGAACCCAGGACTTGCTGCAAATTTACCATCCTTTAATTTAGATTAGGTATAGTTTAGTGTTTCCTCTACCTTGTTAAATGTCAGTCACCTCAGACGAATATACTTAAAACGTATTTAGGGATAATATTATAAATATTGAGAGATTTTTGTATAGAAAAGAAAATAGCATGGAAGTATTCTCGGTTATTTTTGAATTTTAAGAAATTGTTTTAATACGAATTTCAATATAACAGGAGAAGAGAGTCGATAGTATCACAGAAATCACTTGAAATGGGCCAATAGTAATGGAGGGAAAGAAAGAAAAAAGACAAAGGGAAAGTAAAGAAAGTGGATTATGGAATATCTGAATACTAACAAAATGTATTGTAAAAATAGTCGAGTGTCAACAGTTAGTGGAGCTAGTGGAGCAATGAATATGAAGATCGTTTGAAAGAAAGAGAAAATATTGATAAATAGGCCTTTAAGTGTCATCTTAAGCATTAGATTATTAACCTCATTCGCTTCAATTTAATATCCAAGCTATTCATTAGAGTTTCCACTCTCTCTAGATTAGCTATATATTCTGCGGTCCTGTTACCAAGAAAGTCAATTTTGCGATTAGCCGAAGAGGAGATTTCTTTGGATTACATAACTCAATATCTCACTAGTTTTCTCTTATGTCCTCTTACTTTCACATAGTATGATTTGGAAATGTCTTTCCTTTTTATGATTCTTCCGAACGAATGTATGTCTACAATCCTTAGAGTTGCTACCGCTTAATTGTATGATTTCTGGAATCCTGATATTTGAGGTAAAAAGTAAACAAATGTTAACATATTCCATGCCACGTGGAATGAAAATCTTTATCTTACATACATTTAAAATAAAAATTATTGAATTATTATTATTATAATATAAACAGTAAACAGGTTCCAAGGATTCACCTGTTGGAAACAAATTGGAATTCAAATCGTTTGACGTAAGAGTGAATGAAGTCGATCTCGAACTTTTTTCTCCTTCACTCTCTGTTACGTCCGTTTAAGATAGCGTAAGAAGAATAGTAATGGGAAAATCGCAACTAAATCGGTTCGCACTGCGGATATTTTTAGAATACAACAAAATTATTTCCATATTTAGAAACTTTGACTTTCGAATTTAACAGGCGCACAGAGTTGACAGCACAGTGAAAGCCACTTGCGTATCTCTCAAAAAGGAAGGGACTCGAAAGAAATGAAAGGATCAGCAGATTAAAGGTTTGAGATGGGATTTTTAGAGGATTTAAGTACCTGCGCGGAAAGTGTGGTATTTCAGGATAGCGTTTATAGTTTCGGTACAAATAGTAGAAGTAATAAATTATGTTCTTCTTCCCTCCGATTTACTAAAACTGAAAAATCGCTGACCATGTATTTCCCTAATTTTCTGTTACTGCTTCTGTACTCGTTTGAATGAGTAAAGCTTTCCTTTTTCTGGTAATTTTACAATGTCAAAAAAACATATTTGTTATAGGTTATTCTAGTTTCTGTAAGATGGCGCTGACACCCTTTGCAATAGATCCTGTAAAATTCGCTGTCTACATATTCTGTAATCCTGATGAATAGAAAATTTAGAATTTCTTTTTTCTTTGTTGAAGTTTCTAGAAATTTCTCAAAATTATCAACACTGCTTGATTATCATCAGTGTTGAAATACATCAACAACAAACTGTCGTTGTGTCATTACGTTATACTCACTACGACACTAAATTAACTGTTTTACTAAGATATTCTAGTGAAAAGGGATGATATTTCTTTTTTGCAGACTCTCAGGATTAAATCGAAAAAAAGTATTCCGAGACTTAGATAGAGGGGTTTATTTCCTTATACCTGTGTGTTGAAATTAAATAATTTTTTTCTACGTCTGCAATTTCTTAAGAAAACGAATCTTTCTAGTTTCACGTCTAGGATCCTACAACTTGTTACTTCTTCTGTTATCCAAATGAACAAATTGACATTTTTTCTTTTAATTGTTAAGAGAAGTTTTACAACGTTACAAATGAGTACAGAACTAGAAATTCCTAGAATTGCTTCATGATCGTCCTCGTGTAAAAGTAGAAAAACTTCTTGCAACTTCTCTTCATGACTCACTCACTGGGGTCATTAATAAACTAGTTCTTACATACATTTTCTTAGGGTGGGTTTGTTTATTTTCTTGCTCTTGTTATTTAGGAAGATTTTCTTCAGTAACTTTTATGAGTTTTCCTATTTTATTCTTGCTTCCTGCTTTCGCTGATATCCTGGTGTAATTCAAGAAAATTTTCTTTCCTTTGATACTTGTACTCGTATAGGATTTTATGGGAAAATTTTCTTGAAAATATGTGTTGCTAAGGTAATGTGTTTCAACAGTAATAATTAACTGATCACGGTTTCAATAGTTTTTTGTTTGGCATTCAAGTCCATTAGAAACTCTAACAATGCTAAGAATTTCCTTGGGTGCACTGAAGTTAGATTGTCACATAGCAACGGGATAGACAATTTCTCTTATTTTATCAGGATAACAGTGAAGGCGGAAGGTAAGAAGCAAGTTGAGTACTTTTTTTTGAGAAACGATGCTTAGAAATTCCTTCTACATTATTACACTCTCAATAAAACCGTCTCGGAAATCCCACGATCGCAACTTAAGTTGTAACACAAAATTTGTGTCACAGTGCTTTAGATTAAGTATTCATATATTAGTGTAATTATTATCACTAAGCGACCTTGGCAGAGTGTCATATTATTAATAACCTCATAACCAGGGGTCATTACAACAAAGAAAACATAGATTTCAAGCCATTGGGTTACATTATCCCAAGGAATAATTCTTAGTTTTAAGAAAATACGATAGCGAGCAACCCTGCTCCACTGAACATCACCGTGGTAGCCCTGATCATTTTTTGAGTAACAAAATTAGCGCTGGCGCGATCATACCACGCATCAATAGAATTCGTGCGAACTTTGCAACCGCGGGTCCATATAAGGGACGGCGATTGCCAAATCGATTCAGTCTAAAAGCGTTGGTGGTACGTGGCGGGTGCGTTAAGACAACTCAACCGAACTTTTGACTCTTTTTGCACTCGTGCTATCTTTTTCTACCTTCTTTTCTCTCTTTTGTTTCTAAACTCTTCCTTCCGACTGCGGTCACCCGGCTTCGGCCTTTCCCGACTACGGTCACCCGGCTTCGGCCTTTCCCCCGGCACCGGCCGAACCAACCACTGGTGGTTTCCTTGCCGAGTTGTAAGCAGGTAAGCCCTTAGTGGCTGCGCGACTACCGCATACCGAACACTCGGTACCCGAATCGCAGCGAATTGGTCGCATACCTGTAAGCTACCAACTCCCTGCCTTCGGCCATTCCAGTGTATGACATTTTATGTCCACCGCGATTTTAACCGATTACGCAAACCGTAGCGTAACGTCATTAGTCAACCGAGACGCAGTGACGTCATAACCGAGCACGCACCCGTAGCGCGCATTAAACTTGTCCACCGCGACAATCACCGAATACGCAAGCCGTAGCGTAACTCAGCCACCGCGGCTTCAACCGAATACGCAAAGCGTAGCGTAACTCAGCCACCGCGGCTCAACCGAATACGCAAACCGTAGCGTAACTCCAGCAGCTTCGCTAGTAAGCTTGTACACTAGCGGCGCTGTTGCGCGATTATTGTAGGAATAATTATTGTAACGTATCTGTAAGTAAATAAATAATAAACGATTTTCCGTCCGAGCCAAATCCTTTGTGATTGGTGGATTTTGCTGGCGCTACTACGTCAGCAGTGAGTAATTCGTCAGTAAAATCAACTGAGGGTTACGAGACCCCTTGGTGAACCCTGGAACCGCTGAGTTTTATCCTAGCCCACGAATAAAACTCGTTACAAAGTCTTGGACATTTGTTCTCCACATCTAGATAGTAAAGGAAAAGTGCAAAACACTCGATAATATTATTCAATCTCTGCACATTTTTAAATCATTTGCACATCCTTTAAACATCTGAACATTTTAACCCTCATCCGACCGAGTAATTTTTATAACACATCCAACCGTAATGCAAGTCACATTTGAATAATTTATAAGTGTATAATTTTTATTTTTATATATTTTCTTTTAAACAAAAATTAATTAATTATGGAATATAGGAAATGTGTATTAGAATATATTAGTATAGAATGCATTATAATAGAGACCTGTAATAAATTATTATTAATGCATTGTTTGCAAATAATTTTTTTATCTGCATGCTCATTGCATACGTTTCTACCGCAATCACAACAGCATTGCTTACAAACCCTTCCTAATTTTGAAGGGAGGGAGCATGCATCTACGACGAATGCTTGATGCAGTTTCCTTCATTGATTCAGTGGACTTTTTCCAAGAACTGCCTCAACTGAAGCGACAGTGCCTTTATTCAGTCTTTATCCACTGCGACGTTGTATACATATGTGGTATAACTAATTCTTCAACTGTATTTCTAAGAAATAATTTTCGTCGGCAATTTATTTTCGTGTTATTCCAGTCAGGATATAAGTTTAGCCATATTATCATAGTTGCTATTCCACAAACGTCTATTAAATTGAAAAATTGTACTAACGGCCATCGATTTGTTTTCCGTGACTTCATCAATTTTTGAATCGTGGTGCATAGACGACAGTAATATAACCGCTATTTTTTTTGGTACATAACTTACAAGGGTAATTTTTTATTGAAATCCAAATAAGCTACTTTCCGCATTTCATGTTTTACACGGGAGAAATTGTTTTGGAATACAAGCTTTGTTTTTACGTAATGCACCGTACAGGTTCATTCCTTGGACAAGAAATTGTTTGCAAACTCGAAACTAGTAAAAAAATTATTGAATGTAATGTTCCGATCAAAATCAAATTATGTATTGCAACAAAAAGCATGAACACGCATGCATTTTTCATGTGACTCTGAGTCACATTAAGGTTTGATGTGTTAGTATTTTCTATATCATTAAGTTATGAATATATGCAAAAGCATATTTTTATTATTTTATCATTTATCCACAGTAAAATGTTTAATGAAGGAATAGATAAAACCTCGAATTTTGCAAATACTGTTTTTCTTAAATTACAGCGATCTTAAAATAAAATGTGACTCAAAGTCACATCTCGGTAGGATTAGGGTTAAAAGAATCACACATAAAAGATGACTTAATATTATATATAATGTATATTATAATGTATTTTTCATATAAAAATGTTCATTCATTTGGATTTCATTCATTCAAAAATATTTCAATTTGAATAATAAATTGCATCATATTTTTGCTTTTTAATGATTCATATACTGTTTCAATTTCTGAATTACTTTCTTCTCTTTTAGAAAATTTATCATAATTTATAACGTATTTACAATTTCATACTTTGTTCCATTAATTTTATTCGTTGCAATCATTGTACTGTGGAGAAAATTATTTATTTAACTGAATCTTCATTAAAGGTTTGAGTTCCTGAAAGGAGCAGGATTTTCAGGAGCAGGATAAATTCTTGACTACTTTTTTCTCCATTAATTTATTAATAATTCATTTTCATTTTATGATGTTAAATTCTTGCTGTCATTCTTTACAATTCTTAAAAAAATACCGCCAGGTCATTAATTTCGCGCTGATTATCTTTATATTAATAATGATAAATTATTTGCGATGGCACCGAAACAAAAACAGAAAGACATATAATAAAATATCAACATCATCATGCAAAAGAGATGGTAAAAAATAATATTAATCATCAATAAAAGGAATCAAATTTGGCAGAAAAAAATTCAGAAAACATTTGGCCAAAAAATCAATTTAAATTTCATTTCTCGTGGTTGTTGTTGAGAATTCGAAAATACAAATTCAGAAGTTTTCCAAAATTTACGAGCATTCGTGCGAAATCGAAGTCGCTTTCGCAATCGTCGTGGTCGCCTTCTTGGAAACACTGAAGATTTTGTTAATTTGGAGCTTTTGACATTTCGACGCCCTGAAGTTATGAGTGTGTGTGTGATCATCAAGACGCTTTTCGTGTCATACGGTTTTTTAGGTTCTTTTTTGTTGGTTTCCCTCTTTTCGGGTTGGATTTAAATCAATCGAACCAAGAAGAAGCACTTCAACGATTTTATGCCGTTCGAAGCACAGAAATCATTTACTGAAATCGAAAATCGAATATGTAGTTTTAAAGAAGTGGATGTAGGTGGGGATGTGGATGTGGATTTAATCATTGATGTAGAAATGTGTCCACGTGCGAACATACATTGGCTCGTTTATGGTGCATCTGTGTCTGTGTCTGTGTCTGTTGATTTATCGATCAAAAGTGGGCGTTTTTTAATTAATTCCCTGCCACGAGCATCATTTGACTTTGTTGCCATGGTTCTTTTTATGCAAAGTTAACTTTTGTTTTGACATCTGCATAAATGAAGATTGTTTTCTGTATAGCAAATAAAATATATTTTTGAAAATAAGTTTCTGGTTTTACTTTATTTTCGGATCGGATGTTTGATGGATTGTTCGAATTTGAATAAGTTTTTAATAGTTTAATGGAAGACATTTCTTCAGATCATTATGAAGGCTAAACCACAAACATCGTGTGTCTAAAACAACTGGATCCATCATAATTATGATTCTCAATTCTACAAAACAAACAAACAAAAAAAGTTAATTTAATTGGCTTTGAAAATATAAAACTCATCATAACGTCATGAACAAGGCTATTAATTTTAAATAATTTTTAAATTCATTTGAACCGAACCATGAATGACGAGAAAAAGGAAAACAAACGAGAGAAGTTAACAATTAAAAAAAATATATATGTAATTATTAAAAAGTGTTTTGAAAAATGAATAATGATTTAATAAATGATCAAATTTAAAAATCATCCAGTCAAATGCACAGAAACTCTTGATGACAACGATGTCATCAACACTTTGTGTGCAAATGGATAAAAATATTTGTATTGCTGTATAATATATTATCAGCCTTATCATGTATCTTTTCGCGTTGCGTTTATTTCGCGTTTTGTTTTGTACTTTTCGTATTTTTCGAAGAATTGACAGAGAAAAATTTGTAAACCTCTCAAACGCAATCGAAACGCGAAATCAAACGCAAACGCAGTTTTGTCGGTAATTCAAATGCTTAGCAGACTTCACTACGTATTTGTGGCATGGTGGATGAAGTATTTCGTGGAAATAGTCTCTCAAACCAGACGATCGCAAAATGCTGAGTTTGCGTTTGCGTTTAAAAACACGTGATAAGGCTGTAAATATCATTATCGGTGATTATGAAACTTAGAAATATGCTGATGAGGATGTTGTTGATAATAAGTATTTCTTGCTTCTCGATATTGTTGCTGTTGTTAGTTGTTGTAAATGCCAGTCAATATGTCATTAAAGAGGGCGACCACAATGAATGCTCACTGAGTTGATTGACAGCTCATTGATTTCATGCGAATTAAATGAGGAGCGATAAATTTTAAACAAAACAGAATTTCCATATACGGAAAACTTTGTATGAACAATCATAATGATAATGTTGTTGGTGATGATGATAATGAAAAAGAAATGATGAGGCGGATGATGATGAATTTGTTGTTGATGAAGATAATGATGATGATTAAAAATGGGTTGATATGATGATGGGTCGCTATGAAAGAGTTCACTAAGTCAATGCTTAAAGTTAATGAAATTATTAATGCAATCAAGAAAAATACTGAAATCATTAAATGACCTCTGTGAAACACAAACTTACAACTCTTTTGACTTTTTCTATAATTAATTTACAATATAACTTGTGATTATTTTATCATAATAAATATTTTTCTTACCCAACTAAACCCAAGCTTGGAAAAAAATATCTTGATTAAATTGTTTTTATTAATAAAAATATTGAAAAGTAAACATAATTTTAAATACAGTACAACCTCCCTAATCCGGACACTCGCTAATTCGGACTATCCAGTAATCCGGACATTTAAATTTTTCGGACAGTTTAGAAATTTTTCCTATATAGTCCGGACAAGTGTTCTTTTTCCTCATTAAAATTTCTTCGTTATTTTACCGCTAGACAATATAAGCATTGTGTGTGAGCAAGAATTAAAGAATGTGTAAAATATTTTAGTTTACTTGAGTTTGCGTGGAGTTAAGACGTAAATATGGCTCCCGTAAATAACCGACAACATAAAACATTAACGTTGGCAGAAAAGTGCAAAATATTGGATACAATTGATTGTGGAAAATCAATCAGAATATTACCAAAACGAACATTGATAAAAGTTGGTCCAAGTTGTTGCCAAGGCTTTCCGTCGAAAGCGAATGGGAAGATGAAGACTGCCTACCTCTTGTTCAATTAAAAGCCAGGGATCCATTGTGTCAAGATATTAATAACATTTATTCAACATTATCCACTCTTAACCCCTCCGCTAATTTCTGTCTTTCTGAAATTGATATTTGGGCACGCGGTGAAAATGAATTTACTTACGATTTCTCGGATGAAGATATAGTCCAATCAGTAATTGCTAACCAAAATATTGAAGAACTTGATAGTTCTTTGGAGGAGTCTGAAAATGCTCAAAACAAAGTCTCACATAAAGAGGCAAGTGAACTGTTTTCAAAAGCTATTTTATGGGTTGAACAAACTAAAGCGACAGATAAGGATATTTTATTTTTAAAAGAATTTAAAAATAAAGCTGACAAATTACATAAAGATACATGTATTCGAACAAAAATACATTCTTATTTTTCAAAATGAATTTTCGGTCACTTTTAGTATGTTCCTTTATGTTTCTGTAAATTAATTCAATACAAATGAATTCTTATGAGTACTTATGTTTCTTTTCAGTAATAAAAATAAATAATATATATGTACAAATATGTATTGCGTTTAAAATTTAATTTTAACTCTAGTCCGGACGATCCACTAATCCGGACAGATGCTGAAACTATATCTCTCCGGATTAGGGAGGTTGTACTGTACTTATGATTTATAATAATTTATAATATTCTTCTTCCTCTTAATTTATTCTTTTGTCATTCCTCTCCTCTTCTTCTTCTTAATCATCTTCTTCGTCTTCTTCATCTTGTAAGCTGCAGTGATTAAAGAAATCACTGTTTATAAGCAACATGATTATTGTTGATGTTGACATGATTATGATTGTTGTTATTATTTTCTTCTTCTACTTTGGCTTCTCTGTTTCTGTCTCTGTCTCACTCCCCTCTTCTCTTATCGTATGGTTTTCTGAAGCTGCGATTGAAGATGAGAAAAACACGTTTTACCACGCATCGCTGTCACTTTAAGATAAAAAATTATGTTAAAATATGATGTGACAAGAAAAAAACAACACTAATGATAATGAGTATAAAAAACAGGCGACGTGATTTGATTTCTTTTTTTGTATTTTTTAAACAAAAGCATTTAAATACGGAAACTTAAGAAATTGCTTCTACTTCTTTTGTTGTAGTTCACTCTCTCTCACTCTCTCAATTTTCTTTAATTTATGAAACTTATGTGAAGCTCGTTGAAAACATCGTTTTTATAGCACACAAACAACATGATTTATCGTAATCGAAACTACAAAATTATTCTGCTTATCATCATCATTTTCATTCCATTCAATCTGCTATTCATTTTGTTGATTTTATTTTTGTTTGTGTTTACTTTTTCATTATTTCCAAATCATATTTACATAATTTAGTTTTTTATAAATTTTAATATTTTTTGATATTTTCATCGTTTGTTCCATTCAAGTAGCTTCTTTATTACTGTATGATGAGAGACTCTTCTTGTTGCTCTTGTAGTTGTTGTCCTTTGACAAGTGGCACTTGTTTCGTATGCGTGAATAGAACAAGCTTCCTACACAGCAACACCAACAGCAACGACATCAATTAAAACAACAATAAAACAAAAACAATAATTAAAAAAAACAACAATAACAATAACAAAAGCAAATAAACTTGTCACTTTGTGTCTCCCTATTGTTGTTGCTTTTTGTCATTTATAAAAATTTGGTGGGTTTTATACAAGCTGAGCAATTAATTGTTGTGAAGAAAAGAAGAACTCGACAAATAAATTATCAAGATCAACAATAATTTAATGTGGATCAATGTTACTCGATTCATTAAACGTTATTAAAAAAGTTTTCTATTAAAATGTTTTCCTTCTTTCTTTGGGAGACAATTTTTTAAAAGTTATCATGGTCTTGTATCGATCCATTTTGAAAATATTTAAGGAGTCGAATTGATTTAGTATCATTAAAAACACATTCCCTTTTTCTAATCTTTACCATGACGGAAAAAGCCGTTTTTAAAACAGCATTATTTATCATTTCAGACACAATTTAATGAAGACATAATTCAAGTCCCAGACATCCTGTTTGAAGACTACCCACAGATTTATTATGCTGTTTATGCTGTTATGCTGTTATGCATGTTTATGCTGTTAAGAGCGTAAGCAAGTTCTAACGGGAGTAACAAAAGAGAAGATTTATACTTCTATTCTTTAAATGCACTGCAAAATGTGTGCGTGGGCCTCAAACCGTTTAGTTATATTCTCAACCCATGATCTTCGCTGAATAGATTATAGTTCGTTATAAAGACAAAATTTAATATCTGAAAATGCCGTATTTCAATATAAATTGTCGAAAGATTTAGATATAAATTTATTATTATTATTATTATTATGCAGTAATTAATTACTACACAAATAGGACAGTACTGGCAACTAAGGCCATCGACTGAGGTTAGATATAAAGATATAGATATAATTAGTATAGATTTTCTTTCGCAGTGAGTTAGGCAAAATAATTGAATATCTTTACATCTGTGTTCAATATTAAATATTCACCAAAAGATAGATGAGAGTAGGTAGGGTACCTACGGCCAGGTCAAAGATAGTACTCTTTCGGGTTTTATTTATATAACTTCCTTTTTACAACTTCTATCTCAAAAACAAGAAATAGAAGAGATAAATATATTGTTGATAGATCAAAGCTATTTATGCAGGAAATTCAACTACAGCCCGTGAAAAAAGATTCCTTATTTTTCACCTCATTTTTTCCTTTCCTTATTTTTTCACTCATACATCTCAATTTTTTCGTTTTGTTCGTTTGCTGACTTAAGACTCTACTCAGTTGTACTCTTTAGTGATAAATAATTCCCACATAAATCAATTTTGCTATGATTACAAAAGTTTTATAGAGTAATAAAAAGCTACCTTCCAGAGAGGCAAATATAGTGATACTGTTTTGAGAAGGGGGGGGGGGGGGGAAGGGGCATATTTACGCACAAAGTACACTTTCTATAGATTTGAAAGAAGCATAAATAACTTATCTGCGGTATAAAAATTGTAGCTCAATCATATCCATCGACTTTTATATCAACATGTAAATCATAAAATGTAACGTCATATATATTTTAAAGCATATCTTCTTTAATGGTATTTGAAGTATCTTTTTAAATACCGAAAAAACCTTCTGCAAACTAGTTTTTGCTATAATTAATCTCACACTATTATAGAGGAGCTTTTAAAATAAATCCCTCGATGAATTTGTGCCTTCAGGTTAGCAGAATAAAAAAAGAGTGGCTAAAATAACCACTGACTGTACTAGAAAATATAGTATATATAACAAACACATCACCTACCATAAACAGAGAAAAGAAACCGAAAAACAACAACTTTCGAATTCTTTTAATTGATTTATGAGTTTTAATAAAAACATATTTTTAAATGACTTTAAAGAGGTTTAACAAACAAGCTGCTTAAAGATCGTTTACTACATGGCGATCGATGCGCAGCCTGGTAGGAACGATCAGAAAGACGAAAAGAAGAGAAGAAAAGAAGAGAAAACTGAAATTGAAGACTCTGCGTATATAAAGGATTTTAATGACTCGAGATACTCGATCGAGAGGCGGCACGTCTTCAACCCGTTTTTTTCTGTGCGGTACTGAATGTAAAGCTCTCAGTCAGCCTGTCTGTCCATCCTACTTGAATTTATGTCTCGTCGTTTCTTCTCACGGATCCTCTGCAGCACAGTGTCGCAAAAGAGATCATTAACCACAAATCGAAGAAAAGAATATATAACATTATTAATCAAATAAAATATAGTTATTAATTATGTATAAAAATTAGAAAAGATCACGACAGAAATATCTATATCAAGAAACTTATAGTATTATTGATTGTCAGGGAGGAAAATAACACACACTAACTTACGATTTCCTTTTTTTAATCATATCTTATCTTTATTTTCTAATAAAAAAGTTTGAATATTTTAACGTTTGAATGGTTGGATTATAAGTACATAAGTAATGGTAAATGTTTTTGTGGGTGTGGCAGTGCTCTGGTATCTTATGTTTTTGCAATAATGACACTATGGGGATGTTTATCAATTTGCTCGCCTGTGAGTACCTGTCTGTCTTCCTTTATGTCTTACTTTCTGTCTGTCCGTCTCTTTCTTTACGCTTCCCGATCCTTGGCTATCTATAACTTTAATCAATGTCAATATTAAAAGACGTACATAAATGATGACACTTTTGCAGTTTTTACTAATTTTATGGTAACGCGAAACACCAACAACGACGCTTTAAGTTTTTACACCATCCAGCATCATAACTGGAGGGCAACAGATACAACAACAACAATGACAACAACAGGAACAGGAACAACATCAATAACAACTAAAACCGGGTACAGGAACGGATACATTGAATATAAAGCAAATTATGCTGAACATGGTTCAGAGCCAAGTTAAAAATACGGAGGAAGGCTTCCACGAACGCGTGGCCGTAAAATTATTATTTATGATCTTTAAATAATAAAGCAAGTGAGCCAAGTGAAAGAGAGAGAGAATGAAGAAGTGACGAGCGGAACAACCGAAGCAGTTAAGCACAAAAGAAGTGAATACGGTGAAAAGGCGATTCTCGAAATCGACTTGAAACTGACTTTATTCAATTGCGTTTATCTGGCGGAATGATCTAAAAGATCAGCAACAACAACAACCAAAAGATGTGCAGAAACAATAACAACAACTACCAGTATGATGGCCCCTTCTTTCTCCAACAGATACCGATCCATCGATCCATCGTCATTGTGTTGATCCTCTGTTTGTGGATACTCATCGTCACCATCCAGGGCCATACGCGCGACACACACACACTCGGACACTCGGACACATGTTGGGTTGTTCTGTTGTTCTGTTGTTCATTGGGGGGGTTTCTGGATGCCTGCCAACCTTCCTCTCTGCTTCCCTCCCTGCTTACCGCTACTTGAACTTGAATTGAAATTGTTTCCAGGAATTCCTTCTCGTTCTCATTTATAAACCATTTTTGTTTACCCAGCAAAAGCGGAGGCTTCATCGGCTCCTATACAAGAGCGCCCTAAAGCGCAACAGCAGCCGCTGCCGCCGCACTAACTTTGGAGTGCTTCTTTTCTTTGTTCCACGGAGACGCAAATTTATTTTTCTTTACTTTTCTCCCTTTTTTCATTCTTTTGCCTCTTTTCGATTCTCTGGCGTGGATCGAACATCTACGTCTCGTTATGCCGCCATCTGTTGCTCTTAGCACAAAGTATTGTAATTTAAATTTGTAGTCTAGAGTAGCAGAAAGCTATAAATTTGCGTTATTTTAATTAAAAATTAAATTCACAGAGTTTCTAGAAACTCATATGCTCTATGAATCGGCTAAGTAAATATTCACTTTCAGGAAACTTTGTTCCACAGTCGTGGTCCATTTTATAGTCGTTCATGTCAGTTATTTTTGCGCCCTTTAATTTATATTTATATTATTTACTTTATATTGTATCTAAATTATGATCAGAAAACCTACGAGTTTCTTTTATAAGAACTCCTGGTGAAAAATTCAACCATGAGAACTTCTATAGGACTCTCTATTAAAAAACCCCAGTCTCTCTGTAAGGTCTATACAGTCATAAAGGTTACTTTTAGATATAGTTCAATACACCTATACCTCACTTTGCGTCGGGGTTTCGTTCCAAAAAAACACGACGCAAATTGAAACGACGCAAAGTGAATTAAGATTTTCTATAGCAAACCATGTAAAGATCGAAGATAGGTTCCAGGGTTACGAAAATACTACTTTTTAAAAAGAAATTCGATCAAAGTAAACATTAAAAAAACAAAAATAATATAAGTCTGCCAATAAATAAATTGGAAAAATATTTACCTTTTTTGTAATCAGAAACAACCCGTAAAGATTTATAGAAACTAATTATTCTCTGTTTTAAAAAGCACAAACACTAATTGAAACGTTACAAAAAGCACAATATGTACACTACATAATTGAAACTGAACTCTAAAATTAGCAAAACAAAGTGAAAATAAAACTGTATTAAAATTGCGTTGATTTTCAGTTAGAAGAGGAATCCCCGAATTTGATGGCATGGTGCAATTAGAAACAAAAGTGTAGCCATCTGTAGAAAACAAGAAAAAAATTGAAGACTCGAACCCAAAACAACGCAACCTCGAAAACCTAACGACGCACAGTGAAAATTAGTACTAATTAAGCAGCGACGCAACTTCGAAGAAAACGCAAAAAGAAACGACGCAAAGCGAGGTATTGGTGTATATTATATGTATACGCTTTGTCCATTTTAATCATAGAACAGAAAAACATAGATTTCAAAATAACTAGTTTGGCATAAGTTTAACTCTTTTTGGCATACATTTTTCTCAGTAAGTCAGGAGGTTTCTGAGTTCTCATCACAGGTCAACCTTTTTCTTTCATCTTCTCGCTCTTAATTCACATCTCAAATTCTTATTAAATATGCTTTTAATTCAATTAAAGCATCTGTCAAATAATATTCAATTTTATTCGTCATTATTTGGAGTTAAATTTTTTTATTAGGTTAAGTTTAATGAACCAAAGTAGAAGCTTAACATGTCATTTCGAATAACCGTTCATTGACCTCGTTTTGATAACATTAGATAGCAATTAAATGGTGGCTTACAAATTAATTTCGACACCTTCGCAACACTCGAGTTAATACCACATGCCATTGTTTTTGTTGTTGTTGCTGCCTCACAACCTCTCACCTTAATTTATATTCACGTCTCGTCTCCCCCTCTTCCCTCCGTTTCTGTCATCAGCAACCATCCTGATGTCTGATGTCGGGCTGCACCTTTTATCCAGAGCATTACTGACGACATGTTTTTCTATTAAAATTATACGTTCGTTTATTCGCTTGTTTTTTCGGGTGGTCGGTGCCGGTGGTCGGTCGTTTCGTTCCTTAATTTGCCCGTTCGTTTATTCGTTTGTTCTTTTTTTAATACTTTTTTAGAGCTTAAATAATTAAACGCAATTAATTGTCTTCGGTTTACTGAGAGACCGTCTTCATAACCAAAGCTAATGTTATATCCGGTCAAAGTTCATACGGCAGTCAAAAGGCGATGCAGCGAGGAGGGTGCAATGGCTCAGGAAGAGGGTGGAGTAAGGTATGAGAGTCATTCACTGAGGACTAGCTACGAAATTTATTGACACACTTTAGCTTCTGCTTCAGTTTCTCTTATTTCGGAGCTGCTTTTTGCTGTCAGCATTTCATAGTTGTTGACATTTCATTGCTGCCACCGGAATCGCTGTTGAATGTCACTCGCTCATGCTGCTCGCCTGATTCATGCACTCATTGTGCCAATATTTACGCAGTCCATATTTCAGCTTCCTGTTGATTCGTCTTCGTTGAGTTCTTTGAATCTGTTGTGTTTCACTTTTGTTTTTCATTTTCTTCATTTCACTTTTTTGTTTTCTTTTTGTTGTGGTTCTTGTTGTCGTCATTGTTTTTGTTATTTTCTTGTTACTAACATAATGAACTACTTTCACAGCCGAAGCGTTTTGTTTTTTTTTTGTATTTTTTCGTAAGGTTATTTTGTCCCCTTCCATTTTTGCTTTTAATCATATTTTTGCTCTTATTTACGTATAATTTAAGTTCTACACAAACACAGATAACGAGGTCAAAGGATAAGTAAAGCTTTATTTGTCCATTTAATTTGGGTTAAAATACTTTTGAAAGAGGAGGACAACAAAGGTAATAAGTATTTGCAAGGAATTACTTCGAATAATTTCAATTAATATGAGTAAAAAATAAATTAAAATATCACAAATTGTAAAAAGAGGAAATTCATTTTTAACAGTTCACTTGTAGTGTTCATAATTTTAGTATTTATTTTCAAAATATAATAAAATATTTAAAAAACACATATTTCATTATAAAATATTTACTACTAGAAAAAAAATTAAAATCACAAAATCATTAAATCACAAAAAATTATATACATACATGTTTACCTAAAATATATTTTAAATAATTTATTAATTTTATTCATATTATATTATTTATACAAAATATAAATTAAATAAATAAAATTTATTAATTTAAAATATTATTTATATTTCTCTTTTTGTAATGAGTTTAAGTTTTCCTCTTCGAAACTTGTCAGCTTTTTCATCTTCTTACTCTTCAACCACCTCGTTTTTCACTTGAACTCATGCAATCATTATGAAGTTGCGTACGGGCAGCAAGAATGAAGGAGAGAGATAGGGAGAGAGACAGCGAGAACAGAAAACTGCCTATGAATTAGAAATGTTGTAAACAATAGTTAAGGTTAAGGTGCAAATATTAACGGCAACAACAGCAATCAACAAACCAACCAACCATCAACCAACTACATTTAAACAGAACACTTGTAAAATTCGTATGATGTAAGTACTTTCCTAAGTAGGAAGGTAGTCCGTAGAAAGTAGCAACAGTAGTGAAAAACTACTTGCTAAAACCTACGCAATGAGGCAGGCGGTTGAAGCTGAAGCGGTTTGTTGTTTTTGTGCTCAGCTAAGAAGTGAAGGTTTCGTGAAAGATTTCGCCGATTCAAAAGCACTTGAAAGCTCACTCGTTTAAGAGCGCATGTGGAGCATCATCAATCGTGTCGTGTCCGTTATTATGGCTGTCTGTCCCTCTGTCTGTCCTTCTGTCCGTCTCTCTATCTGTCTGTCCATCCTCTTGTTTATTTATTTGTTTTACTGTCGTTCTTCAAAGTCTTGTGAGACTTTTTTCCAACTGTTCTCGTAATGTAAACGTTTAATATTCGTATTTAAGTAAGAAGTGGGTTTTGAAGTGTGTCGAAAAATCAACAATAATCAACCTAAAACAAAATAAAAAAAATTTATTATAAAAATATAAAATTGCAATCAAATTGGATGGCTTTTTTATAACATTAGTAGATACATAGTTTAATCTCATCACTTTATTTGTGGGAATTTGTTTTGAAAATTGTTCTTAAACTTTATCAAACAACATGAAGATGATTAAAGTAAGGTAACATCTTCAATATCTGCAAATATTTGAGATTTTAAAGATTTATTTATATTTATGTTACCCCAATTTTTAGTGGGTTTTTCTGAGCGATTTTTGCGTTGAGTGAATCATTTTATTATTCTTTTTATTGCTATTTAACTTTTCTACTTTTTAATTTTACCTGCCATCGGCGAGAAATTCTCCATCCTGCCATGAGCAGTGTTATTTTCAATATTCTCAGTCTTTAGTAATTGCGCGACTCTATCATTTTTAATACCACTTTGAATACAAAGTTTTCTTTGCTTGTTTTTTTGTGAGAATTAATTACTTTGTACTTGTTTTAGATCCGATTAAACGTTGTCGCAGATGTTCTATTTCAATCCTTCAGACATGATTCACTATCTTCGCTTCACTCTTATCCAAGGTAATCATCAATTAATTTTCTTTTCTTTCTCTCTCTTTTCTTGATGCGGGTGTCATTTTTTATTTTACGGTGGTCCTTAAATCCAGTTTAATTTTATTTGAAATACGAATTCGAATGTTAAGAAAACATGAAAAATTAAAGAGAAAAAACTACATCATCCTGCGTATCGTAGATTTAACCAAGAGTCATTATTTACATTTCTCTCTCATAAAAAGGACAATGTAAAGGACAATGAAAAGGACAGTGGAAAGGACAATGAAAAAGGCAGTGAAAAGGACAATGAAAAGAACAGTGAAAGTAAGAGTAGAATCCGATAAATGATTTAAATGATGTCCAACTTAATGCTTGACTTGATAATTCGACAGTGATTTTTGAAATGTATATAATCTCTCCTCACTAAGTAATCAGCTGCTTTAGTCTCTCTTCTTTGTATCTCATTCAGTCACTTCCACCACCCTCTTCACTTTTTTCTCTCCTTTTCTATCACTCTAACTTTTTGGCTACCCCATGCTATTCCTCTTCTCTACTCTAAGTAAATCAAATCTAAATCTGAATTGAATTTAATCTACATCTCTAGTCGTTTTCCTCACTCGTTTGTGTCCTGCTCTGGTATGCTTTTGCGTTGGTTCCTCGGAAAGTTTCTTGTTTTGGTTCCTTCTCTGATTATTCAATTTCAATTCGATAAAATGTCATTCTCTCTAATTTATTGGTTTCTCCATAATATAAGATGGATGATCACCTTACAAAATGGGTCAAGTATCATATCATTTGGTTGTTTTACAAATTACAAGGAAAAAGGTTGTTTTTGTTGCTTATCATTCACCATGCTGAATGTCATTTGACGAGTATCTCACTCTGATAACTGATGTTCTTTATTATCTGCAAATCATGTCCGTCGAATGAATGGATTCGACCCTCTTGATTTAGGTACGTAATTTTAGTGTCTGTAGAGATGGTTGTTTAGCTGAAGCACTTCAATGCCTCCGTTTCTGTCACTCTCGCACTCTCTATCTCACTTTTCCTTTTTCCTCTTCGCATCCTTTAC
This sequence comes from Myopa testacea, assembly GCA_949629155.1. Lineage (NCBI taxonomy): Eukaryota > Metazoa > Arthropoda > Insecta > Diptera > Conopidae > Myopa > Myopa testacea. The sequence goes on from OX451346.1 coordinate 12,883,558, forward strand.
CACCTTCATTCATTGCAACCAAAATAAAAGGTCAAACATCAGCATCATCCTCTTCTTCGTTGTCCTCATTGTCCACATCATCTTCATCATCCTCTACGTTCATGTTACTTGTTATCCTTTTATTTCCCATTGTCCTTGTGGCATTTGCGAGATTATAATCAGTATATACATTTTGGGGACAATCAACTTTGATATGTTGAGATTCACCCTTTAGATTTTAGCAGCGGTTCAATCATTTAGAAACTGATTTATTTTTGATACTTAATGTGGTAATGAAGCATAAAGATAGGTTGTGATGTCTTTTTTTTAAGGAAGAAATGAAAGGAGGAGGATAGGTCAAAATTTAAGACTCCCTTTTTTTAAAACACTTTAAATGAAAATCTACAGAAAGTTTAGAAATCTTTTAAAGGGTTGGAAATGTAACGAGATTGCATTGATTTAAAAAAAAAACAACGTTTTCAAATTATCCTCGTTCATCAAAGTAACAAATAAAGGTTTTCTTCTTTCTCTATTCGAGCCGTAATTTTTATGCTTCTCGTAGCATTTTTTGTCCAAAGTTTCTTTTTCTTCACTCGAGGTATGAATAAACAATGAACTCTTAAGGCTTTTTAGAGTACTTTAAGTTTTCGTATACACCGTAATCTTATTGTACTTAAAGCTCTGTTGCTAGAGATTGATTTAAATTATTATAAATCAACTCGAGACATGTAAAAGATCGAAATTATTCGAATGAGTTTCATTGGAATATTATTTCAATGAATTTTCATTCAATCAAGGAAATGCAAACAACCATCGTATTATCTTAAAACTGTTATCAATTAATTACCAATAAATTAATTATTAATTAATTCAATTAATAAAGTTACTTTTGGTTTATTATCACTGAATTTAAACTATTATATTAAGTTATGTTTGATAGTGACATGCAAATGTAAAAATTTTGTCACATAAATTGTCACAAATTAGTCAATAAAACTCATATTTGGGAATTTAACGAAAAAACTAAATACGAAAATAACGAAAGACAGATCATTGAAAGCATGAGGTTAACTTTTTCGAAGCTTGCTTTTGTCTAGGAATCAATTGCGTGATTATTCTTGCTTGTAGCTCCTTAGAAATGAATACATCGAAGGGTTTAGTGTGGTTGATGGTGGTGGGAGGGGGAACAGGACTAGAATTCAATGTCACTACCAGTAGTTGTTGCTGTTGTTGTTTAAATGGGTTCCGTTTGTTGTTGAAAAGATGACTTGCGAACACGACAAGTGCTCACCATTCAATTAGTATTGATTTATTGAAATGGAATGAATGACTAAAGGATGGGTTCCACGGTAAGAGGGTAGGGGCAGTGAATCTGAAACCTTAATCTATAACCTACGATAATAATTTAAATAAATTTGATGTATTTGATTGAAGTTTTTATTATTTTTTTTTTATTTGCTTTGTTTAAAATATCATTTGATTTAAATTTACATTTTTTAAAATTTAGTTTTGTTTTACAAATTTAATTTTTTTAATGTTCTCTTTTTTCTAAAAATAATACCATTTTTCCTGATATTTAACTATATTCACTTAATTTCAAAATCTAGCGAAAATCTTTCCTGTTCTCTTCGCTGACTTTCAACGTCGATCGTTCGAATTCAGACACTCAATTTAATGGGGCGTCGAATGTTAAAAAAAGCTCCTCAGATGAGGGTCCTCTGTCGTTTGTCACCGCAACAAAATTATCGGTTATTTTTATTTATTTTATTTTTTGATGGAATGTGAGTAGAAATGATAGTAAAATGACAAGAAATAAAATAAATGAATCATCATTGTTAATTGAACAGACAATTATGCAGGTTGTAAGCAACGAACGACAGGCGAAGGATTAGTTTACAAATTGAGAGAAAAATGCTTGTAGCACATCGCCACACACCCAAACACATAGAGACACATATACATAGATATCACCATGTACAATAGCAACGTCATGAAACTGTGTGAGCTTTGAATTCATCGTTCATTTGAATTCGAACTGTAGTATCTTTCGAGCAATGATTGGAACTTTTGTTGTTGTATTTCTTATTCCTCTTCTTCTTCTTTTAATAAAATTAAAGCAAATTAATAAAATTAAAGCAAATGTAACGGTTATTTTTAACGCTTATTTTTATTAAATATTAATTGTTTTACAGGATTGAGTAAATTGTTCATATTTGCTATTCGCTGATCGAAATCAATGTGGCAACGCTTGACCACGCCACTAATTTTTATCGTATATATACGAGTACATCTGTGATCAAATCAGATCAAATCAAATCTGACCCTAGCTCTGCGAACTCAAATAGAATTTTGGGAGCTCGACATGGTCATAACCTGTCATCATCTATCAAGCAATAGCCAGCACACCCTCCCCAAGCCCCACGCTTCATCCAATCCAACCAATCTACCGTCCAACCGGCCTACGTCAACAATGTCTGAATCCATCTGGTTACCAACCAAATAGCCTACTAATCACGCAACTTATTCGTCGTCTCGCCTGCCACTCCACCCGCCCACCCATCAACCTCTTGAGCCCCACAAACGCCGTCCCTCAACTATGAATCTAACATCAATCTACAAATCTGCCCGACAGTAAATAATCTGAAATAATCTGTAAATAATCAAAATCAGAATTTGTTATTTTAGTTTAGTTGTAGAATTGTTGTTGAATATTAAAAATGAAATCAAATCGAATACCATCAAAAATTAAATTGAAAATCGAGTAAGGAAAATATTTTCAGTTGCAACCAAATTAAAGCGAATCAACACCGTCCGTTGCGTTGTCTGAATTTAAATGGTCGAATTAATATTGTTGGATGGTTGGTTGTGTTGAATGGTTGTGTTGTTGGTTGGCCTCCATCCATAACGTCTGTCCGAAAGGCCAAGCTGCCTGCCTTCCAGCGGTCTCTGTAATTCTGCTTGACTACTTCACCATGGTTATGGATGAGATATGAACTCAGCATTTTTGTTGCCCTTGCTTTGGAGATACTCGTACACTCTACACGACCATCATCCACCATGATTGAGTAGAATAAATCATTAATTTAGATCATATTTGTTGGGAACTGAATGCATCATGATTACAAAAATAAGCACTATTAAACTCGTAATGGGCTTAAAATATTCGTGGATACGAGAGATTACATTATATCGAGAAGCCCTTTTATTGAAATAATAAAGAATAGAATAATAAAGAGATGTTAAAAATAGACTTAGAAATCAAAGGAAGACTTAGAAGAAGAGGGCGAACCAGAAAGAGTGCCTGCTCGGAGTTCAAATAGCCTCATGCATATTGTGAGGCATAAGGAGAAGTGGGCGGACCACACCTAGCCATGGATGAGTATATAATATTGATCGTAGACATCGTAGACATTCGCTAGTTATGCGGAGTTAACTACCAAAGTATTATTATAAAGTTGGCGTATCATTACTATTCTATGGATGGATTTATATTATTGATACTAATAGTGTAGATATTAACTTTTGTCTTTGTACTAACTATGATCGTTAAACGAAGATAATGATTTGTGAATACAGTGGAAAAGTGTGCAACAATGACCATTTTAGAAGGATTTTTTTAATTTAAATAGGTTTAAATAATTTTGTAAATAGATCTTCCTTCAAATTTGCGTTTTTGTATGTGGTATAGATTATAAAAGCACATCATAAAATGGCCATAATTCTTCATTATTCTTATCTATTTCGAACTCAAGAGTAAAATCTTAATTAAAAGAGCGATTAGTCTGGAGTTCCTTCAGATTTAAGAAGATTTATTAAATTCCTGAAGGCTGTCCTTAGATTCATATCACTGATACTCATTACAAATGTATTAACCATAACCTTTCTCTCTCTCTCTCTCTCTCTTTCTTTTCCACCACACACCATTTTTGAGAAATTAATCAGCTGCGTAGTATTTCAAAGCATGTCAACCTCATTTATCATTATCAGATCGCAGACCTCAGACACTTCGCTACCTGTTGACACCGTGAACCTGAGGCTCACCTCATGAGCTCCACTCCAAAGCATGATTAAACGAACTAAGTTTCCCATTAAATTTAATCAGTGCGTTGAATCTTTAACCGAATTGAAAAAAATGCTGGTTCCCTTCTCGTTTTTTCACTTTTTTAAATGAATACAACTTGAACGCGGCTTTTATTCAGATTTAATAATCTTATCAAAATTTTTGGGTGCATTTTTTAGATATTTTTAAAAAGCTACTTATTTCAAATCGTCGAATGCATCGATGGCTTCAAGAGAGAACAAGAGAAACGTAGTGTGAAAGAGACAACATTAACCTGGATAGGGGCATGGGTGGTTAGGTGGGAGGAGGGGAAAAAGGGACAGTGCGAGTTGGCAGCATTTTTCTTATCTTTATCTTTATCTTTAAAGAGGTTTCTGACAAACGATCATTAATAATGGAACCCACTTTTCTTGGGTCACACAAGAAATTCAATGGTGCCTAAGGCTCATCAGCGGAGGGGAGAGGAGGGACGAAAGGAAGCTGAGAAGGAAATCCTGAAACCACCTTGAGTATCAGAAAAACGTTTAAACCTTTTATCTGCAACAACAACAACAGTAGTAATCACAACTTCAAAAGCCCTAACATTAATAATTCTTCGTAGCTTTGAAAAAGTGTTCGTAGGATATTCAGAGGATAATTTTTTAGGGCACTCTTTCACTTTAAACCACAAACTGCCGATAAGCTTCGACAACAAAAACAATAACAACAAAGCAGCAACAAAACAACAACAACAACAACAGCAACATTCAAAGATCAACATAAATTAATTCATCGCCTCGTTTGATAGTGTCGACGGCCTCGTTTTGGGTTCTTCTATTTCTCCTCCATTTCGCTATCTATCTCACTCTTTCTGTCACTTTTACGTACCTTTCAGAAAGAGGTACCTTTGTTGCTTTCGATTGCAGATTTTCCGCTTTTATTATGTCATGCAAAATGAATTCGATTTTCCGGTATAAACAGGCCGGTATATAGGGCTTTTAATGCTTGTTTAAGTATCCAAGAGTCAGTCGCTCTTACATATATGCTCTTTCTTGTTCTTCTTCTTGTAGTCTGAGTAGTCTTTTTGTATTTTTCATTCTATTAATTTTGATTAAGCGTTTTTATGTTTGTATATCCGACGATGATCCGCTTCTATCTCAATTCAAAACTAATTTCCGTCGATTTTTTGTCGCTGTACTTCAAAGCGCTCTCCTAAGAATACATTAATTCAAAGAGAATTTCATTCGTAGAGCTGCAGTTATTGCAGTTGAAGCAGTTGATGAGGAGTGAGAAGGAGTCCAAAAATCAGGTTCCATAAATTGGGCCTTAAAGCAAATAACTGAGAAATTTTTAAAAACTCATAAAATTCCATCTGAATGGAGCTCTGGCCAGGTTCTGCTCCCTTGGACACAAGTAATGCTGCTCTTTTTATGCCCTTCGGTTTGTGTTTGAAACTTTAATATAATTTACTTTTTTACTTTTATAGACATGATAAAAAAAATGTAGACTTCCAAATGATAAAGATTACCATAAACTGTTTGACGTTTTCAGTGTTGCCTTATAAAGTGATTCTGTACATTCGACCCAGGGAAGGAAGAATCGTTAAAATTTTTTATAAGTTAAATTCAAGGTGAAGAGATGGATATTTTGAAATTCAGTTCACACGTAAAACGCTTTGAAGACAGAAAGAAAGAAAAATAAAGAGAGAGAGAGAGAGAGAGAGAGAGAGAGAGAGAGAGAGAGAAATGAGTTTATGTTAGTTGAGAAGATGGAGTATTTTGAAAGAGAACGGAAGATCCAATTAGTTGAGATTTTATTTTGTTTCTAAGTTGAAAGGTTAATGGGCTTTTAAAGCCTTGATAAGATTAAATTATTTTGAAATGATAGATTTATTGAAACAGGAGAAAGTCAACTCCAGAAACTAAGCTTCCGATTTTTGGTTATCTACTTTTTGGGACATTAAAAGAAGAAAGGATTAATTTTATAATTGTAATTCTACAATAATATATTACAGTAGACGCTCGCAAATTTGAACCGCTTTGTTTTTGAGGCAATTCTAATTTATGAATTATTCTAATTTCTGGAAGTTTTTTTCATATAAAAAATAAAAAATTGAGTAAATTTACTTCCAAAAACTAAAATAAAACACTTTTAAATTAATTAAATTTTATTTTATAAAAACAAGAAAACGAAACGTAACAATTCAGTCCAATACATTAAATGTATTTTTTTAAATTAGAAATATGAATATAAAAAAACACGCTCAGAAATTAGAATTAAATTCGAATTTCAGAGCGTTTAATGTATTGCAAACACTGATTCTAATTTCTGGAAGTTCGAATTACTGAAGGCTCTAATTTGTGAGCGTCTACTGTATTAAAAATATATATTCCTATCATGAAATTCAATTTAATAAGATTGATTCTCTGACTTTTAACGAAGATCATAGATCACTATGCAGCCAGCTATAATTAATTAAAATTAAGATATAGAGACGCATATTGATAACTTACTTAGATTATTCACGGAATGGGGCTCTTAATTCTCATCTTCTCATCATTCATCATCTTATCATCTTGTCTCTAGCCCTAGTCCATAGTCTGGTGTCTACTTCCTGGTCTCTATTCAATTGTATCTAGTCTCTTGTATGCAGTCTTTAACCGCTAATCGAAAAATAAGGTCATTAAAAAGAATGAGGTAATAATTTCAATTTAAATAAACTTATTCTTAAGTTTAATTAATTAATCCAACATCCTCGAAAGACTTTGAGTATTATTCAGTCCATTTTATTAATTTTTACTAAATTACAATAATATTAATTAATAATAATTATTATTATTACTTATATGCAATTAAATATCTTGGAGAACTTTTGAGAATTTATTGTTTCATTTCAGTAAAGAGTCTTCATTTAACAGTCCTTTAGTATTTTTCTCCCTGAAAATAAGACGAATAATCACCATAAATATTTTGTTGCCGAAAAGAAAGAATCAACTGTCGCCGGATTTGCTTATCTGCGAAAAAAATCAGTGATTTAAATGCTGTCTCTAAGATTCCTTTTCTGATTTTTTGCTTCTTCACAAAGTACAGAATGTACTCATTCTGCAATAAAATGTTATACAACAACAGCAAACAAAACAAAAGAGAATAAAATAAATTCAAATAAAATCTGGAAGGATTCCTTTCAGACAACAACGGAAACAAAAGCAAAACCAAGGATTACCCAGCTGGGAAGCACGTTTTAAATCCAATTAGAATTCTTGTCCGTCCAAGAATTGTAGACAGCAATGAAAGTTGTAGATACCTGAGCGCCGTCTCTGTTATAACAATAAAAACAGTAGCAAATAATAACAAAAACAACAACAACACACCAACAAATAAAGTAGCAAACCATGCTAAAAAAAAGAGAAGAAATCACTTAAAAATCAACTAATGCAAAATGCAACAAACAGAGTTGTAGAGCATTTAAACGATGAAGGCAAATAATATAAAGATAAGGATGAAGATGAGTAAAAAGAAGATGAATAAGAAGAAGAAAAAGCTGCTAAGCTACTCTACTCTAAATCCAAATTCTTGGAGAATGTAAGAAAATGAAAAAATGTGTCCATATAAAAACGGTTCAGCGAGTACAATAACTGCAACAACTATTGCAATTACAACAATACCATGAAACTTTATCCAAAGTGATGCCGGTGAAAATTGAAGTTGAACGGAGTGCTGCAAGGATCTTTTTTACACTTTCATAATAATTAAATCCTTGTAGAAGCATTTTTGTATACTTAAAAATTTATTCAAGTTTTTATGTTTAAAAGTTGATGTTATTATTTTTAGCTCTTCAGATGAGTGTTGAAAATGTTTAGATGAAAACGAATGATGAAAATATAATGCCGAGTATTAAGAATACTATATTATGTATAGTATAAGTAGATATACTCTGTTATTTTCTATATATTATTCCATTCTATTCAACACAATTCTGTTTTATTACACAGTTACTATTTATCATAATTTACATCCTTTTTTAGTTTCTAGTTTCTTGGATCTTAGTTTAAAGTTCCTATACAATCTATGCTCTCTGATAATCTGTCCTCTGATTCCCTGCAGTATTTATATAAACACGCTTCTTTCAAATTCTCTACCATTCTCTCTCTTTATCTCTCGGTCTCTCTTTCCCTTTGTCTTTCTCTAGATTCTATCCACTTCAGTAGCCGCGCCGAATATCAAATAAAATTGATATCCCTGAATTTTTCGATAGTTATTTTTGATGAGGTACTAATTCTAATATTGTTTTTGTTGTTTTTGATAGTGATTGTCTTTAATTACTACGTATTGCTGTTGTATATTTTATTTTATTTTATTTCTCTTGGTTTTAGGTTGCATTTCTGTTTCTGGCAGTTCAACTCTATAATTTGATGAAGTATTTTTTGTTGTTGTTGATTTTTTTACCTTCCTCTTAGGTTTTGTTAATTTAATTTTTATGTCTTTCGCATGCACCTGATTGTTGCGCAGGTAGACTTCGAATCGAGGTGTCCTGGTGATTGGGGTCAGATGGTTGGTTAGGTCAGTGGCTACCCTAGCGAAACAGTTAATGAATCTGTGCTCTCTTTCGGATGGTGAAGATTGGTCTCGTCCTTTCACACTTTTATTGTTGTATGTCGTTGACAACGGTCAACGCTTCACGGTTTGAGCATAACAACATAATATTGTATATTTTGCCCATGTGTTCTTATTTGAGCAAAAAAATATCGAATATCTCATTAAAATTCGATAATAGAAGTTTTCCTTTTTACTTACATTTTAGTAGCACATTACAGTTTCTACTATTATAATAGAATTTATTTGGCTTTTCTTGTGTATTATTGTTATTTATTTTAATAGATAACATTTTCTGTAATTATTATTTTATTCCTATTTGTTGCTTCAATTTTTCTGCGTTAAATTAATTAAAAACATGAATTAAATGAATTTGTAATATTAATAATGATATATGTATTGTCGATTGTTATTGGTATTTATTTTTTAAAAATCTTTTTTAATGTTAATTAAAAATATTAAGATTACAATTAAATACAATAGAATTAAATAATATGTCTTTTTTATTTTATTAAATTTTACTTTATCACCTTAATAAAGATACCAAATTTAAATGAAAGTTATTAAATTTGTATACTATATTATAATTTCTGACTTAAAAATGTTGCAAGAAACTTGTGCCTATATAGATTATAAAGATTGTGGATTGTGGGAACACAGCAGATTATAAACATTGTGGAATGTGGGAACTTACGTGAGTCTATCAACATTTACGTGATTTTGCTGGAAAATAAAGAGAAATATATGCTCACTTCTCTTTATTATAAATTTTACCATCCACAACTAAAACACGGCTACATTTGTTGACGATCTTTGTGTAGAAACATTTTGTGCTCTCAGAAACATTTTGTTGTTGCTGCAATAAAAAATGCATGCTTAAGATTTCCTTCAACATGATGCGTTTAACGTAGCAACATCAGAGAGACAGCCTGCTATTTTTCCATGGCATCCACTATCCACCATCCACCCTCTAACAGAGATTTTGGTTTGTTTCCACGCTACGTTCACGTCGACTCATGCAATTCTTGAATTTAAAAAATGCATACAATTCAGTGTTGCCGGGATAATTGAACGGTTTGGTTGTTGTGGTGTTTCAGTCTCCATGCGAGTAGCATAAGTAAGTCCCGAACACTTACGAAAGAAAACCTCACCCACAAAGCTATGCACTTAGATTTAGTGCAGTCGTGTTTTTTGCTTCAACATCAAAGTGTGGGCGTGGCAGTGCTTAAAGAAAGAAAGCCTTCTTTCTTTAATGGGAAATTGATTAAAATTACATACGTATATGCAAAAAGTAACAAAATAACAACAAATACATGATTCAATTAGAAAGGCTTCAAAATTGTATGGAGTGTTATACTTGAAATTCTTGACGTCCTTTTTTATTTAATTTTTCTCTTATGAAGTCGCGATTGTGAACGTGATCGCAGTTCTTTCTGTTGCTTTATATTGTGAGAATTCTTTGAAAATGTTTAAAAAATGAATAATTAACATAATTTTATTTAATTTCAATTGTTAAACAAAAATAAGTTAAGTTAAACAAAAATAATAATACATGTAAGAGTTATATACGAAAATGGATTAAAAAAGTTCTTCACAACAGCAATAATAATAAGGACAACCCTATTTAAAACAGAAACAACAAACGTGAAAATTATATCGATGCATCTTTAAGGATTAAAGCTGCTCTCATCGAAGAAAAGGAAATGCTAATGCTTAAATGTAAAGACAAATGCTAAGTAATGAGTTTAATTGGTATTCATTTAAATTAGTAAAAATTAGTATCAAATAATTAATTACTCAATACTTACTATACGAGTAAATTAAATTACTCAAATTTTTGTTATACAAAAATTAAGCTTGATTCAGGTTATTAAAATACCATTAAATTTAAAAAGCTTGCAATTAAAACAATTTTTAAGTACATTCCGGGAGCTAAAATAATTTTAACACTATTTTAATAATTTTGTTGGATTTTTAAGAGATCCTAAAGAAAAACTTATTAAAGTAATCAACGTCAAAAGACTAAAGAAAGAATACAATAACGTAAATTCATATAAAATCAAACCAATAATGTAAAATAAATATAATAAAATAAATTATATAGAAACGGTTAAACATTTTTTATTTTTTTTTGGTAAATTTAACATAAATTTCATATAAATATTCTATTATTTTTGTGCTATATTCAAAGAAATTACTTGAAATATTGTTACTTTTTAATATATAAAATTAAACAATTACTGTAATTAAAGGTTATATAAATGTTTTAAAATAGTCTAATTAAAGCTATTAATCGTATAAAGAACATAAGATAACAATAAGATAAATAAAAATTAAAACAAAAATTATTGTAGAGTGTAAATTGAATACAATATTAATAAAATAGACTCGTTTTTATAATATAAAATACAATATAAGGCTTTTTTAAAAAATTAATAATAAATAAAATTTTATAAAAAAATAATCAAATTGTTTTTCATTTTGCCGTATTGTCCCTGAGTTATCCTTTTAGCACCAGCAGCAAAAAGATAATTAAGTTTATGAAGTATAACCAAGATGAAGGCGAAAAATTGCAGAGTTGATTACAAAAGATAGAAAAATTATAATGTAAAAAAGTAATAATTTCTTGCTTTTACGGCATCCACCCGTAAACACGACAGGACTTAAAAAGTGACTAATAACTGGGAAAACACGATACTCTGTGCGAGAGACTGTAATAAAGTAATAATATTAGGTTGCAACAAGATTAAATCAGTGCTGTTAAATTACCCTCTGACTAAAGAAACAGGCATGAGAGCATACGAAAAAAGAATATTAAAGGAAAACAAAGCCTCAAAACCTCTTAAACTTACATTTATTAATACATAGTACAAGAACAACAATAAAATATGGCCATTTTTCGGAGCCCACAAAATTTGCGTAACAGAAAACTGTGAGAAATGGGCCTCAAAAGGAGCCTACAGCAAAAAACAACCAAAAATGAAACAGTTTCGTACTACTTTGTTGTGAAAACAGCTGCGTACAAATTTAATGACTTCTTTTGTGATTCAAGAAAACCGCTTATTATAGAAATTCAGGAATTTGAAAGACTCAAAGTAAAGAACTCCGCGTTAAAAATATTTGCAAAAATGCAAAAATAAAAGTAGAAATACAAATCATCAAAGCGTCAATATGGAACATTCTAAAATGATCAGAAGCAATTAAACAAGCGAAATTATTTTTTTGCTTTCTTCATTTTATGATATTGTTTTTGGTGTTTATTAAACTTTCTGTATTTATTCTTACTCTTAACTCTTTTATTCGTTTATTTATTCTAACAGTTGCTATTATTCTATTTTAATATTAACATGATGAGATATTTAGATATATTTATAGCTGCTGAAATTTCCAGGAAGGAACCAAGATTACTTAATTTAATGTTAATATATAAAATATCCTACCCACTATATTATATAATTATATGCATATACATATACATATGTATATTTTATACTCGTATACACTATATTATAGATATATTACGTAATATCATGGCATTTATGTCAATACCTCATTGTTGCATTCAAACATGGATAAAAAAGATACTCGTTAATCCTTATGTGTTAATTCTTTGGTCTTTCCAAAGGCTATAAAAGGGATCTTAGCTCGTAACTGGACTCTGGCCTCAGGTCAAAAGCAAAAGTTTCTTATCATAGAAAAAGGAGCATTGAACAAGCTATTTATATTAAGTAGGAAGACTAAGCATTGTTATGGGACGCTATGATTTCCAAGATATCTTATCTTGCGTTTATATAATATACGCATATTATATATGTATATCTTGCAGATAATATACTGCGTTTAGAAAAAGAGACAGATCTCCTCGGTGATATTATTGAATCTTCGTACAAAGTATTAAAAACATCAATATAGAGTCTTAACATTTTTAAAGAGCCTTAATATAGATTAACTAAAGATATCCAAAAGGTATGCAAAAGGTATCTCTGTTGTACGATTTATAGGAGTACAGACAGAGCATATATTCGTATTCATCGACCATATATGTCTCTATTATATGAACCTATATTCATAGACCAACATAAAGGCTAAGCTAGCTACATAATGAAAATAGTATTTTCTTATATTACACCTCAAATGGCAAACTAGAATAACCCCAAATAAATGTCAAGCTATGAATTATGTTGAGATAGACAGAGTGTACTAAAGTATTAATTTTTATGGAGTACCACATGATATTATATTGGTATATTATACTCACAACTTTCTGTGATAAATATTATGCAAGAACAACAATTTGGAATATATTTTAATTACATAGTATGTTCAGTTCTGTGTGTGCATTTTCTTGTTTTTAGACATATTGCTTTATAAGATATGAGGCCCCTCTTGGTTTTTAAATATGAGGCAGCCTCTTGAGATTTACTTCGGGATTACAGTTAAAGAGAGTGAAAGGGCAGAGGTGGAAGTGGAGAGATTGAAGTAAGAACAACAAAGCATTTAATTGAGGTGAATGTTGTAGACACAAAAAAATAAAATAGAGAAAGAGTCATAAAAACACTAACAACAGCAACAACAACAAACAAACAAACGACAACAGTGTAGTGTACAACACCTACAACACCACATGTCATGCTAAAAGGGGGTAAAGCACTTGGTTTAAAATGTGGTCTCACAGAATCATGAAAGGCGAAAACTAAAGCGAGGGTAACTCAGAGTAGTAACACTCTGAGCGAGAGTGGTGATTAGGTTTGTCTGGCAAATTAATTTTGTACACAAGTATGAGGTTTGAGTATTCAAATTATTAGCCAATTCTTCTCATACAAACGCGGTTTTTGGGGTTTGTTCTTCTTTTTCTTTTAATCCTTAACGACATTTTGTTTTTAAAAGGATTGTTGTTATTGCAATTTACCGAAAGTCGTTAGATTCTCTTCAATTATTCTTCAATTTTATTTGCTTTTATTTTCTTTTTTTATGTTGTTTACTTAAAATTCTATTGATTCTCTGTCGAAACGTTTTTTAATTTTAATGATTTGCTACTCTTTTGATAGTCTTTTGTTTTGCACTCATGCGTTTTTTAAATCTACATTTCTTTGTGTATTTTGGGGTGGAGGTGAGGAAGAGAAGATAGAATACAAGTGTTTAGGGAAAGGAAAAAAAAAACTGCTGCAAATTTTGTTCCCCGTTTTGGTTTGGTTTTTTTGGACATCAATCAAACATTTTATTCGCTATTCCAAAAAAGACTATAAAGTAATTATTTTGAAGAATGCTTAATTGTACATTTTGCGCTCTTTTTCTTCTCATCTTTTTTAGTCTATTTTTATCTTTGATTTTCCGTTTTTATAACTTTTTAAGCTTTTTAAATTATTTATTGACGCCGGATTGAATTATATGATTGAAGCCGATTCGGATTTATATGTTCCGATATGAATATACTTGTATATGGATGGAAAAACTCACTGAAAAAAGTGGAAGTTCAATTTAACCCAACTTTTTAAAGCTACAAAAATTTATTTGTGAGTGTCCTAAAACGGGTCTGAAACTGTAAATTTGGTTCATTATTCAGATCTGACCATAATAATAATAATCATAATAAGAAGATTACTGGAAATTGCTAGTGATTAAGTTGGGTCTATAAGAACTGATTACACTAATTTAAAAAATAGTACATTACACTAAAAGAAAGTAGATCTGAGTTGGGTTTTTGAAATAGTTTAAGTAAAAAGTTAGGTTCGGTTTTGAAGGTCAGCGTCAAGCGCCTCAAAAGAGTGTTGGCTTCCAAGTGCCTTAGGATCCATGTGGGTGTGTGACTAATTTTTTATTGATTTCATAGGTGGGATGGATGTTCGCAAGCTAGAGACCAGTTACGTGCTTTAATATACTTCAATAAATCATACATATCTTGGAAGAACCTTACTCCCGGACGTTGGAAGCATTGTGCTTGCAGGGGTCTGGGATTTACACAGCATGTGACGAATGGTTTCAATTTCCTTCGCGCTGTTACAGTTCTTGAAAGTATGGTATAAAAACCTTGAAATTCTTTCCCTTGACACGTTCTTAAACAGGAAATCAATTCTGTTAAAATCCTAGCATCTGTGACTAACTTCCAATAAAACCTTGGTTCGTAGAGGTTAGAAACGAACAGATTCAGAAAGATGTCAATATTCAGGCCTGGAAATTCCCACGAGATGGTAATAAAAATGAATAACCTGCCAGCAACCTTTATTATCATCTTGAGTAGCTTATTTTATAGAACAGAAGAAAAGCCAGAAGCTTTTTGTGATTGTCACCTTGTTGCTATTTCTTTTCATTCCCTTTCAAAAGATGCTTCCTCTTTGTGCCCTTGAAACACCTTCAATTTTCTGTTTTTTTATGGTTACGCGTTTTTCCGTTTTTCCTTTGGTTTGTTTGTGTTGTCTCTTTAAGTATTTGACTTCACGTGCGTTTACAGGACCTCTTTCCTTTTTTCGGTGGGTGTCTTTTATGACATAATTTTAACGCAGACAAATTAAGGACAGGCCAAGCAACGCATAACAACGACTACGAAGTTAACAAAGCTTGGAATTACCATGTTGCAACACGTGTGTTGTGTGTGTAGTAAAAAAAGGGAGGGGGAGGTTGGGAAGGGTAACAACACAGACGCAATAGGAGATGTAAAAAGGACATGGTAAGCAAACGTTGTCCTGACAGCAAATTGCCAGGTTCGTTGGCTGTTTTGCGTGCGTGTGTGTTTTTATATGCGAAGGTGGGAATGTCTACTGAGGAAACAGAAGGCTTTTCATTTTCTTCCCCATGTGCCAATTTGTTTAGATGTGTGTTTTCATTAATGATTATTTGACACCATAAAAAGCGAGAAAAAAGTGTTAATGTTTCAATTTCGTGGTTATTTCGAATGTTGGGTAAATTGTGTGTACCAAATCGGATTCGGTTCAATCGTCTTTATCGCGGTTGATATCAAAATGGCTTTATTTTTACGCTTATGGAAGATAAACACGGAAATCGCTGGGTGGAAAAGAGTCCCTTCAAATGGAATGAAAGTGTTGAGTGCTTCGGGAGATAAACTTTGGCCTCTATGAAGTTAATAGTGGAACAAAAAGAAACGAATTTAATTTTGTATTAATTCAAAGAGTCTAATTATACAATAAAAACAGTTATGGAAATAAAATTAAACAGAGAATGGAGAAGAAATATAGAAGGAATGCAAGAGAGTATATTTTGCAATCGGTGGTGGATGAGTGATTCAGATGACAGTAAACTCTAGATTATTATTATATATAGTTATTCAAATTAATAGTCAACAACTAAATACATATTTTCGAAGCACTATAAAAGAAATAGTGTAGGAGCCTTAAGTTTCTATAAATCCGATCTAACTTTGGCTATATTGGCATTAGTGAACACTGTATTAAGTTGATAATCTGTGAAAAAGTAGATAAGATACTGATCGATGGGACACAGATCGTTCAAACTAAATTGAAACAGTTGTATATAGACCTCGATATATTTTCATTAGAATATCGACAAAGAAGTAAATTGAATATTAAAACAACCCGAATTCAGGGAACTCATACCTTTCATTGTTGTATGTGGGTATGTGGGTCTTTTGAATCACCTTTCTCATTTATAACCCCAATCAACCCGGATATGGAAATGGAGTGATAAGTATTATAGATAAACTGATTTCACCCACACATGATACAGAATGTAATGTAACGGCTATTGAAATGACATAATAATCTGTATTTTGACCGCACAGGCAGTTCTACACTTATTAAGTAGACGTACCAATAAAAGCTTTAAATTTACCCATTCGCGGTAATAAAATTTCACTTCCATAGACTTTTGATGCGATCGACCGATTTAATCCCAATCAATTTGCATTACCACCCGAGATGATCGTAATTGAATTTTTATGTGGTGCACCCAATAATAACAACTACACTAATGGCAACAACAAGGGCTACAATAGCAATAAAATAGTCATCTCTTTGAGTGGTGCTAAATTCGAAAATAATATTTAAAAGTGTTAAAATTGCTTGTGGCATGCAGCAAAAAACTCCACTATATCTATAGAAAAAAAGTAAGTGTGAGGAGTAAATAGAAAGTGGGTAGAAAGAAGCGAGAAGGAACGCAAAACTAAAATAAAAAGTGCAGAAGTTTTAAATCGCATTTAATAGTTCAATATTGTATGTTTGCATGTTCGCAACTCTTCAAACAGGTCGGTCTCCATCCCAGTCCAGTGCAGTGCAGTCCAATCGAATCAAATCCAATCCAAGCAACACACTGCTTGGACAACACACAAGTTGGACTGCATTAAAATGAATGAACTGTGCAATCAAATTGCAGTGAAACTGAAATGTATGTATGTATTTATATCAACCACACACGAACTCGGGTCCTGGCACACATCGCACTCCACCAGAGATTCAACAAGGATCCTCCTCTGTCATTCCCCCTTGAGCGTACACAATTGTTAACAAGTCATTTGAATGTTTTCATAAAAACGCAAAATTATAGCCTGTGATTCTTTGTCGTGACATAAATGATGCTGCATGAGGCTCTACATACATTTCTACATGGTATATACCTAAAGAGTTGCTCTTTGTTTAAAGCATCGTAAATAGATAAAATATTATAGTGATTCTAGAATCATTTTGAATGTTACCTCCTGGGATTGAAATGTAATTGAATTGAATTGAGTTATAATTGGTTAAAGCTTCTTTTTGTTGGTTGGTTTCACTTGATGATGAGAATCATGAATGTCATGAGGATGAGAAAGAAAATAGTCACTATTAGATTGAAAGAGATCATCAGGATCATAAGGTTGAATAGGACGAAGATTACGATGAGAATATGATTGAGGATGTTGAAGGATAGGAAAAATGAAAATTATAACTATGATGAGGAAGAAAATGAGGATCATGAGGATGATGAAGATAATAGTGACGATGAGTATGATAATGATCATAAGAATGAGAATGTGGGTGAAGCAGAGGCTGAGAATCATGAGGAATATGAATGCGAATGAGAATTATTACACAATTAGCTTGAGTAAGGTTGAGAATAAAAAGAATACGATGAGGATCATGAGCTTGATGGGGATGTGGAATTGAGTGGGAGGTATTAAAGGGACATAAATGAAAAAGAAGATGAATTAAGGATCAAGAGGATGAAAATAATGATGATACCGAAGTGGACGTAGTCGATGAGAATAATGCTGATTGCTAATGATATCACACTTCTTGCTATATTTCAAAGTTCAGTCAAAAGGGATCCACTAAACTTCAACTTTAATTATAATCTCAATAAACTCGTTGAGAACGAGCTGAGAATAACGGTCTCAACCCGAAAGCACATTAATTCAGAAAACAAAAACGTACACATTAGCAGTAAAAAAGCGAAAAAAGGAACATATGTATGTAGGTCTTTATGTGGGTATATTTTTAACAAATGGTCACCTGGTGTGCTAGACTAAATCCTGGTGAAAACAACAAAAAAGCGAAAAGATTTGCAACAATTTGTATGGAAAAAACATGGCAAAGAAAAAAGAATGAGAACAAAAGTGTGGAAGCATGAATAATTGAATAATTGCAGTTTTTATGGCAGCAATTTGCTATGGAAGGCTTCACACGTACACACACACTGTGTATACGCACACAGAAATACAGCCGTGGCTTGGCATGAAGTAACCTCAAACACGCTTGACGAAAATAAAATGAAACTGTTAAAATATAAATATGAAATGCCAAAAAATGCTGTAAAATTCGTGAGGAAAAAAAGAGAACTGAGAATGTTTGAGCGACAACATGTTTTGAATTATAAGCTGCTAGCAGATGATCAGAGTGAGAGAGAGAGAGAGAGCGAGAGAGACAGAGAGACAGAAACACTGCCACAGGCCGACTTTACAGCTCAACTAAAATTCTGAACAAAATAAATAATAAAAAAATTAAATATTAAAAGCACACATTGACACCACTCGACATCGAAAGCACCTAAAAGAGAGTCACACGTGCTTCTGAAAACACAGAGAAACACACACATGCACAATCACACTCTCACCCTGTGGAATACATATACAACAGTTGTTGTAGAATATTTCGCAAGGACGTTGCTCATATCCTCGTTCGAAGTCTTGCACTCCAGAACCACGTTTGGCAAAAAGCCGCAGACATTAAATCCTGTCCCCCCGTCTCCCTTTCGATCTCTCACTGTCGCTAAAAAGATAAAGAATAACCAGATTTAATCACAAACATACACACCCACTCACACACGGATCCTTTCGCCAAACACAAACATATGTTGCAAATTTAATGGATTTTCTCCATAAAAGAAAGCCACAAAAACATTTTTCTAAAGTTTTTTGAAATTTTATTTTTAAAAATAGAAAAAATCTAAATCTGCAGAAGAGTAGTATTAAAAAAGGAGTATTTTGATAAGTGGGAGAAAATAATTCAACGCCTTACTGTTGATAAAATAAACAGCTGAATCAAAAATGAACAGCAGCACAAACGTAAACACACGTGAGAAACAGCGCCGCGCCATAAATTATGCAATAAAAAAATTCAAGTTTTTGCAATGTTCAAAAAAATGTGAAAATGAAAAACTGAAACTGATTTCAAGTGGTATAAACTATGAGAACATGGGATGAGGCATGGGTGAGACATGGGATGAGGGAAGGGGTCATCGCTTCCACAAAAGACACAAACAGATTAGATGATGGCGCTGGCAAAATGTAATCACAGATTCAACAATTTCCGTCTCTCGTGCTGATCCTTAAATGTGCTTTTGGGCAAAAAAGTGAAAAAAAAATTTATGCTTGATTTCTAGCAGTCGCTATTCTGTAAGTACGCAAGGATTTTTTCTTTATTCTCTCTGGATTTATTTTTTTTGTCTAATATTTTATATTAGCCACAGCAAAGTATACTACTACTACTACTAGAGACAGGCGGCGGGCGAAGGTGAGGTCTGTGTCTCATACTTAAACAGAGAAAAGCAACATGGTCAATGTTTCAGTGTACCAGCAACCTTCAAAGCAGCATCAGGAGCAACTGTTCTGCCGTTGTTCTTATCTACTTTCACTACTTTTAAATGATTCGCTTCGTTAAGGTTTTGGCAAGGATGAAGCTTTGTACCCTGGCGAGTTGCTGTGGATGAGTTTTTTGTTCAAAGCACATGGAGGCAAATAACCCCAACCCTCCCTTCACGGCCTTACTGCGGAGTGAGCACAACTACGTTTTTTAGTTCGTAAATCATGTGAAATATGCATTCAGTGAAATACATTCGAGAGCGAAAAGACGGACGAAGAACAGAAGAGGAAAAATTTTAATGCATGCATCTCCAAAAGTATTATAAAAACCAGTTAACAGAACGTAGAAAACTTTGAGGAAAATTATGTAGCACATGTTTTGTATACAAATTAAAAGGAAACAATTATTTTATTTGGTAAAAAAATACTTCTTTTATCATGGCACTAAATGCTAAAATTTCAGATTATCAGTCATAAGCAAGGATGAGGATATCATGCATTTTCAGGAATTCAGGCTTCTTAAATTCACTAAAATTCAATGAGAAGAACACAGATTGGATAAGCAAGAAAGATTGCATAATTGAATAAAATCATAATTAAATAAAGAATAAAATGCAAGAATTATATAAAGAATTAAATAAAGAATCCATGAAATCGGCTGGAACCTCAAAGTATGTTTGTGGATTATTTAACAGAGTTCCTTCGAATCCTTTTTGAACACATGACGAGCGATAGAAGAGCGTGAAAGAGATTGAAAGAAAAACAACGAACGTGATTCGAAAGAACCACGTAGACCATAAGAAGCTTAAATTGAAGCTTACCATAGAACTATGAATACATTTCCAATCAAGACTAATAATAATCCACTCTTTCTCATTCTCTTCCTTTTTCTTTTCTCCCCTTTCACACACACACGCACACATGGTTAACCACTTACCCATTTTTATATGCTAACTAAACGGAGTCAAGGACACGTGTTGGTCGCGTAAACGGGGATACCAAAAGGATCCCAACAAATATAACAAACTGTAAAGAAATACAAAAGGAAAACAAATACATAAGCAAACAAAGCCACATTCACACTCACAAACGTGCACACACACACACACACGCACTGAGTTAAGTTGAGTACGTGTGAGTTCGTGTGAATAAATCGATTTGTATGAAGCATGAAAATCGTTTCATTGCGTTCATTCACTGATTTCTTTCCACTTACATGTATTAATAAAAGAAAGAAAAGAAAAAAGGTTCTTACGACTTCCTTAAAACACACACACACACAAACCCGCACACTCAGAAACACCCTCAACTACACTCTCTGGAATACACGTACCTGCAAACACTTAGATATAAAAGTTTAAATAAATATTTTCAAATATTTATGCACCGCTGAACAGACTGACTGTTGTTCTACACCACTCAGCTCAACTCTACTCATATATACTCCAATCTGCTGTTTTCTATGTGGAACTCTATTCTGTATTCTATACGCTACTCTACTCTACTTTTCACCGATCTCTTTGGCTTACTTCCTGGTTGAGTAGATTTTTATGTGTGCGCGATGTTTAAAAAACACTTGAAAAAAAAAACACAAGACATGACACAACAGAAGCAGAACCGGAAGCAGACACAGACAGCAGTCAAGAAGTCAGCAAAGACGCAGAAGTTCCTTAAAACTGTGGTTAAAGTTATCTCCATGGAAATGGAAACCACGAAATCAAACCAAAGGAAAGAGACAAAATCTGAACCTCTTTAAAAGCATCTCATTAAAATGTCTGCTGAAAAGTGGTTTCAAGAGAGGTCAGGTCGAAGGGTCGGTTGGTTTGTTGTTTGGTCATGAGGTGGGTCTGGAGGTTCGTTGATCGGTGGCTGGTTTGTTTGCCACCCTACTAAATAAAAAGCGTACATTTTTGTGGTTTATTGTTTTGCTTTTTCTGTTATGTTTCTCTTCACTCTTGTTTCTCACTTCTCTCTCTTCCCACTTCTTTCCACTATCTTCTCACCACCGTCACAGCATCACGTTTTCAAAGAATAATCTTTGTGCAATTATAAAGAGAAGCTTGTTTTTCATTTCATTTATTTATTTTCTCTTAAATTATTGATGTTCTTTTTTTACTATTCTACAATATTTTCTTTGCATTTCCATTTGTATTTATATTTGTATGTTCTTTTAGGGATTAGTTTTACACGAAAGCAGCTGATGACAAGGAAGCCGATGCTGTGGTTACCGTTGTTTTTTTTTTTGTTGCCCTTTGAAATTGGGTCGAGATGCCTCAAGCTACCGAAAGAAAATAAATTAAAACAAAAAATAAAATATTGTAAAATTAAAAATAAAATAAAACTAAATTCGAAAAATAATACTAAAAAACTAGAGAAGAAACTAAAGAAGATTAGATTAGAAAGATATTATTATGCATATGTATATATAGCATAATAAATGTATGTCTACATATATTGTATAAAATTAAACTAAATTAAGCACAAGAATTTTTCATACAAAAAAATAGTTATTTATTGTTTGATTAATTATTTTAATATGGTTTTTTTTTCTGAAAATTATTTATGCCCTAATTTAAATTATTATTATTATTTTTTATTTTTAATGCATTCTTGTGAATAATTTTTTATGCTTAGAAAATTTTTTTAAACATCAGTTAACAGCAGAGCAACGGGGCAGAGTAGTTGAGGTGCTACGTTGAGGTACTCGTAGATATGATACGCTAATGAAAGAATTTTCGACGGATTTCTGCTACGGGCTCGTTTTTGCTTGAGAATATGTAACGAATGTCGTTTCATAGATTGATAGATGGATTGCCCTATCTGCTCTTTATTTTGTACATACAGCTACAGTGTCGTAGAAAGAGAGATTTTGTTTAAAAGGTATTCTATAGTATAGGAGATATTGTGAGGGCTACGCAACACTGTATATAGTTTGGTAAAATCGATACCATACCATCATAGCTATCAGATTTATGTCTCTTCCTTTTCAACATCTCTTCCCATTTATTATCTCTTCCCTCCATTAAAATAGGATTATGATTAAAATTACAATTTCCTTGAAGACACACAAAAGTGTCACATCTTCATTAAAAATGGTTTAATCACTGACTTAATAAGGTGACGTCTTTCTTCCTGATTCTTATGCGAGTCGGGAAAATAACGCAAGATTTTAATAATTAAGACTCGACTCCGGAGAACAGGCGCCGCAATACAAGTGCCACGAAAAATTCACCGAATAACATGCAGATACAATTAGCAGTGAATCCTTTAAAAGCAAACAAAACAATAGCAACTACAAACAAACATTTTCGTGAGCTCATATATTTTAGAAGGGCGACTTTTGGAAGGCATCTTAGAGGATGCCGCAGGAACCGGCTTCGAGGAGCATTTAAGATGAATAAAAGTAAAAGACAAAAGGGAAAGATTAAGAAAGAGAACGGGAGAGATTAGAGAAAGAGAAACCCTGTAATTCAGTTCATGTATAATAAATCCGCATCCAAAGTTTCCAAAACAAATACTTAAGCACACAAGCCATGGATGAGGATTGAGGATTGTAAAAGATGGTACAAAATTTACAACAGAACGGAAACAATAAAGACAACAACATCATCAACGAAAATAGTAGATGTATAAACGACGATTATTGCCGCAATGCTAAAGTAAAACGCAAAAGATAAACAAGAAAATCTACACAAACAGTAAACAACAAAATAAAACAAGGAATAATGAAAAAGAAACAAAGCAACAAACACAGAGACATAAACGCACCAAGAAAACTGCAGAAAAGCGGAAGGATGTGAAGAAGGCTCAAAACAATTCGGGGCGGCAAATAAAACACTCAGAATTTAAGTCAATTTACGGTAAATAAATTTTAAGTGTAATCATGGAAATGTAATTTAATATGAAAGCGGAAGCGAGAAGAAATTAAAATGAAAAGAAGGAAATGGATATGGAGAGGGCTAAAAGAGAAATGTGAAATGTGAGGGACGGAGGCGGGACAGAGGGAGAATGATGAACACAATCGTTGGCTGTATTTTAAAAGTTCAGAGAGTTTTATAATAGCTATGAAACATGCACGAAATGGTTCAGTTGTTTAACTTGAGCCAGAAATAATAAATAAGTTAAATGAAATAGTTTCATCGAAGAGTAAGCAAGAGAGAGAGAGAGAGAGAGAGAGAGAGAGAGAGGGAAAGGTAACTCTGACTGTGCGAGATATATTCAAATAATTAAATTCGAGTGTAAGTTCGTCGAGGAATTTTTTGTCATGCGATACGAAAAGTGACGGAAAAAGTGAATGAGAAAAAGAGATAGAGAGATATGAATGTATGGTGGATGTATCCTCAGAAAGGGTTTTTGGATACTTTCTCATGTAAGAATTCAAACAAATTTTAAATGATAATAATAATATAAAAAATACCATTTATTTTTCCATGGATTTCTGTATAACCTGAGAACCCTAATTTTCGTGAAATAACATTACTTCTGTGCTAATAAATGCTTGAATGCTTCTACTAAATTAAAGGATTTTGTTCAATTCGTCAACAAATCAGCGACCAATGAACCAGCCCAAACATACGATAATGTCGAAATATGCTGTGCAGACATTCTGCATATTCTGCATATTGCGGTCGCTGATCTTGTCACCCGATATATCGCACGGTAGTTGCAGTCGCCGTTGAATTCAACGCCCAGGTGCAGTGCCCTCCATTAGACGCAGCATTATTTTGCGCGAAGCAGAGAACGAAGCCAACTGTGACTGCAAAATCAACTTGTATAGTAAGCAGTAAATTGTATATATAAAACCTACATTTTAGTTAATGAATTCAGAATAAGTTTTGACGCAAACAACCAAAGTGTTTCATTCTTTTCTCCAGCAACTGTTTATGGTTCAAGTTCACACTTTAAGTTTCAACAGCAATTGTCTATGGTTCAAGTGCAGAGGCAATCCTTTATTTTCCCTACAGTTGTCACTGGTTTATGTGCCGAGGCAACTGATTTCGTTGGGAACTCTACAGATTTCATTTAGCCTTCTTCTTCTTCTTCGTATTTATGCGAAATAATCTGTCCGGAGAATATTAAATGACAGTTACAAATTATCATATTCAAATCTTTTTTGTGTTATTCTATTTTTTCCTTGCGCTTATATTATTTCGGGTGTCTGTACACACAACTGTCTTTATTTTAAAGGATTGTCTTTATTTTTCCCAGGTTTTCCTTTCAAGCCTTCAACTTTAGTTCTTTAGTTGTTTATCTCAACCAAAACATAAAATACAGCTATGATCTATCATCATCATCAACATCTTCCCTCCAATATAATCTGGCTTGCAATACAGATAAATTATTCTTAAGCAAAAATATGAATTAAAGCAAATCTAATTCTTCAATTTGAGTATTAAATACCAATAATTTGAGTGGTATTTGATGTTTTTCAGAACAGCAATTTTCTGTCCAAAAGCTCACTCAAATTCAGCAACAGATTTCGTATGCTTAAGTATATGTAACGAGAACAAGTGGAAAGTGCAACAACAACGAAAAGGAAATGTAAATCACATCGCGTTCCGAAAAAACAAGAAAAAAACTGAAAGACATTTACAGAAAATCACTGCTTCATGATTAAAATATTTATGGATTTATTTAGTATGCGAATTCGCACAACATCCACATCCAGTAGATTAAAAATGAATTCAAGCAGAATGCGGCAAGAAAAGCTTCAGATTGTGGATGATCTGTTGGTGAGAAGGACGAGAACAGCAGTAAAGAGAGAAGGATGAGAAGAGAAAAGAAGAAAAAGAATATGCAATCTCTTTAGATAGAAAATTTGCATGTTTCTAAAGACTGATTTTCAGAGCTGAGACAAAAATATTTGAAACAAGAACTGAATTAATTTCATTTTCTTTTCTTTATAAATAAATAATAAAGAATTATTTTGATATATTATAATATACCCGAACAAATATCGAAGGAAGATCTAAAAAGAGACAAATCTTCGATTTACGTAGAAATAAATCGATTACTATCTGGGTTTCTAACACCCTCTCCATCTCCTCCTGCATGTGCCAGACTCTCATGAGTTCTACAACACTTCTTCAAGAACTTTCACTATTTAAACTGGAATTCTCGGCTATTCAGAGATTGCAGAGTGAAAGTGAGCGTGTTACTTAACTATAAGTATGTCGACATACTCATAAAATCGTCTTTCATTCAGTCAGTATTTCAATCGTTTTAGTCAGTCGCTCTATCATGCAGTCAGTCAATTGAATTGATGTGGCGACATCGTTCGTTGTGGGTCATCGTCATTTAGAGGATAAAACTAAGTGTCAAAAAGTAGAATTTAGTGATAATAAATAAACGAAAAAAAGTAAAAGTAAAAGAAAAATAGAGCCTTGTCGGTGGGTGGAAGAGCAAGAGAGAGAGAAAGGAAGGAAAGGAGGAAAACAATTTGATTTGCATGAATTGTCGAATTGTCAACGTGTGCTTTCAAGTTAATCTTTTGTGTTAAAAACACCAACAGAAGAAACACGAAAACATTAAATCGGCCAATTAATCACTCTGACTCTCTGCCTGTATGTCAGCCAGACAAACTGCGTGCTTCCTTTGCTATCATGTTCATGCAGTAAATCACCCTCTTCACGAATGCAACGAAAACCGTTCTCAAAAAAAAACACAAACAAAGAAAATCCTGCTTCATTTGTAATGTTCGCATTTTTCTTTCCTAAATTTCTTCAAATTTTTCTATATAATCTTACAAAATTCAACTTCAATTTTAATATAAGAAAATCCAAAGAATTATCAAAGCTCCGCGTTTTATTATGTCTAAAGGCATCTTTATGACGATGAAATGTCTTTTCGTTCTTTCGGTTTTATTTTTTGTTAGGGAGGGCGGAGGGAGGAGTCGTGGAAGAAGTTTGATGAAGTCGTGATGAACGGAGACAAGTGTTTAATTTATTTAAAGACCCTCCCAAGCAACAGAACAGTAAAGCACACAGCTGAAGCAGAGGCTAATATTTCTCATTTAATTATTTCGTGTTACCGTTAATAAAGAACAGAACACCTAATTTTTAATAGCGTTTTATTATTCAATGTCATTTAGGGTGAGGCTAAATAATTTGTCAGCTTCTTCGAATTTTACAAAAATAAAAACTAGAAACAAAAGCAAACTAAATCAAAATGATTAAACTAAAGAGAGAAATCTAAGGAAAGATACAGAATAAAAATTAACGGCGTATTAAAGTGAAATTAATACATGAATTTAAATTTTAATATCCACGATTTATATGGCCAATGAATTTTAAGTTTACCTGAAGTAATTTATATAAAATACGATATGTAAAAAGTCACAGTTCTTTTATTAGAAGCTCTTAAGTAAAACAAAAGCGACAGTTTTTAATAAAAAACCACAAAAACATAAAATCAATATGTATTTTTATTATATCTAAGGGAGAGAAAATGGAAAACGAGGGATAAAATGGTAGTCACGCAATTGGTTTATTATCAGATAATCAGATAATAATAGAAAAAAATACAAAAATGGAAAAAAGACGAAAGACAAAAAAAAAAAAAATAAATAAAATGATAAAAAACCGTTCATTGTTATTATTAATATTGTATGTTAATAATTACCTTGATTAACTTATGTGGTCTAATAGTTTTATCTACTTAAATTTATATAAATTTAAACTTATTTACTTACACATAATCAAAAATAAGAATTCGTTATTTTATACTTTCCTTTCTTTTTGTCTCTCTCCAAAGCCTATGAAAGGAATGTAATAATTTCAATAAGCTAAACGTGAATCGATCGGAAAGTCTCGTAAGCTGAGTTCACAAAATTTAATTAAATGAAGTAATGGCTATAGCAATGATGATGATGATGATGACGGTGCTGGTCTCGTACTTGACAACAGCAGGCATCGCTTTGGTCAAGGATAACAGCGCTGTCTGTGTTGTTTGCGAGCTTGAATGCTCTCAGACATTGCATAACACAGCTCAAGGTTAAAGGAACGACAGAGAAAGAGATAGAGGCACAGATAGAAAGACAGAGGGTCAGACAGAGGGTCAGAGTTCAATATTATTGAACTACAAAATTTGAAACGGAAAAGTGAAAAATTAAAAATATATGAAAAACTTAACTAAAAATGATCATATTTATTTTATTTACATTTATTCATCTGCATTTATTTATTTAAATTGCATTATATTAGAAATAACATAAATAACTTTAGAATTTCTTGATATTCAATAAAATACCTCATTCATGTGGTTTAAAAATTATTATATGAAATATCAAGGTTATTTTAAGTATAGTAAGTATTTTGGATGTATTATTTGAAATCTTAATACATAATTTTTAATTTATTCTGTTTGTTTCATAATTTTTCAATGATGGTAATTGATGATGATGAAATTTGATGAATTCAAGTTAATTTAACTTTAAACAAATATTTATTTAAACACTTACTAGATGCATAAAACCCGTGTTTCAAACTTTTTTTCATTCTCTTTAGTTGTGAGTACAACATTTTACTCAACGTCTAAACTGCCTGAAAGCATGCTACATTTTTTTGCGAGGACATTTTTGTTTGTTTTGTATTGATTTTGTTACTGGCCTTTTTCCTTTTTATACCCTACACACGAAGTGAATAGGGTATATTCACTTACTGCTTCCGTTTGTAACGCATTAAAGGAGGTGTGACAGGTATAGAAAAGTATATATATTCTTGATCAGCGTAACCTCCTGAGTCGATTTAGCCATGTCCGTCCGTCTGTCTGTCTGTCTGTCTGTCTGTCTGTCTGTCTGTCTGTCCGTCTGTGGAAATCACGATTACAAGAGAACGAATAGATTTATCTGCTTCAAACTTGGCACGAATATTGTCTATCATTAGAAACTCATCGGTATTGAAAATGGGCAAAATCGAACCATTACCACGCCTACTTTTTATAGTGAATATAATATAATCCATGCTTATAGCTCAATTTCTCAGCTTGTAGAAAGAATTTGAGGTTGAAATTTTGTCCAGAAGTACACTGTCTCTGACCAAAAAAAGACTACCACAAATGGGCATGATCCGCTCACTAATTACATAAAATTCGATTACAGAAGAACGAATAGAGATATTTTCATCAAATTTGGCACGAATATTCTCTGTCATCACAGGCTATTTGAGATTGAAAAGGAAAAAAATTAGACCATTGCCACGCCTAATTTTTAAGCAAACGTGTGTAGGGTATGTGAACTTCGGCCAGGCCGAAGTTAACACTCTTTCTGGTTTTCTGTTGCTTTTTTCTTTCGCCATTTTGTTCAGGTTTCTTTTTCATACTAAATGAGTGCTAGAAAAAATTTTATCATGGTTTTGTATCTTGTTTGTGTGTATTTGTAGTGGCCATTTCTTTTTTCTGCTTTTTTTCGTTTGATGATTGTTAAAGTACTTTTGTATTGTAAAAGAAAAATTAAAAAAAAATTAAGCGAAGAAGTGGATGTTTTTTCCTGTTTTTTGCCATTTGTGTCAAGTTTTTCTTGCTATAATTTTATTTGGGTTCTTAATGCAGACACAACGAGGTTAACGGGTTACATACAATTTTGGTAGCTACTTTTTTTTACCTTGGACTTCAGTTTGGACTTCAGTTTCTTTTCTTTTTTTTGGTGAATATTTCTAATTTTTTAGGTACTTCTTATTAACTTCAATGATGATTTATTAGTTTTTCTTTGCGATATTTTTTTCTTATTCCTTACATTTATTTTCCCTTTAAATTATATATTCTGTTGTTGGTTTTGTTATCTTATGCCACTTTTGTCTGTCCCTAAGATGCTGACCTTCTTAAATCTGAGATTCTCGCATAATATATACGAATATTTTATGCTGTGTAGCGTGTAATAATATTTATAATAAATGCATTGTATGCATATTTATACAAGTATAGTTTAGGTTAGAACGATTTTGGCTATGTTTGTTTTTTTGTCCACCGTTTTTTTCTCGCTGTGTTCATGGTCACGAGAGCCAAAGGGGTCAAAAACACAAAAAAAAAAAGTCAACATCAACAACAACGTGAATAAAAATGAAAAAACCTACAGCAAATAAATTTAGTAATAAAAACACCAACAACAGCAAGAACAAGAGCAGTCAGCTTCAACTAAATGATGACCTGCCTCACAGCGGACGACCTGCTTCAGTTCAACCTCTTTTGAGTTAAGGGACGTTGTTGCTGTTGTCGTTTTTGTTTTTGTTGTTGTTGTTTTGGACATTCGTTGGTCCTCGCTTGTATGCTAAGCGAAGGGCACGTTGAAATGCTAATTAAAAATATTAATGCACAACAACGATTGCGTGCAGAGGATTGGAGATAAGAATGTTTTTTATTGTTGTTGTTGTTGTTGTACGCTATTTTTATACCCTACACACGAAGTGAGAGGGTATATTCACTTACTGCTTCCGTTTGTAACGCATTAAAAGAGGCGTGACAGGTATAGAAAAGTATATATATTCTTGATCAGCGTGACCTCCTGAGTCGATTTAGCTATGTCCGTCCGTCAGTCTGTCTGTCTGTCTGTCCGTCTGTCTGTCTGTCCGTCTGTGGAAATCACGAATAAAAGAGAACGAATTAAAAGAGAACGAATAGAGATATCTTCTTCAAACTTGGCACGAATATTGTCTATCATTAGAAACTCATCGGTATTGAAAATGGGTAAAATCGGACCATTACCACGCCTACTTTTTATAGTGAATATAAGTTCATCCATGCTTATAGCTCAATTTCTCAGCTTGTAAAACGAATTTGAGGTTAAAATTTTGTCCAGAAGTCCACTGTCTCTGACCAAAACAGATCACCAAAAATGGGCGTGTTCCGCCCACTAATTAAAGAAAACTCGATTACAGGAGAACGAATAGAGATATTTTCACCAAATTTGGCACGAATATTCTCTGTCATCACTGGCTATTTGAGATTGAAAAGGAAAAAAAAATAGACCATTGCCACGCCTAATTTTTAAGTAAACGTGTGTAGAGTATACGAACTTCGGCCAGTACTAAAGTTTTTAGTAGCGCCTGTTTTAATTTAGTTTGTGTTTGCAGCTGATTGCGTGCATTAAAGAAAATTGCATGTCTAAGCATGTTTTCTAATAGTTGATTATTTTATGTTTTGATTTTCTGCTTTATTTGACAAATTCCAGTAGTGAATAAAATATATTTTTTTTTATATTTTCTGGTAAGGAAGTTCATTTATTTTGTGTTCTCATTTTTCCCCAATTGCCATGAAGGGGGACATGGAGGGTAAGTTGTTTAAACAAGTTTACAATATTCAAGAATATACATACATCAAAAATTTTGAATCAAAATACTTTAAAAACATTAAATTAAAATAAAATTTAATGAATTCTCAATAAAGAAAAATCCTCTATAAAATGATTAAATTGAAGGACTTTAAATTATTCTATAAACTAAAAGTTATAACTATAACAAAGTAGTAATTAATAGTAAAATTAATCAAAGTAAAAATGAAACATTTTAATTTAGTTTTAAAAAATTAATTAACTTCATTAATTTAAATAATAATAAAAAATCATTTTTTATGAATAAATGTAAATAATAAATAATAAATATAGTGTCATTTTTGTTTTTAACTATTTAGTTATAATTTAACCTTAATAATATGTATATACTTTAATTATGCGCTCCTCCTTAATGAACTTCCCTTTAATTTTTGTTAAATTTTATTTGTGCTTTTATTAAATTGAATCCATAAATGGTAATTTTAAAAATAGAATAAACAAATATTTTTGTTGAGAAATAGAAAGACGCCCTTTAGTCTTTGATTAGTCAACAAAAAAATTTGTTTATTCGATTTATTAAATTACCATTTGTGGATTCACTTTAATCGCTCTCAAAGTGTTTATTTTTATATCAAAATCAACGATTAATCATGAAGCATGTTTGTAAACAACAACAACAGCATGGATTAGAGCCAGTCACTCAAACATTCATTCCTTTAAAGATATGCCATTCCAATCCAATATCCATTCCGTTCAGTTTTATTGTGGATTTCAGAGCAAAAAAGGGACAACAAATAAGGAAAAAATAAACAGATTCAAGCAGATTCTGTGTAGCTGAGTGACAGACAGACAAACAGACATATGTATATTGTTTAGCTAATCTCCTGTAGGCTGAGGTGAATTTCTGTTATTCTGTAGATATATGTATATCTATAATCTATATACAGATTGTAGCCCTGAGGAAAGGCGCGCCGAACTGACATCAATGCGACTTTAATCACTAGCTTGTAACGTTGCGTCACTCGAGACACAACGGAAAAAACCACCAGGAAGAATAAATATTTAAAAGCCGTGCAAAGACTGATAGATGATGAGCAAAATAATAACAAATAGCAAAGAAGGATGTTGAAACTGGAAGAACTTAAAAAGAGGATTAAATAAAAACCTTTCCAGAAGAAGATTCAAGATTCAATAAAAATTGTGGTCAAATATTTACATCATATTACGGTCATTTGAGGGTAAATAAATAAGTCAAGGATAAATAAATGAAGATTGAAAGCATTGATTGAGATTGAAACTGAGATTGAAATGATTCAGATTTATTCAGAATAAAATTTGAGGCAAGAGAAGGTTTTAAATATAAACTAGAAATATTTAATTCTCTGCTTTTGGAATTGGAAATGAAACAGTCGATGTCTGAAAATTGTACGAAAACTGAAAATACTAAATAAAAATAATCGATTTGGTTTAATGAGTCTAAAATATCACTAAAATTAACTTAAAAGTTGCGAGTTGATACAAAAGACATATAAAAAGAATATGTGTTAGCTTTGTCTTGCTAGAGAATGAAAATCAAAGTGAAGAAACCTGAGATGACGATGATTGTGATGATAAGTATAATTATCCTGATGATGATGAGAAAATCCGAGCGCAATTTTTTTGAACAGAAAAAAGCCAAGCGTTTGTTTTAATTTGCTGTTATACTAAAAATTGCTTTGTATCAAAGGTACGAATATAACGAATTTTTTATTATTACTATTTATTATTTGTTTTATTATTAATAATAATATTAATATAATAATAATAATAAATTAATAATAATATTTATTTATTTATTATTATTATTTATTATTATTATTATTTATTTATTATAATAAATTAATAATAATATTTATTTATTTATTATTATCGTTCAATCAACTTTTCAAATTTTTATTTCTTCTTGCTAAAATAAAACAAAATAAATTCATGACATCAAGTCATGTCATATAATAACAACGATAAAATAAAGAAGTTGTGGAAGAGAAAATAAAAACGAAAGTGGAGATGAAGATGGAGATGGAGAAAGAAAGTCAAGTTTCACAAACTTTTGGAACGCGCACACACACTGGCAAAGAAACTAAATAACAATGCCAAAAACTAACAGTGACAATAAAAATCTTTGTCATTGCTAACAAGCTGTCACCAACTGACACCTGGCTAAGCTTAAACGCCCACCACCCATCGGCCAACTCTACTATTAAGGGCCCCTATCTTAATGTCAGGTGTTAAATTTTCTGACAGAAATGACAATAAAAAATGTTTGCATGACGTGAAAATAAGCAGCTATGAGTACTGTTAGAAGTCCGCGTTGTTGTTCTTCTTTTTTTCCTGTGAGGTTTAACTACAGTATAATAAATATATGTATATATGTACATACAAATACGAGTAGATACCTAGATATGGCGAGCCACTCGACACACTTGCGGAATACCGGTCCGCGCTGAAGACTACCATCGATTGGAGAGTGGTCGTTCATAGAGCACGAAGTGGCGGGGTGCATATCTTCAGCACCCACTTCTGCGACCAGATAAGCCAGCCTGGAACACCTCAGAAACGGTATTAGAAGGTCAAGGGATTGACGAAAAAAGTGGACATCTTCGACAAAGACTACATAAAAAAGAACTCCTTATGCTGGTATACTTCCTGGGCGCAGACGGACCTAAGAAGTGCCTTCCTAAGTGCCCGAAGGAAGAAGGGCGCGAAGGTGCCATGTATCCTGCAATATCTCTGAGGTACCCAGAGAGGTATTATGCTCTTGCTTAGACAAACAAAAACAAAACCAGAACTCGTAATAATTCTTATCTTCTTCAAAAATTATTCGATCTATTTTCCTAAAAGAAAAACTAAACGAAAAGTTCAGTATAAGCAAAGTAATATAATTTTCTGTCGCCACATTTAATTTCTATAAGTTACCGAGTGGTAAAAAAAACCATTTTTTACGCTGACAGGATGATGTGACACTTATATACAATACATAATAAACATATCTATGTACTCGTATATATTTATTTGTACATTTTATCGAATCGTTGTAATGAAAGGATTTTTAATTTTTTGTTGTTGTTAATGAACCTTTGTTTCCATTTATGGATGGAAAGTAGGCATTTCAGAACCGTAGAAACAACAACAATCACATTAAAACCAGAATAAAAGGAATAAGAATATAAGAAATGGTGTTGGTTCCCTCGATTTATAAACCATTTCGTGACGTGGCTATCCATCCTAAAACTGATTTATAATTCCTCTTTATATACTATTATATATATACAATAAAATTATAATATTTTTTTTGTTTAACCATAAGAATTCGTTCCAACGGATCGCATGAAAAGGTGTTTTTTGCTATCCTGTGCTTATATCCGCTTAATATAAAACCCAGTTACCGTTTATATCGTTACATCTCACAAATTGGTCAAATTACATGGCATTCGTTCATATTATTTAAGCATTAATACGGGTTTTCCATAGATTTTTCTTTTTAGCTCTCTCTGTCTCTTAAGGTGTTTCACCAGTTCTGCTACTACCGCCCTCCTGTTGTTCTTTTCCGGGTTTTTATACTAGTGGTTATCCTTCTGTCAGCTTAAAGCTAAACAAATTTTTCACTTATCATTCAAAAGAAATCAAGGCAGCTTCACACCTGTTGTTGTTGCTGCTGATTTTATTATCGGTTTGGATTTGACGTGGTTTATATAAAAACCATCCTCTCCTTTCCTTGCCTCTGCCTCCATGACACCTGTTGTTACCATCGTCTGTGCAATTTTATTGTAATTTTTATGCACTGTTTAAAAAAAAGATACAATTTTTAAAATTCTTTTTCTGTACTCATAAACAACAGAGTTAGGAAAGAAAAACAAGTTTTTTATTTTTACCCTGCGTTTAAAATCCCATAACTAAAAAGATTCCTCTTTTTGCCATTCCAAAAGAAGGGAACAAACCAAGAAACGTAGCCCTCCCTCCCTTCAACCTTTCTCTCTCTCCGACAATACACAGGCTTTCAGAGGGCCTTCTATGTAACACGCGAGGGTAACAACGCACGACGATGCAGAATTTTGTTCTCCTTCAAAAAAGGGCATCTTTACATTGAATGAAAGATGAATGAAATCTTTTCTTACAACGCGTCTGCCAGCAGCATTGCAACTTGTTTAGCTGCTTGTTAGTAGCTTTCTTGATGGCCAACTTTTTAATTTGCAGTTTTTCGTTCGTCCGGCTGCGAAGAAGACGACTAAAACTGAAAGATGGCAACACGCAGTCCATTCGCGCTGTCAGAATTGGTGCTGATGTTCGGCAGGTGTTTTGCACCCATGAAAACTAGTTACCAGCAGCTAAATAAAGTAGTCCAATTAAATAGAGCATAAAATTCAGTGGATGCTGTGAGGCCGCAAGAAGGTTTTACGAAATAAAGATTGATGAGAGTCCCGGACACGGATTGTGTTGGGATGCGTAAAGAAGAGGGGAGAAAAAAAAGGATAGAGAACATTTTAAATTGTGTGAACTTTTGCTCTACACTTTAGTTAAACAAAATTAATACTACTTATTATATTAATTAAAGTATAAACTCAAAATTTTCACAAAAATTTGTTATTTTATCCAAATAAGTTTGTTGTTTTTTATTTTAAAATTTTTGTGTTAAAATTTAATTTTAATTTGAACTCATTTGATTGATTCTTTTTTATTCTAATTATTGTGTTTATATTATTATACACTATAATTAATTATTATTTTTATTATATTTTATCGAATTGAATTATTATCTATTTTCTATTCAATTATTATTTTTATTATAATCATTAACTATTAATCATATTTGATTATTTTCCATTCAAAAATGTTTGATTTTTTTTATTTTTTCCCCTTTTTTTTATTTTCAGGTAGAACTGGAATTTGATCTCAAATTAAAACCAACAACAAGTGCTTGGCAAATGATTATTATAATGAATGATATATTGTTGAGAAAATATATTGTATAATGAAGAGTAATAAATTATCAACCACTAAATTTTCAAAAGAAAATAAAAATACTCAAACATGTAAATATTTAACGAGGTGATAGACTAATAAGTTTTGAAACTCGAAGACTGTGGAAATAACCACATCTTCTAACACACTAATAATTTAATGAAAAATGTTGATAAATACCTGGTACAGAAGTGTCAATAATATTAATTGTTGTCAATATTTGCATATGTTAATATATGCATGCATACAAATGTGAGTGTGTTCATGCTTATGTGTGTATTTGTTTGTATTCGTTTATTTATTAAACATCAAATATTGCTTAATATTTGTTGAAGATGCTGCATTAACAAGTGACCGAACTCTGTAGAAAAACAAAACAAACAACAACAACAGGTAGAAGAATAACAATAGTCAGAGAATGAAAAGAACCATAAATATACCAACAATAAAATTAACAACAACAGCAATATATTATATCTTTAATACAGTATAAATCTACGGCTTTTTAAATATTTAATTTTCTTGTATTTAATTTCAGTCTAATTTTTCACAAATGACAATGATTGTTCGATTGTTGTTTTGTAGTTATTTAATTGTATAATTTTTGTATTGTATTATATAATCTAGTGTTAAGAGTTGTGCATGAGATTTTTTTATCTCATACGCTTTTTACTACATGTCGTTTTTTTATTTTGTTTGCTTTTATTCTATAAGACTTTTAATATATAGTAAATATATAAACAATCTCCACAATCAATAAATTAAACAACTGAAAGAACCAAGTATTAATCCAATATAAATAAATAATAAAAGGAACCAAAGTTTTACTTTTTTTCGGATTTTTATTCTTTCGTCTTCCAATTACTATATTAAATATAGTATATTTATAATATTGTATAAATATACATATATGAAATATAATCTTAATATTACGAAATAAATGTCACGAAATAAATGTCATTAGTAACTGTTTCTGAAGTTATTTTTTACCGTAAATCATAAGCATTCCTCGTGGTAATTAAATCAAGTTATTAAGAAGCAAAAACTTGTTAATTGGTCCATTAATTTAGCTTAGTAGAGGAGATAAAGGAATATAACATAAGCAATAAAAACAACAGCGCAAGTAATAAAACCAACAACTGATACAATTAGAAAAGAACATATTAAAAAAGCCAGCAAATAATTACGAATACTTGCAACTCCACTTATGAATATTTGGTCGTGACCCAATCTATGGTTCCCAAAGAAAATTATGACTACTTTACAGTCAGCTGCCATCATAGCAAAGTAATTGATTTCAGGGTAATAAAATACACTAAATTTAGACTCTTTATATTCTTTTTTTATTAAATATAAATTTAAATTCTTTATGATTTATATTTTATAAGATGAAATTTTAGCGAGTTCGTTCTTATGTTGTACAATAAAAAATTAATTCGAGCAAAAACCCAAAGCTAGTTCCTTACTTCCAGTTAAATCAACCTGTTATCGACATCGAAATCTCTAATTATTCAATACGAGCGACTTAATTTGATTTCGTTGTAGAACGAGCAAAAGAATCCATCCATTTTCATTAAATTGATTATATATAAATAATGAATTGTAGCTGCGTCATTCGACGTTGAGCAGACAAAAGAATAAATATGTAAGTACGAAAATCTGCGATCTACTGGTACGTTTACCTATAGTACTAGTATTTCTGTGAACATGTAAAACCTATGATACTAAAGACGTCGCATATGAGTCCGTCCTCAACAAGAGCACCTCGGATGGAACTACATTAATGCACAAGCACTCAGCTACACTTTTTTCTTTATTCGCTTTATTCGGTTTCCATTCGCGCGTGCGAAAAAAGGTATGGACGACGTGTATCTTGTGGTACTCAGACTTCACTCTGGTCGGTGCTGGAGTAGGTTAAACCTGCCGGCCTCGCTGCCTGACTGATGTCTGAGAAGAGGCAGCATCAGCAGCAGCACGGTGAGCAAATATACTCGCTTTTAATTGGAATTGATAGTGCGCGGCTCAGCAAATTTTATTCCAAACTAAGAGCTACAAGTTGATGTGTGTCTGCAGCAGCATATCTTTGAGATTCACTGATGCTTGGCGGTGAGTGTGTTTCTTTCCCAGTTTACTTTACTTTCAGCTTTTTTCTTTTGTGTGCGCAAACAAAGGAAAGATAGCATTTAATTGCAAATAAAGCCTGAGTTTTAACTTGCTTTTGAGTTGATTTTGTGTCGATATCAGGAAATGATAATCTGTAGAATTGTAGCTCAAAGATACTCGTTTACTCGATACTCTTTATGCAGACTTTAAAAACTTTGGTTGTCATTTCATTTAGTTAAGTGCTGGAGTTGTGATTAAAATAAAATTGAGGAAAAACGGATGCAGAGTTGATATTAATTCTAAAAAGGAAATACAGGAAGGAAGCACAGAAATACAGCAAAGATTCAAACTAAATGATACTAAAGTTTGTTAGTAGGCTTTCTACGTGTTTTAGGGTCTGTCATCTAGTAAAGTCCACATGACTATATTGTAAAAATCTTTCTGATGACACTTAAAAGCGGTCTTCGAGGGTTGATTAATTCGGGTTGAGTTCGGGTTACTATAGTGTGTGTGACGTTATCTAAAAATTATATAATTTCACTGATTGCACAGATTTTCACTGCTTCACGAATTCATTGTTAAAATAGTACGATACGATGAATAAGAGGAACAACCATATCAAAAGAATGAACCATAATAACAAAGCAATTGCTTTTTATTGTCTCTCAACCCTGCTTGAAAAGAGTTCTTCTTCTTACTTCTTACTTTTTACTTGTCATTTAATACGTACGGCGCATGCGAAGCCGCTGAAGTTGTTCTGGTGTCCCTCATGCGCAAGTGGAATTTTTTAAACTTCTTTAGCATATATACCATAGTTTCTTGTTTTTATTTCTTCAATTTCCTTCTCATCGTCTTGCTTCCTTCCTTCCTTCCAGCGGTTTCATTGTCGATGCGCATAACATGAGATTCCTTTTAATATTTTTTGCATTTAATTTTGTCTGCCTTCTCTTAATTTCTCTGCTTTTGATGTTTGTATGCATACATATTCATTTGCCACGCTCAGATGTGTGACGCTTGCACACGCTTTTGTGGTTTGAAGTCAGGAGCTGCCAAAAGTGGTTAGAAGCAGACTCGAGTAAACAATTCGAACAGGACAGAAAAAGAAGCGAAGACGAAACAAAGCTACTCAAGATGAAGATGAAGCGAAGCAAGAGCGTGACATCGACTTGCGACTTTAAGACTTCATTAAAAAATGAAATGCTTTGATGCAAAAACAACGTAGCTGAAGCTGCTGCTCATACTTGTCGCCGGATTAAAATCAGTGACAGCTTTTTTTATACAACAACAACCATAACAATAACAACAACTCAACTTAAATGCCTCACATCTGTGAAGTAGTAAGGCACCAGGCAAGTAGGAGGCTAAGAATAATATAAACATTTTATGTTTTACTCAAGGCTTTAAGTCTAGCTGATCCACTGTTGTAACAAGCACAGGAACAACAACAACAATACTCCACTTCCTCTTCTTCTTTTTTTTCTTCTTCTTATTCTACTTCTACGTTCATTCAATCCATGTAGATCAACCAGGGTTTTATTGCCTCAAGCTACAGCTTAATAAAGTTGAGATCAAAATTTTAAAAAATTGTGTTTATCTTGAAACTTTTATTCGTCGTCGTCGTCGTCGTTTGAGGTTGGATTTCAAGCTGCAGGACATTGCCGCTCTTCTCGAGATTTTCCACAAGACTTTGATATCAAAAGAATTGATATACATTTATTGAAATTCTTTTCAATTTGTTGTCGTTTCAAAACGTCGTCAAAAATGTAGTAGCTTCAACTGTCGCCACGGTAGACAGCGGTTATAATTCTTACTTTTTATCATTTTTTTAATCGGAATCGTATTATGAGGTAAACACAGCGGGAAGTAGCACGCTACCTAAGAAATCATTCTATAAATAGTTCATAGAATGGGCGATGATGGAAGCTTGACTAATTTGAAAAGAAAAATCAAGAAAATCAATCAGTCAAATTTGTGATTATAGAAACGGTATTTAATTAAAAAGCGCAGTATTTTATTACAGATTAAAATATAACCAACAGGGAAGAGTTGTGCTAAAAGATTAGCACAGTTGGCAGTAACGACGAGTTTTATTATGTTTATCGATAGTGCGATAAAAATTGTCTAATATTAAACTAACCCCTTCCTCCTTCTCAACATTCTTTAGCTTTCGTGGAACTCTTTACTGTTCAAAATATTTTTGTATGTGTATGTGTTATGACTTATGTGTTACGTTTTGTTCACTTCCACAGCATTTATAAATTTTAACCTTTTTTTTCTCAGTCAGTTTTTATTTTTAATACTTCACTTTATTTAACTTTAAATACGAGTATAATTTAAAACATGATTTTAATAATTTATGTGAAGAACAAAAATTTACTTTCCCTTTTTCCTCGATTGCTTTTAATGATTTTTCGCTATACACTTCAAAAATCTCGAAGCATCGCTTAAAGCAGCACCAGTAACAAGAACAACAGCAACACTTTTTAATTAATTACTTTCAGAAAAATTCAATTCAATTTGTTGAACGATTTTTTGTTATTGTTGACGTTGTTTACTTCAAACATTGGCCATCAATTCAATCTTCTAAAGTTTTGAGGTCTTAAGTTCGAGGTTGGCTGAAGTTAATCTGCTGCTTTTTCGTTCAGTGTTTTTTCAAGTTTTTGTAACACTTTTAAGTGAATAAATTTGTTTTTTCCTTTTTCCTATACAACCGCCTGCTGGTTTTTTTCGTTATGTGATCTCTTCTTAAATATTTGACTCTAATGAAATTGTGTTACTAAACCCATTAACATGAACATCCATCATTGAGCCCATCGTGAATTTGGTGCATGTTCGGCTCATGGCTCTGGTCTTAAAGTGGGTTGGGCAGGGGGATGTAGGGGCAGCCGGTCTATCGAGACATCTATCCATACATATATTCATCCATCAGTCTGCTCATCTATCCATCTAGTATTCACAGCTGACTGATAGCTGTTACATGTGCTCAATTTTGATTATTGTTTTGTTGTTGCTACAGAAAAGCCATTGAAGAATTATATTTTTTACAATTTTATAAAATAGACACTCAATAAATCAATTGAATTAACAGTTCTGTAAATCTGAAAGCACAAATTTCAAATCGAAGGGGAAATTCGTTGATTATTTAATGAAAATTTATTTAAATTTTCTATATTTAAATATTTTTGAAGTTTTGAAATAAATCGTCTTTTGATAAAAGTCGTTGGAAAAGAATTCGATCGATCAATAGATTAAAAGCAAAGCCAACTTTAGACTTAAAAAGTTTTATGAAATGCCTTGTTTTAAGGAGCTCTTTCTTAGATATTTTGTAAATAAGTTCAAAACTCAAAATTGTTTAACGGAATGTAAATACATATATTATTAATATAAACAAATATATGGGTGTGTTCCGCTCACTTTTATGTATTCCTCCTAACGGTATATATGTATGTATATTAGACTGGTCGCATCTTGTATGGGATTTTTTTTTTTTTTTAAATATAATTGTTTGCGCTGCTTAAAATATGAGGTTTGGTGTAAGAAATCATGTCCTAATTTTTCAGCTAAATCCGACGGTGCCTAGTCGTGCCTAGTGGGGCCCAAAGTTGCCCATATTATAAAAAAACATCTATTCAATCAGGTATTTATAGTTATATTGAATAATGTGCTTCAAATATAAATTTAATTTATTAATGGTTTTGAAAGTTAATATAATGATAAAAAAAAAGTATATATTTATTTAATTAATTTTATTGAGTTGATTAATTTATAAGAGAAGATTTGTTGTGAGAAGGATATAAATGACGATAGTGTTCAACAACTTGGAGTAAGTACTACTTATCTTTCTCATCGTATGTTAGCGATTTATTGTAATGCGTGATGAGTTTAATTGCTCTTTCTGCTGCATCATTCACAACATTCAAATCTTGACAGACAGCTTTTCCAGCGCAATAATCATCCCTCTGTTGCCATTGAGAAGGTTCCGATTCTAAAAATTTTGGATCTATGGCTAATCGAGAAAAAAATTTCTTTGTCAGTGGAGAAACGAAATCTGATATATCTCTTGACGCGTAAGAGAAAATTTCATCCATATTGACAACATTCCTTTTCGAAATTTTTTCATTATTTCCGTGTATGTCATTGCCGATGTCGAGTTTTTGGACCATCATCTTTTTTATTTCCAACGGCACGCTTTCATTCACAAATGCAAGGCCAACAGTTTCTTCTGACAAATACCACAAATGGTTTCTTATTTTTTGCAATAATGCGGTCGGAACTTCTTTATCAAAATAAGTTACAACGTTTTGAATGAAATCAAGATCTAGTTTTGGCGCTTTTATAGCATTCGCACATCGGAACCAATAAAGAACATATATGATAGTCAAAAATAAGCAAATGCTCCGAAGTCTTTTCAATTCCGCTGCTGTCAATTTGAACTGTTCGCGAAATAGAAATATTTTGTAACAATAAATGCACTTTGACATGAATCGTGCATGCGATGTTGCACCAGGCAAACGAAATTGTGAAAAATCTGGTACACGCTCCCCAATAAAATGGAGTTTTAACTGAAGCAACTCTTTATAATCTGCACGCACGTAATGGAATTTTAACGCATTTATACAAAAATTCTTCAAATAATCTACGCGCGATGTTGTTAAAATACGTACCACTTCTTCGTCCAAAATTCCACTCTTGAACCTGCTAGCTTCAATGTGTTTCCAATACTTGGCAAATCTGTTGAAGAGAAGAACTTCTGGCCCGGATGTTTTCCCAAAATTCATTTCAAATACAGATTTGACCAACAATTCACTTATATGGTGGCGACATGGAAGAAAAAGTAGATTACAGACAATATGAAGTACGTGTAAGAACTACCGTTGTTTTACTTACATTGTTAGTGGTACATTTTAAAGGTTTGATAATTATTTCGTTTGTTGAATAATTTTACATGAAATAAAATATTACTGTAAAACTCAGGTCGAAGAAATTTCACCTAAATAACATAAACGGAATTAAACAAACAATTAAACGACGAAGAAGCAAAGTAGTTGGCAAGCAGAGTAGAAGGTCGTCGTACATCGACGATAAGACAACCAATGTTTTTGATGTCCTTTTAATTAAATACATGCTTGAACATTTTAATATGAACTTCGAATTTTTTATTTCTTCCAATAATAAATAAATTTTAGTTAAAATCTTTCGTTCGTATCATACTAAAACATTAAATACCAAATACTTTAAGCTATCTATACAATATATAATTTCTTAGTATGTCCGGATGTTTGTATGTATGTCCTATTCTTTCCGCAACTTTCTGAAGCCATCTGATGACATAGGAAGCCGAAATTTAGCATACTTAAAGTACTTTCTCTGCGGAAGATCGTAACGAAGCCAGATTTTTGATTTTCGGTCTATGGGAGCGGCTTTTCAACTAGTATAACTATAAAGATCCGATTGAATAGATGTTTTTTTATAATATGGGGAACTTTGGGCCCCACTAGGCACGACTAGGCACCGTCGGTTTAAGCTGAAAAATTAGGACATGATTTCTTACACCAAACCTCATATTTTAAGCAGCGCAGGCAATCAAATTTCAAAAAAAAAATTATTGCGACCAGTCTAATGTATATGTATAAATATAAAGTCCATTTTCACCGCAAAATACTGTAAACAAATAAAATTTTCTTTAAAAGTCTGAGGAAAATTTTTCTAAGTTTGCTCAATTCGAACATAAATACTTAAATACTTGTGTTCACATTAAAAGTACCCTCTACAAAATTATTGCCCAATAAATAATCAAATGTACCCCTCTGCTCTCTTTTAGTCTCTTCTCCATCAACTATAAAAGGAAATATAAATCATGGCAAAGAGTTACTCTGCCTCTTAACGGCTCTTTTGAACTGAGATCTGTATATAATCCGTATCTTTGAGATAGAGTCTGTAATCTATAAAGAATCTATACAAAATATAAATAAAAAAAGGAATGTAAATACGAAATCAATCGCGAAGGGAAAAGAAATAAAAATCATTTCAGCGGA
The DNA here is from genome assembly GCA_949629155.1 of Myopa testacea. Taxonomy (NCBI): domain Eukaryota; kingdom Metazoa; phylum Arthropoda; class Insecta; order Diptera; family Conopidae; genus Myopa; species Myopa testacea. Next base: position 12,927,588 of record OX451346.1, read on the forward strand.
TGAGCGAGGAATCAATGATTGAAGGATTCGCATGAATACAGGGATAGTAAAAAGAAGCCAGCCTTTATTGTATATGATCCAAAAGAATTTTAAGTGAAAGTGGGTAAGGCGTAAAAGAGGATGGTAACTGAAAGGGAGAAAAAGAGAGCGAAGAAGACAGAGTAGAGTTGGAAAGGTATTTAAAAGGACTTGAAAATATTTACATAAAGACCAACCAATATGATTCCCAAGCAAAAAGCACCCACAACAAAGTTACCCTTTATTTGCATATATTTTGACTTCCCTCACACTTCAAATCTTGGAAGCTTCTTTGATTATTAGAAAAGACGAGTAACGAACAGATTTAAAGCACTTGAGGTTTCGAGTGGATTTTTTTTATAGCCACTTTATTGAAATTTGGTTCTTGGTATATCTATGAATGTGAGATCGTCTCTCTTAAATCATTCCCCTACTCTTCCTTCCTCTATCCCCCTCATTGCTTCAGCAGTTGGTAGTTAAGATTTCTATATAAATTTTAGATTTATTATTTGGATGCATTTAAATATTGAGTACAAATCAGAAGCTATTAAATATATATTGAGTTGTCTCTTTAGAAAACCACAAAAAACATAAAAACATGCTATCTTCGACCAAGCCGAAGCTGAAGAGCTTCTAGAAGAAAGTGATAAAGTGGCGCACCTGGAGACTTTAATTGGGTTAAATAAAGTTATTTGGTTTAACTTGGAGTTATGTGAAGTTATGTTATGTTGAAGTAGGCTGACCACGCCTTTTCGTGGTTGATAATACAGTATTGGTGCTGTGTGTCATAGCAACATTTTAGAAAAAATATGTTTATAAGGTATAGAGTGAAATAGTGGGCAGTGCACTCCCATTTTTTTACTACTAGTAGACAATATGGAAGTTGTTTGAATTGATGTTGGGAATTCAATTTTATCCTAGTAACTTACTTTTATGCTTTGTTACATGGTTTAAAAAAAAAGGATAGTGACACACTTGATGACACTTTTCTGTACCTTCCACGCCTTTTCTGTGCATTGAAAATTGAAGGAAAAACACTTCAAAGGTAAGGGTGATTGGTAGAGGTAAAATATTCTGGAAGAGATAACAAAGACTCGTCTATACTGAAATAACCACGTACAAAAATTCTCTTCTCTTGAGAAAAAAGGCAATAAAGCAGCGAAAAGATAACGTAAAGTAGGAATTTCATGAAAACTAGACGAATAAATAATCAGTAACAATAATTGTATGTTTTTCCCCTGTTTTTAAAATCTCTAAATGTTTATCAAAAGGAATTGACAGTTTCTGTTTGTCTCAACTTCTGAGCGTTTTAATATTTTTATAGCGAAAAACAAAAACATAACTCATTGGCAACCTTTTCGTTGTTTCAGTTTGAGTGCAAATCAATAATGATTTTTATTTTTTTGTTTCTTTTTCAAATTACGTTTGCCGTTTTTTAACGCCTTTTTTATGTTTTTATTTTTACATAAGCAAAAACAACAAAAAATGCCGCTGGTGGTAAATACATATTTTGAGGACATGTTTTGACGTTGTAAAATATATATCCTATCTTTTTCAATTTTTCTTTGTTTCTTATTTGTGTTTATTGAACTAAATTGGATAGAAGCAATCCCCGATTTTTTAGTTGAAGGATTGTGTATTTGTTTTATTTACTTATTTGGCTTAAGGGCAGAAGTTGTTGTTTAAAAGTTCAGGTTAAACTCCATTAAATATAACTAAACCCACATGAATCGAAAGTTATACTTTTGCCGCAAGAAAAATATACTTTAAAAATTCATTTTATGAAAAAATTTAAAGCATTGTATTGTTTCAAATTTGGAAACAACGTTCTGTATACTTAATTTCATCACGGATGTTATGAATGTCTACGGAATGAGGCCTATGAAGGATTTCGACCTGATGAGTATTTTCTTTCGATAAGACTTACCTCGTATTGACCTCTATGGGATTTATAACGATTGAAAGCTTTCTAGATACTTAAATCAAGTCATTTTAAATATGTTCCCTCTGGAACTTATTAAGCTTCCTTTCATTGAAGTAACAGGAAAAGTGTTTATTGTTGTATTTTTAATGAAGAAAATAAAATATTTTATAAATTCTTACTAATTTGAAATTACATAACGAATTTAGGAATGCAACTTCTTCAGTTCGATTAATAAATTAACAAAAGAAATATTTCCGAAATATATTATTTTAATATTTAACTGTGATATAAAAATGAGAAATTTTATTTAAAATTTAAAGCATTAACATTTTGAATAGGATGTATTTTGAATATATCTTCTCCATATCTATGTATCCGTTCATCATCTATCAAACATCCATCCTTCCATCCAACAATTTATTCTACTTTCTTTTCTTCATATTAACTCAAGTACTCGCATTGAATAAACATCTTTTCGATACTCTGATGATTATTTCACACGATTCAATGCTAATCTTCAATAGTGGACAGTTCAAGTGGATAGTTCAAGTAGACAGTTCAAGTGGCTTGTTCAAGATTAAGGTCGAAACTCTTCTTCTGCTTAATTTTTAAATTTTTTTCATAATTTCTATTATAATCTACGCACTTGAACTTGACTTCAAAAAACGAATGAAATATTGTTGTTTTTGTTATTATCGTTGATTCAACATCATCCATTCCATTGTGGTTGTTGTTGGTATTTTCAATCTTCGAAAACCCGGAACGTAAAAAGAAGGAAGGAAGAAGAACAAGGGAAATAAAAACAAGATGACCGTGAAAAAACTCAACACTATGAAAATCAATAAAAAAAGGTGTAAAAAAAAAAGAAATTTGATATGAAAATTGAATTTTTTTTGGAAAATAGTCTGCTTTCAATATTTGTTGTTGCTCGAACTCAACGAGTTACAACTGAGTTAAGAGCACCACACAAAAGTGTTGGGTTTGGGTCGGATAGAAGGATCGGAGGAGGATAGAAGGAGGAAGGGGTATACTCGTAAATTGGCCAGACTCAAAGGTTGGAGATGGCAGAAAGAAGGAGAGGTGAGAAAATTGGGAGGGCGAGACTCGAACAAATTGTGAAGAAAATCGTTTTTAATACGTTTCTGTTATTGAGTTGGTTGTTGATGTTTTGGTGATGGTTCTGGTTGCTTTGTTTCTTTTAATTTTGCTGTTGTTTTAATTTACTTTTGTGTTTTATGGTTACTTTGTCTGCATTCCTTTGGGATAAAATTTCGTGCTCTAGCAGAAGTGTAGAGAAATAATTGATTTTGCTTTGTTCTTGTTGTTGCCGGTTGATTCTATGCTGTTGTTACTATTTGGAAATTTTAAGGTTTATATGTAAATGAATGACCTTGAAAAAGCTACGCCAGAAAGCAATTATTTCAGCAACAGGTGCCATTTTCCGAAAAGTTGTTGTTATTATTTTTATTATTATTATTCTTAAGTGTTCTTAAAAATGTCTTAAGAATTTTTAATATAACTTTTTATCCAAGTGCCTTTGTTTAATTTGTGGCTGGAAAATTTATTGTGCTTACAATATGGGAAACTTGGTTAAAAACAACATAACTAAGTTAAGGTAATTTGAGTCAAATTTTGTATGTTTGTATGAAAAAATATACCCCGCTTTAAATAGAAATACTTTCAGATCGGCTAAACATTTAAAGAACCAGCCTACTTCTCAGTTCTTTTAATTAGCGCCTCAAAAGTTGCCTGCGTGAAAAATTAATGCTAAGAAACAAAAGTTCATGCTTTGAAGCTGCATTAAAATGGGTGCATAAAATTGTTGCATCTTTTAAGCGTCATTCTCATTCTAATAGTGAGCATGTGGCTGTGTGTGTGTATTATTTGTGTGTAAATATTAATTAATTTTTTTTTTAAATAATTTTTTGGCAATCTTAAAATACACTATAACAAAGCTGCAAATTAAATAATTCCAAAATTTTAAAAATGCTAAAAAAATTCAATCAATCAATCAATTATAAAGAACTGGCTAAAGAAATGGCTCAACTTCAGATGAACTTAACAACTTTCAACTAAATTAACTCTTTCAACAATCAAATAAAGGAATTTCAGAAAGTTTGTAGAAGTTAGAAAATGAGCCGAAAATGGCACGATTTCGAGCCCTAAAACCACTCTTAAATACTCGCACATATTTGAAAATTCCCCTGAAAGCCGTTTAAGTTCATTAGTCCATCATGATTTATTCACAGTTATAAACACATCTCAGTTTACTTTCATCTGTTTTTTTTTTTCTTCTTCTTCTCGTTCACAGCTTCGATGCCCGCTGCAGGTGGCGATCCCCTGGGCTGATGAGACGGTCTTCAAGAACAAAGCGCACTTCTACTACGATTCCACTTCTTTCCCGCCCACGCTGCGCATCAAGAACATCCAGTCCAGTGTTGCCGGATTGTCCAAATGCCGCGTTGACTTTCATAAATCACCAACGACAAACTGGCGGATTTACGTGACAGTGCTGGGTGAGTGAGTCTCACGAGTTGCTGAGCGTTCTTCAAGAGGCTTTTCTTCAAAGAGACTCTAAAAAATCGCTCTGCTGCGGCGTCGAATTGTGTCGCCACCTCTGAGCTGCCGCTTTCGTTGCTGCAAATGAAATAAAAAGTTGATTTCATTTATTTATCTCAGTACGCGCTGGTGGACGACTCGTTTCAAGTGCTGCCGGATGGCACGGTGCGAAATGTGCTGCATCTGAAGAGTGTGAGACGGCGAGATTTGTTAACGGTAAGTTGTTAAGCACACTTTATTTATTTATTTCCTCTGCTCTGATCTGCTCACCTCTCTTCTGTTTTGCTCGCGACGGTTGCTACGAATTCAACTGTTGCTTCGTCCTTCTTCCTGTAGCGAAGTTGTTCATGAGGCGATTTATTTCGAGGTGCTTCGGGTCAGACGACGAATCACCCAAGTAGTGCTGAGTTGTATTGGATTAAATAATGACAGCTATCGTGGGGTTTCTGGCGAGGAAATAAAAGTTTGCTAATTAATTCTATTTCTTGAGATTCATAAGATATGTAATTTTTTATTAACTCGTTTAAGACTCACACCAATTTATTCGAATTAATATACTATTAAACTCAATAACATTAACAATAATTAATATAATAAATATTAAATATTATTTAAATACTAATATAAATATTGAAATAAATAAAATTTAAATATTGCTTTCCATAAATTTTGCAATTTTGTGATATACTCGTATTTTAAGGATTCTTACACCATCACCTTAGTTTTATACTTAAAAATTTTATGAATTCTAATACTTATTTCATAAAAAAGTCGATACATTTTTAAAAACATTTTCTCTCTGAATTTCCTGGTGTTAATCAATTGTTCTTTAAGGTATTATTATTTAATAATAACATTATGACACGAATAGCAAATAATAATAAAAAAATAATCAATAATATTGTGTTTATATCTTTATTAAAATAGTTGCACATAGCTAAAAAAATAAGGACAAATATAAATATAATCGAATACTAATTCTTTCATTAATTGAGTGATAAGTTTTGCATTGTCGTGTATGTGAAATCCTTGTACAGAACGTATGAAACCCATCGAGGGTTACCTTAACGCGCAACACCTGGTATTCGTGCTTTCAGTTTAGATGGATTGATTAATGGATTGAATGAACTAATGATAAACTAGAAGCAGAAAAAAAAGGCAGTGAATATTATAGATTTTATGAAGGGTTCGAATATAATGAGTTTTCTATGAAGTCTCTTTGCACAGAGTAGGAGTTAAAATTTCACGACGGTACATCGGTAGGAGTTTAGAGTTCGGAGTGATATGGAATGTATTAAATTCTTTAGATCCACATCTTGTTTTTGCTGTTGTGTTTGAATTATTTTCCCCCACGATTGCGATGCGGGAAGCCCTATGGAGTCCTATGTATGGAGTACTATAGGATTTCAAAACACGCCTTTTTTTTAAAGAAGCTTATTCCCAGAATGATAAAAATACAGATAATATTAATATGTATTTTAATGAAATTTTATGTCGTAAAATTAATTTCACCGTACTTTCACATATCGTATTATTTGTTTATTTAGATACAAACAGTTGATTGCACTTTATCGCTCGCTCTTCTTGTTATCTCGGTTGAATATCTTCCTCTGACTCCTTCTTCTCTCCTGTGTTGGGAAATGTTACATGCGTTTTCTGGCAATAATTTCAAGGATAAAAAATAATTTCAACTCGGTTCAAACTCTCGTCGAGGCAGTTCACGAGTGCTACGCGCAACTACATATGTACAATATTTCTAAAACTAAAGTCTACGTGCTTCAGTATTTCTTCATCCTCTTGAAATTTCTGCGTCATTTCAAGAGAAGGGTGGAGTGGGTGGCAAGAGCTGGTGGGATGTTCACTGGGTGGAGTAGGATTTGTTGTAATAGTTTTCATGTCATAATAATGATAATAAAAGCAAACCTGATGAAGGCGATGATGATTATGGTGATTGTAATGGTGATGATTATGGTGATGGAGATGGTGATTTTAAAGATGTTGGTGGCCAGGGTGGTCACGTTAATATGGGCAGTCATGATGTCAGTGCTACTCTTATTGATGCGGGCAAAGAAATATGTTGGGGAGAGGATGGTGGGGTTTGGTTGGCGGATTAGGTAAGGATGAGACAAGGTGAGTATAAAGACAGGGTTAAAATGAGAATAACACCAGAATGGGGCTGAAGGCAATTTTGTGGATTGCAATAAGAGTAAAGATAAGAATGAGCAAATAGGAGAGAATGATGAAGATAATATTGAGGATAATGTTGAGGATAATGTTGAGGATAATGCTGAGGATAAAAGTGCGAATGAGAAGAAGCGGGAGGAATGCGGTTGGGACGAGGGAAATGTGAGAAAGAGATGAGTAAAGATGTGGTTAAGAATAAGAATCAGAACAGGATCGAAAAACACGGTTTAAGGAATAAGATTTTTATGAATAAGAATAAGGATAAGGATAAGGATAGCGATTCCGATACGGGTTAAAGATAAGGACATAATAAGGAAGAGGATAAGGAAGAGGATAAGGATTAGGATAAGTATAAGCATAAGGAGAAAGATAATGCTAGTAATAATGGAAATTATTTGCTTGATAGGGATTATAAAGAAAACGGTGATTATCGGTATGGTGATGATGATGATGTGAAAAATATTTGAAGATTATACAGTTTCTATGAACACCGAAAACATTATTTAAATGATCAGACTTTTTTAACTTATTAATAATGTTTATCTAGAACTACACTCAGATTAACAAATATATTATAATTTCAATTTGATTTCATCTCCGGTTAATAATCATGATGAATTATATCATTAACATAAATATTTCTTTCATTTTTCTCCCTTTCCTTTCTTCTCAGCTTTCTCTCATTCTTTCTCTATTCATTTCCCAAGTGATTTTGAATACATTCCATAATATACGTGTATTAAATCACACACCAAAACAATTGAAAGTGATTCAGAGTAGCTGAAATGTATTTCAATGTCTTTTCAGGATTTCATAAACTTAAACCGAACCACTTCTTTTAATCTATAGCACACGCTACATACAAACATCATTCTTTACTCTCCCATTTTTTGTTATCCCTTTTCTTCTCCCTCTTAGCTTTTGTCGGAATGCCTGGTTCAATGGCACTCATTTCTTAGCTGAATTGAGTAGATCTGAGTTGAGCTTGAAGCCTTGTAAATCATACTTAAAACTAGGGAAAACATTTTAATCCTTTCTAGCGGTCAAAAACATGTCATGCATCATGTTGCTTTTCTCATTTGTAACGCTGATTTTCAGATCAAGCGTAATTTTATCAGAATTATCAACGACTAAATTTGTATTTAATTCACTCAACTTGTCTATTCAGTTATGTTCCAATCTTTCATTTTATTTAGCTCTTGTAGTTTCTACTCCATTATTTCTACATTTTTATACGTACATTTGTATTATTTTGGTTTTCTATATCCACCTCAAAATTTCTCTTCAATACGTTTACTCGAACATTCTGAGGTTGTTTCTTGCAAATTGATTTTAAACACCTGACCAACGGACTCGGTCACCCACTCGACGATATTTCAGTCGCTTCTGCATGTCATTGAAAGAATTTTAAGCTCGTCTTCTCTGAAAGCAGCTCAGTGGTTAGCAAATAGATGAGAGAATTTCATGTATGCTTTGAGGTTTTGAAGCTTTACTGGCGTTGTTCGTATATCATCTTCTCGCCTTTATTCCTCTTTCATTCAAGAAATTTTAATTTGTTTTTTTCCCTTCTAGGAATCTTAGTTTCTCCTTTTTGGCACGCGTGATTGTGGTCCATTTTATTGAATAGCATTTGAAACAGAAAATTGTCCAGACATGAATTCAAATTTAAAGGAAGGTTTTATTTACCTGTTTTCGATGATGATTTTGAACTTTAGCACTGAGTTGTTATTTGACGAGTTCAACTACTCAATAATCGCCTATTTCAAAATTCCTTAAACTCCCCCAAGCCTCCACGCCCTCCATATAGTCTCTAAAAATGCTACAGAGATATTCTTCTGAGTGACGCTCAGATTCTCTTTTCTTTATACATGAAAGAACATGAATGGAAATTACATATGAAAACTTTTATCAGTGTAGAAACTTTTTGCCTTGAATTGCAAAACAATAAGCTTCAGATCTGATGTAAGCCAAGTTACTGTGAGTTTTTACCTAGTTTTACCACAGCCAAGTACCAGATGTGCCATATTCAACTGTTCTACAACGACCACATCAACAACAGAAAGCTATACAATATTGAGGAAATATGATAAATGAAATTTGGTAGGATGACATGATAAAATATAAGGATTAAAGTGAAGTGAAGTTCAACTAAGTTTCAGAGAGAGCGAGAAAGAGATAATAGGAACAATTAGCGTTGTATGTATATATATACAAGTACATATATAAAAAAGATTTTAATTTGTTTATAAAAACAAACAAAACAACAATAATAATTGATGGAACGTAGAATGAAACATTCATATCATTCAAAAATTCAAATATCAAATCAAAAATTTCTAAATTATTATCTCGAAAGACTTTCAAAATCATAAATCAACATAAACGGAAATAAGTAATGTAAAATCGTGTAAAAGAATATCATAAAAAAAATGAAAGAGTTTAATAAAATAGAAAATAAATAAGCAATAATTTAACTAGGGCATAAAATTCATTGTGGTAAAAATTAGAAATTATAAAATAAGACTTTTAAGTATTCCTAATTCCCAGAACAGTATTAATATGATATCTATTACGTTTCTTCGGTATAAGTTGGTTGTTCACCAAAAACCATGTATGAAGAAGGATTGACAAATGAAAGGAATACGAAATAAAACCTCAAAAATTTCATCTTTTGTTTAAAATAAAAGATTTAACCAATTTTTTCGTGCATTTTAATTTTAGTTAACTAATTGAAAAGCACAACAAAGATTTCGTTTTTATTTTTCCTTTTCTCTTCATTCTTCTTCTTATTTTGGACTGTTCCTCTGCTGCTTATTCTTCTTCATCTCTTCATTCTTCTGGAAAATGTTCAACGGAATTAAGTTTTTCTTTCCGAAAACTATTCCGAAAGTTGTTATCAAAAACGTTTAAAACACAAAATTAGGCGTTTAGGGAGACATAAAATGAAATGAGTTCTTCTGTGGTGAAAAACTTTCTCAAAAGCAGTTAAGTTAAGTGAGATGAGTGAGGTTAAGCGGAGTAAGTAGAATTTTCTCAAAGAGAGAATTGAAATTCTTAACATAAAAGGAAGAAGGTTTTTAATTCACTGTGGATTTCAGTAGTAGTTCTCTTCACCAACTCCTCATCACTTGCTTCCTGTGGCGCATTCAACCGGTACCACGGTTATAGTAAAGAGAAAGAAAAACGGGGAGAAAAAGGAAAAGCAATAAACAAAAAATGTTGCTCTCTTTATTTCCATTCATTCGTAATGAAAACTTTTATAATTTGCTGCTGCTGTTGCTGTAACTGAATTTCAAGTTATTTCCAACTGTATTCAGTTCAGGTATTTAATAAAAATGTGCACTGCATTTTAGTCAAAAATACTTCATGCTACCAACAAAAATCTTATCCGAAAGTTTTCACCAGTAAATCAGCGAATAAAATTTATAGCAGAGCAGAGCACAGCATCTAAAATATAGTACAATATTTCAACATTCATAAATTGTAGTTGTTTGTTGTTGTTGTTGAAAGTTTCTGCAGTGCTACATTTTAAGTGTTTGAATTGTTTGTATTATATCCTTGTTTTTTTTTTTAATTCTAAAGAGTTTCATTGTATGTACTTATTTTCATTTAATTTTGAACTAATTTGCTACGATTTGAAATGGTTGAAGACAAAAATTGATTGTATTGTATTTCCTTAATTTTTGTTGTTGCTGTTATTTTAAAGATGGAAAAACAGCGGAACAGTTTTGTATATTGTTTCTTCACATTTCTAAAAAATAAAGTTTTTTTAAATGCTTAATTAATTTCAATTCAAAATTGAATTTCAATAAGTAATTAAAAAAATGAAGAAATAAATTGAAAAGAAAAAAGTCCCGATCTGTTCGATTGATTAAATAAAACTTCGTGTAGCCGAAATTAATAACATACGGAAATAAAAATATCACAGAAGTCGTCAATGAAATCAGACATAGAAAAATCATGGAAAAATTTTAAACAGCTTAAAGCTAAACTTTTTTGTTGTTGTTTTTGCTGTTGTACTTCGGTTAACACATGAATTCGAATGAATGAATCTTTGAAGCATTCTTCTTTATTATTGGCAGCTTTATAATAAATAAATAAACACACACACACACACATAAAGGTACATAGAGGACTACACAGTTAAACAATTACACACATACTCGTATATACACACTCACACAGAGAGACCACTCGCTTGTCGTAAATACGCATTTCTTTGCTGGATGCCCGCCCATCAGAAACAACGGTTGAAACAACAGTAGAAGCAAAAACAGCAGCATCAATATTAATAACAACAATTTTATTAGCAACACAAGCTAATAAAAAGCACTTCAACTTCGGATACTATTAATTTGTAGTTTATTGAATGGTCCACAAAGAGGCCGAAATTTTATTGTGTTCCTCACTTCACCCCTTCATCGCCGGCTTCTAATGAATCAGCTGCATTGATTTGCTTATTTGTGGTCATCGATGGCTAACATAAAATTAGGGATCGATGAGGTTGTTGTTCATGTTGTTGTTGCTCTTATCAGTGGTACATACGAATGAGTAGGAGTAGAAGGAGAACCCGAACAACCACCAACCAGTATGAGTACCAGCTTGGGCACAAGTACTTCAACCTCCCCCACCCCCGGCACCCACAGAATTACAAGTGTTGCCTATCAACCTTAATAAGCGATCACATCGGGAAGTCTTTTCATGTGAGGAGACGTCTTACGGAGTACCTTCTACGGATTCTTATGGAGCTTGAATATTAAGTCATAAATTATAACAAAAATGGCGGTTTCCCTCCTGTTTGTTCCGGTGTTTTCATGAGTTCAGGGTACTTTTTTCTGTGTATTTCTTTTTCTCCAAGAAAACTTTTTTCATTCTTTTTGGTACATAGAAAAATTAATAAATGTTCTTAACGTGACTGTATATGTATGTATTTCATTAAGAATTCCATACAGTAAAGTAAGTTGTATACGCCTGTTTATATTTTATAATTTTTTGAGATTTCCCTGTACTTTCTCCTGGTTTTTGTAATTATTAATTTGCTCTTTATGCTAAACTTAAAGGTTACCGAATTTGTAGGGAAACTAAATCTAAAAATTTCGAGAATATCTCTTTTTTATAAGCATGTTTCACAGAAGGTATATTAAGTTTACCCTTCCGTTTGTTACATAAAGAATTAAACTATTCTTGATCAGCGTCTCATCCCGGTCGTTTTAGTAGAGTAGACGACGTCTTATGATTTATTACATACATACGTTTGCCACACCCTGTATTAGTTAACTTGTTTGACGATCAAAGTGTTTATTTCCCGTGTTGTTATTGTTGTTGCGGTTAAGCGTGATACTAGTAGTTCGGAAATAAACACATTGAAACGAACGCTTATTGGGATGTTCTTTTATAGACTCACAACTACACACACATTGTTATATTATAGGGTTGATGGTCGTTGCTCGTGTTGTTGTTATTTCATGTTCTTGTTGCTATTTTATACGCCATTTAAATTTTTCCTGGCGCGGAAATTCATTATTATTCATTTATGTAAAAACTTGCGCCTTCCGGAATGTTTATATGTATCACTGACCTCTCCTCCCCTGACAACACGTGCCCCTCTTCACCACTACCCCTACACGCCTCTCTTCAAACCTCTTCATCCAACATCTGAAGTTTAGATTCTAAACCAACACACTACGCGGTTCTCTTGTTCTTTCTCTAGTTCTCTCACACTCACACTCATCCTCCATGAATTAATCTCGTGCTAAATGCACGCAGAATAATTTTATTTTAATATTTTGTATCATTTGCAGTGGAAACTGTTGCTTGTTGTGTTATGTTTAGTTTGTTTTTTTTTTTTTGTACCTACGGAGGGAAGAATTTTCACTGCATACTTTGGCGCTTTTTCTAAAAACTTTATTTCTTTATTGCGTTATAAAGTTTGTCGTCAGAGCGGCTGCTGAGTATGCGTAGCGTGTCCAACCAACAATTTTCTGAGTGCTCTTTTTTTGTGTTGCTCTTTTTTTCATGTTTTTGTTGTTCTTTTTGTTTGTGTTGTGTTGTGCGTGTTATTGCGTTTATAGCATCTGCGCGAGTGTGTTTGTGTGTGGTTCCTTAAAGCGCAACTGCATAAATGCTGATGTTAGTTATTGTTGTTGTTGCTATTGTGCCGTTTTTCACTTTCTCGGATTTTTTAGTTTCGGTTTTCAACGAACAAGTTTCTGGCGTGCGCTTTTAGGCGTTCAGCTTGTTGGCTTGTTGGCTTTCCGTTGAGGAATACAACAACAACAACAACTGAATAAAAACTGTGTTTTATGCCAAAGGAAAGATATGAAGATGTTTTTTCACGATGCTGCGTCCTTCTACGTTTTGTTGTTGTTGTTGTTGCAGTCATTGAGTCAAATCTTTTTTGATGCTATTTTAATGGTCGGTTGAAAAATATATTTTTTCTTCTGCTAGTTTTAGCGTTTTTCTTTACTTTTAAATGGACTTGAAAAGAATTTAAAGACCAACTTGAGTTGGAATTTTCTTTGTGCAACAAATGCAACATTAGTAACGAAACATGTTCCGCAAAAGTACACTTTTTTATTTATGTAAAGTAACTGAAGGTTTCAGGTTTTAAATATCGTATTATTACAAAAAGTATTAAATAAAACTAATGTTATATTATTCCTACTTCCCTTCGGAGGATATTCGTAGTTTTACGAAACGGTTTCCATGATAACAAAAGATTTATGAGAAATTCCACACACACACGCATACACGCATACACACACTCACACAAACACGCACTCCATCCAAACCATAATCTACTTAAATACAAGGCCATTCGTGGACTATGAGGACATGCAGATTTAGGCTGCTATTTAAGTACTTAACATAAGTTTCTTTCTTGAAATATATCTGAGTATGAGTGAGTTTGTGTATGAGTCTGCATGTTCGGGTATGCCAACATGTCTGAGGATGTGTGTGTGAGTGACAGCCTTTGATACACAAACTGCTCCTTTGGAGACCAGCGAGGTGTCTGATTTTTCAAGGAAATCAACCAAGATTCCTAGCAAAAGAGTAACAACAAAAAACCATCTTTGAATAAGGACACAAGTTACCATCGCATGGGAAAGAGGGCGAGATAAGCCATGAGATAACCATTTATTTAACATAATCCGAATGTATTCTCATTTCATTAATATTTAAATACCATTTTCAACACTGCGACTGAATCGAAATTTTTGTTACTTATTCAAGGCTATCAAATGACTTCCTTAAAACTTTATATATATGGTTAAACGGTGATTTAACGGCACTGGTTTATATCAGGGATTTATTACTAAAAATTGAATGAAAGGTTTCAAGACAATCTTCCAGTATACATTTTCTAACCAAAATGTTATCATCGAGTATTATTGACCCGATAATTCGATGGCTTGGTCAGCTCTGTGTCTCACTTGAGCCTCATTACCTCCATATCAATTCAGGGATATACAGATATTAACTGTTGTCGTTGTAGCTCACTATGATCTGTGCACCGAAAACTGGTTTCGGAATATAATGCAAAAGTGTGAGAAGTGGATTATATTTGATAAAGTAGTTAGTAATTAGAACATATGTAGGTATCATGTTTTTCGTTACTCTAGTACACATCTGTTGGGTCATGTGTCTTGGTAGAACCGTAGATGTGAAACTTTTAATAGATCAGATAATGTCAAAATTAGCTGATACATATTATACATACTCTTCTATTTCGGCTGTGAGCTCCAAATGGAAAAACATTTTTAATATAAATTTTCACCTCTGGGTGTAGGGTGTATAAAAAGACAGTGTGTAAAGAGAATTACAGGAACAAAGAGGGTGAATGTATATATTTGCCACAAACACCATATTATGATTAGAGCAAAAACAGCAATTAGTAGTGGTTATAGGCGGGTTCAAGAACAAAGGAAAAGTGGGAATAAGTGGGAATAAAATTTTGGAGTGTGTCTTTGCTAAAAATTGGGTTGTGCCTTTGCTATAATTTGCATTGTGTCCTTGCTGAAAGTATAGTTTTAGGGGTTTTTTTAATGATTATTGCATTTTTAGCCATTTAGGATTGTGTCTTTGCTAAAATATGGTTTTAGGTGTGTTTTCTAGGGTAATTTTCTGTCTTTTAGCCGATAGGTTTGTAACTGTGCTATCGTCCACCAGATGGCCACCGTGAATAAGTGCTTTGGAATATTCATTTAGGCTTGTGTCTGTGATACAAACTTAGGTTTGTTTGTCTTTTAGCCGATAGGTTTGCAACTATGCTATCGTCCACCAGATGGCCATCGTGAATAAGTGCTTTGGAATGTTCATTTAGGCTTGTGTCTGCGATATAGGCTTAGGAGTGCCGATCGTTGGCTATACCGAAGTAGATGGCGCTAGTGGGAAGTTTTTAGTGTAGCATACTTTTTTAATCTTTTTTACTAATTTCTCAGTGCTAGGAATGAATTTGTGATTTTGTCTTTGGTGGGAATAAATAGGGAAGAAAAAAGCGTAGCATACTTTTTAGACTTTTTATATGACGTGTGTTTGGTATATCGGTAAAGTACTAAGCTATTGTAGAAGTCAGAAGTTTTGCTATGTGGTTGTTGTTGTTGTTATTTATTTTAGGGTATGATTCGCCCGCTGTGTGATAGCAGATTTAAAGATCAAGTGTTTTGTATGTATTATTATAATTTATAACTTATATATTTATTTATATTTATATATTTATTTATATTTATATATTTATTTATTTATTTATTTATTTATTTATAATTATAATATTTTTTTAATTTTTAATTTTGCTATGTGGTTGTTGTTGTGTTGTTATTTATTTTAGGGGATGATTCACTTCGGTACTTTGATCGCCAGCTGCAGCAATCTGGCTCCGAAGTTCTGTGGAATTTCAATTAAATAAAGTCGTAAATTAAGGTTCGGTTGACATTTTAATGGGATAACCTTTTTTTTAGCAGCACCTGCACTATGAGGCGTGAGTGTTTGGGTACACAGTAGTAATTTCGGGGCTTTGATCACCTGTTGTGTGATAGTAGGGAAACATGCACGTGTTTGTACACGCATGAAAATGCACCATTATCATTTTCGGGGTTTTATCGCCAGCTGCAACAATCTGGCTCCGAACTTCTGTGGAAATTCAATTAAATAAAGTCGTAAATTAAGGTTCCGTTGACATTTTAGGGGATAATCTACAGGCGGACGGATGGAATACTCGAAGCTGTTGTTGTAGGAGTTTTCCTTGTGGTGTTTTTGTGGTATTTATTGTTAATTTATAGCAACCCAAATCAACCTTTTTTTATCGCCAGCTGCACTATGCAACGTGATCGTTTTGGGTACGCTGGCCTTCTGCTGTGTGTGTGTGTGTGATTGTTGTACCGCTGCGGTAAATGTGCACTTATCACACTCTGCGGACCCTTTCCCTTTCCGTGGGAAAAAAAAATGTCCAACGTGTGCAGGTGTTTTCAATTAATTTCCATTTTTCGAATCTAGCGAACGATTTTTTCGTATAAATAGATGCTACATTTCAGGAGCAAGTCAGAATCCGACATTCACTTGGTAAGTAAAGAGTTCTCAGGGAACTGGGTACTAAACACTTTGGCCGACATCTGATCGCCATAACCAATGGTGGAACCTAACCGCCTTTATAATAAAAAGGTATTGTTATCTAGGCCCTGACAAAATCAGATTCTGTCAGGGTACGATACAATTAATAGGAAAAAAAAATGAATATGAAAACACTTTGGCCGACATCTGATCGCCATAACCAATGGTGGAACCTAACCGCCTTTATAATAAAAAGGTATTGTTATCTAGGCCCTGACAAAATCAGATTCTGTCGGGGTACGATACAATTAATAGGAAAAAAAATGAATATGAAAACACTTTGGCCGACATCTGATCGCCATAACCAATGGTGGAACCTAACCGCCTTTATAATAAAAAGGTATTGTTATCTAGGCCCTGACAAAATCAGATTCTGTCAGGGTACGATACAATTAATAGGGAATTTTTTTTTTTTTTTTTTTTTTTTTTTGGTTAGGATTCAATTAATATTTTTTTATAATTTTTCATATACATACACATCTTTCTTTTTTTTTGTTTATTACATATAGTTAATTAAATTTTTTTTTTTTTGGTTATTTTATAATTTTTGTTTAATTTTAATTTTTGTTTTCTTATTTTTCGTTTTTATATATTTTCAAAAATTGTTTGTTTTAATTATTTTTCATTTTAATATCTTTAGAAGTACATTATTTAAATTTTTCTATATATTTGTTATTGCTTAGAATTTTACTTTTTATATTTTTTCAACATTTTTCATGGTTTTTTAAACATTTATATTTTTTAATAATTAATTTACTTATTTTTCCATTTTATTTCGAATATAGATTGTAAATTTTTTTTCTGTTTTATTTTCTACTTTTTAGAAGTATATTATTTAAATTTTTTCTGTTATATTTATCACTTTTTTTAGAATTTTACTTTTTTATATTTTCTAAACATTTTTTTTCCTGGTTTTTATACTTTTACATTTTTAATAGTTAATTTAATTAATTTAGCTAGTTGTCCATTTTATTGTCACATATGTACATATTGTAAATTTGTTTTGTTTTAATTTTTGTTTAATTATTTTTCCTTTTTATATATTTTTAAGAAATTGTTTGTTTTTAATTATTTTTCGGTTTTTATATATTTTTAAAAATTGTTTGTTTTAATTATTTTTCATTTTAATATCTTTGTTTTATTTATTTTTTTTCCTTTAATATTTTTGTATGTTCGAATTCAATTCGAATTTTCCTGTTTTTTTTTCTCTTCTTCCTTTTTCAAATAATGTGTATGTATATTATTACAGTTTATAATATATTTATATTCATTTATATATTTTTATTTATGTACTTACAATAGTTTTTTATTTTTTTGTTTGTTTATTTTTAGAATTAAAATTCGCACACGCACACACCCGAGTATATATATATATATATTAAAATTTTGAAAAAATGCAATTCGTATGCAAAATATGTGCCACTTGCTTCACGGCAAAATACAATTTAGTTCGGCACACGAAGACAATACATGAAGCAAAAATGCTTAAATGCAATGAATGCGACAAAAAGTTCGCCCGAAATTATATGTTGCAAGCACATAAGTGCCAAAAGAAAATGCATGGCAACATGGGAGCTGGTACTTCAGCTGAACTGAGGACAATTCAAAGCACTACAACATCCTACTGCGCAGGATGTAAGGAAAATATAGCTGCGAAGAATTGGTCCTATCACGTCAGGACAAACAGGCACAAGAAAAACTGCTGTGTATCCACAAACAGCAGTTTGAAACATTTAAAGGGTACCTTCAATGAAAGAATAGAATCTTTCATATATGAAAATAAGGATGAAGGTACCCTTGTGCCGGAAACATTTTTCCAAAACGGAAAAGACGACATGTGCCGAGAGCTACAGATTAGCCTCGAAAAGCACATGTCGTACAAGTTCAACTTGGAAATGTTTTGTGAATTTATTAAAATCACGACTGACGCTGAAATGATTGTGGACTTGAAATCATTTCAGACAAAGATGACAATAGTTCAGCTGGAGGAGCAAATAATGCCCGTCCTAGATGAGATGTTCGCTAGCTTAGGGAGAAAGATAAGCGAATTCCAAGAGCGAGACAGTGGCTGGAGCCTGTCGCGGATATCCCATCTAGAAGTTAACATTAACCAATACAGGGCATTGAAGGGCTCCTCATATATCCCCCTACCAGCAGTCCTGAATAAGAAGCATGCCTGCATCAACATCCAAAACAATGATGTTTATTGTTTTAAATGGGCAGTGATTGCAGCGCTGAGCCCCACCGTCGATCACAACCCTCGAAGGCCCCAAAATTACAACATTCGGAATATTGAAGATAGCGAGATAAGTCTATCTAATGGAATGGTTGTAAACTTTGGGTGTTTAGCATTTCCGCTAGCACTCAAAGACATTGAACGATTCGAACGGCTAAATGCCGATATAAGCGTCAATGTTTTTGGGTTTGATGAAGATATTAGTGCTATAGTCGGCCCATACTATAGCACCAACATAGAAAAAAAATATCACATCAATATGCTTCTTATTCAGGACATGGATCGATCCCACTATGTGTGGATTAAAAATATTTCAAGGTAGGTTATAAAAACATTATAAATATTTCTTTTTTTGTTTTTAAATTTATTTCTGTTTGTTATTGTTTTTCAATAAAATTTGTTTTATAAGAATATAATGTATTATACTTATACACATTTCTTTTTTTTTTTTCTTTTATTTTACATAATTTCTGTAGACTGGCACGCTCCCAACTTACGAAGCAAAACTGCAAGGCATACTTCTGCAACAGCTGCCTGCAGTACTCCAGAAGCGGCGACATCATGGGCAGGCATAACTGTAATAAGGTCGTCACAGTTATGCCGGAGCAGAATAAGGCGACCATAGCATTTAAGAATTATGAGCGTAAGCTCTTAGTCCCATTCGTTGTCTATGCAGACTTCGAATGTATTTTAAGTAGTGTAGATAGTAGTAGTAGTGTTAATAGCAATAAGTTAGTTAGTAAGCATATACCTGTGGCCTTTAGTTATAACATTCATTGTAGTTAAGACAATAGTTTAAGTAAATTTGTAATTTATTCGGGGGAGGATGCTCCTACAAAATTCGTAGAATTTTTAGTTAGGGATATTTTAGATTTATATTATAAGTATTTGAGTGTTATAACACCGATGGCCTCCTTAACTCCTCAGCAGTCAATGCATCAAATTCAATGCAAAAACTGCCATATTTGCAATTTGGAATTGGGTGCAGACAGAGTGGCGGATCATTGCCACCTTACTGGACAATATAGGGGTCCTGCCCACAATAGCTGCAACCTACAATTCCAAATTGCAAGTTTTGTCCCCATATTCTTTCATAATTTTTCCGGGTATGACTGTCATTTGTTCATCAAGGAATTGAATTTAATTGATGGGGATATAAATGTGATTCCTATGAACAAGGAGTTATACGTCTCTCTTTCAAAGCATATCAGAGTTAGCGAGAAAAAGACAATTGAGTTGAGATTTTTAGATTCCTTCCGGTTTATGGCCGCAAGTTTGGATGACCTAGCATCAAATTTAACAGCGTCAGACTTCCACACAATCCACCAAATGTATCCAAGCAATAATGAATTTAGTCTTTTAACAAGAAAAGGTGTATTCCCGTATGAATACCTAAATTCATTAGAGCGACTTGAAGAAACTTCTCTTCCTTCTCGAGAGGAATTCTTCAGTCGCTTAACAAACAAGCAATGTTCGGTTGGGGACTATGAACACGCCGTTAAGGTTTGGCAAACATTCAATTGTCAAACTCTTAACGACTACATGCTTTTATATCTGAAAACGGATGTTCTTATTTTAACAGACATTTTTGAAAATTTCAGGAAAGTCTGTAAAAATATTTATGAGTTGGATCCATGCCAGTATTACACTGCCCCAGGTTTATCCTGGGATGC
This sequence comes from Myopa testacea, assembly GCA_949629155.1. Taxonomy (NCBI): domain Eukaryota; kingdom Metazoa; phylum Arthropoda; class Insecta; order Diptera; family Conopidae; genus Myopa; species Myopa testacea. Next base: position 12,947,788 of record OX451346.1, read on the forward strand.
CATGCTGAAAACCACTCAAATAGAGCTAGAGTTGTTTACAGATATAGACATGTATATGTTCGTACAGAAAAGTATAAGGGGAGGCATTGTCCAGTGCTCTAAGAGGCATTCAAAGGCTAATAACAAATATATGGTGGATTATGATTCCAATAAGCCATCAGAATATTTGATGTATTTGGATGCCAATAACTTATATGGCTGGGCAATGTCGCAATATCTCCCTTATGGTGGTTTTGAGTGGATTCCAAACGCTGAAGAATTTGATGTACAATCAATCCCCGAAAATTCATCTTTCGGCTATATTCTGGAAGTAGATTTAATTTATCCAGCTAATTTGCATGACGCTCACAATGATTTACCATTTTGCGCAGAAAATAAAAAATCTCCAAATGGTAAATTTGCGAAGCTGATAACTGATTTAACCGACAAGACTGCTTATACAATTCACTATAAGAATCTTCAGCAATGTCTGAAGAATGGTTTAAAGCTTTCTAAAATTCATAGAGTTTTAAAGTATAAACAGTCTTGTTGGTTAAAACAGTATATCGATCTCAATACTCATCATAGAACCTTGGCTAAGAATAATTTTGAGAAAAATTTCTTCAAATTATTGAATAATGCCGTATATGGAAAGACGATGGAAAATGTTGACAAGAGGAAAGATGTAAAAATTGCAACTGAATGGGAGAGTAGAGGAAGACGTTTAGGAGCTCGCGCATTGATTGCTAAGCCCAATTTTCACAGTGTATCATACTTCACTGAAGATATGGTGGCAATTCAAATGAGTAGAGCTCGATCCGTCTATAATAAACCAATTTACTTGGGGTTTGTTGTGTTGGAATTGTCAAAGTGGAAAATGTATGATTTCCACTATGATTACATGATTCCTAAATTCACAACAAACCTCAAGCTAAATTATATGGACACAGACTCCTTTATTTACTCAATTCGTTGTGATGATTTTTATGTTGATATTCGGGATGATATCGATTCGAAATTTGATACTTCCGAATATCCCTCCAACAATTCTTTCCGTATACCGCAGAAAAATGCCAAGGTTCTGGGTATGATGAAAGACGAGAATAAAGGGAAAATTATGAAAGAATTTGTTGGTCTGCGCTCGAAAATGTATTCCATCGATGTTTTTGACTGCAGACCTATAAAGAAGGCCAAAGGTGTAAAGGCCACCGTATTAGATAAGTTAAGTCTTAGTGACTATAAGCATTGTTTAATTAATAAGAGTATAATTTATGGAGACATGTATATATTTAGATCTAAGCTCCATAATATATATACTCAACATATTCATAAGATAGCTTTAAGTTCAATAGATGATAAGCGGTATATTAAGGTAGATGGTATCCACACTTATGCGTGGGGCCATTATAAGATAGATGTAATTAATGATTTAGATTTAAGCAACGATGAGGAATTTTTTGAAGATTTAGATTTTTAAAATTTCTTCATCAAATCAAAAACAAAATTTATAAATAAAAAAAAACAATTGTATATATTTAATTCCTCATCAAATCAACAAAATTTGTAAATATAAACAAATATATATACATATTTAATTCCTAAAAATTTGTAAATAAAAACAAATATATATATATGTATATACATATTTAGTTCCTCATGAACTTAAAAGAAATTTGTAAATAGAAACAAATTTGTAAATAAAAAATACATGTATATTTAAATTTTAAAATATTTCTTTTATTTCAAAATGGATACAATTTCTTAGGACTAATACATTTTAAGGTACAATTTTCAGTGTATGCATGACATCGTACAGAAGTTGGAAAAGTTTATATAATGTTAGGTTGAAGCAACTTAGATAATTTTTTTAATTTCACCGGTAACTGGTGTATATTCAAAGATTCTATCGTGGATGAGCACACAGTATGCAGATGTGCCAGCTGGAATGTTCTTCAATGTTTTGAATTCAATCCTAATATCAATAGGTCCAGTTTTTATTGCTTCGTTCTGATGTGTTACATCCAAAACTATTATCGGAGCTTCATCTTTAAATTGCTCACGTAGCAGCAGAGGTTGTGGTTCACGCATAAAATAACTTTGTTGGAATTTAGTATACATATCATATAGGATAGCATAACGATCGCTGTCGAATTTCAGATTAAGATCATCATAGGGATACGTATCCGAGTTAAGATGTACTTTTATATCGGTTAAATCACAATGCTTAAAATTGTTATCTTTCCTAAAGGCAATCAGAATAAAGCGTGGTCTCTCATTTTGTGCTGCTAGCTTTACATTCCACAAATGATTCGTTCCTTGAGTAAGAGACGGATTAAAATGACAATCCCAACTGCGAAATGATATTGTTAAAGGTTGGGCGCTCTGAATGGTTTTGAAAATTTTCAATTTTGTATAATCTGCCAATTTTATATGTGAAATTTTCCATGTGATGTTTGTTAGATGTAATTGTAATTTTTCATTTGCAGAAATCGAGTATACAGCATTTTCATCTGACTTGGAGCGTGATAAAATTAGCTCATGTTTAGAATTTACCAGAATTTTATTAAAGTCTTCAGCAAATCCGAGCAGATTTTTTAACGGCATACAGAAATTGAAATATCCGCTTTTTACTTCCAGTTCTTCATCAAAAAACCAGCCGGCATTTTTCAACATGTTGCTCTCATTCGTGTTCAGAGAAACATAATTCTTCATTGCAGTTGTTACACCCAAATGTCGGGTGCGATCAATTTCCATACCATTAAGCTCATAGCGAATCTCATCAAACAGATATGCAAGGAAATTATTTCTCAATTTACCATTTTTTGATAATGTTCCATTTTCTAAAGTGACAAATCCTTCGATATAAATATAACTCTCACTGGGCAAAACATAGAGATCTTGGTTTTGAATTGAAATTCTAATTTCATCGTTGTTTTTAAATGATTGCAAATACGGCGAATAGCTGTGATAATCTTTTTTAATAATACTATCATCGTAAATCGGTTTTTGTGTAACAGTTAGTATACCACTCATTATTTCTGTTTTAATACAAGTCCCAGCGATTTTAAAAATTTTTTGTTGTTCGTTGTTAATGTCCTGCCTTTATTTATTGATTGAGGATCCTTTAATCTTGATTGTTCAACCGCCAATGTAGGAATGATTGAAGATTCATGGGCGAGTGTGTTTTTATTGTAAATAATCATATTAATCGAGAGGTTTTAAATGAAGTCTTAGAGTTATTGTTTCTCCACAAAAATTAATTAATTTTCCGCTTTGATCGACAACCTTAACTGTGACCGAACTTATCTGTTTGGTGTTTACTGGTAAATAGATGACATTTTTCGGAATTTCGTCTATTTTATATCCAGAACTAACCATCACTGCAAACATATGAATTGTATGCGCTGGTTCGTTGTTAATATATGAACCGACCACAATGTTGCACTCAAGGTGTATTGCAGATATATTCGTTATATTCAAAGGTAAGTCTGATGCATGTGATTTTCCTGCTTCCAACTCAATATTACTGAAGCCCAATAATGAACCAATTGTGCGCCCCTTATTAAAATAAATGATATCTTTGCTGGATTCTACAACTGCTTGAAGTGTATTGCGATTTGCAAATATTTTTAGGCTTTCAGCAGGTTCTAACTTAGTATATTCCTCTTTAATATAATCAGCAATATCATCGAGTTCATATGAACCAACTGGAATTTCAATGATATGATTACCTATGTGAAACAAATTGTTGTCGACATCAACGTTAGGTATAGAATTGTAGCTGTGGAAATCAACGAGACCACACACATAGTTTCTGTCCAATTCTATAGGTGGAAAGTAATCAGCTGTAAGAATTGACTTGTTACCGCTCAGAGTAAGTGTTATAGACATCTCGAATGTTAAGAAAGAAATGAAATTAAAAACTTGAATAATGTGGTTTTATTTAAAAAAATTTATTTAATTCTAAAATACAAATACATATAAAAAGAATAAAAAATACAACTGCATTTTTAGAGTATAGCATTATTGTTAATCCAAGAGTTATGATCATTCGAAAATCCCAACCATTTAACAAGACATCTGCTTCCTTTGGTTTTGAGAATTTTTTCTACGAGGTATGTATTGGGATATCTTGTCTTCTGTAGTTCACTTTCATAGAATCCGCCTTTAACGGAATTGCCTTGATAGTCCTCCAAAATATATGTTGTTGGATTCGTGATTTGTATAGTCTTTATTTTGAAAATTTCTGTTGTCCAGTTCGGTGTATAGCCTTTCTCAAAAATGTGCTTATATTTACTGATTCTCACAAAGTCACCCTTGCGGAATTTGGGTTTATTGAAAATTTTTAGGTTATTATATGCAGTCTTTAATAGAGAGGTTTCATTGGAAGCGTTAACATTCTCAGGAGCCATTCTAATAGTTCTATGTATTTTAGCATTATATTTATCGACTAAATTTTTATAATTATCAATCCATCGATATGATCCATGGTAACTGAATTCCTTCCACATCATGCCTTTAAGGGTTCTGTTGAAACGTTCAACGATTGAAGCTTTTAATATACTATATGATGAGTAATGATTGATGTGATATTGCGCCATCAAATTTTTAAATTGATTGTTGAAGAACTCTTTACCATCATCGGTTTGTAGATTTTTTGGTATTCGTCCAAATTTTAATACGTTTTCCATAGCTTTTCTTACGTCAGAAGAGTTTTTAGTTTTTAGTGCTATAGCCCAAGCAAATTTTGAAAATGTGTCGATTACGGTAAGAAGAAAACGATATCCATCATTAGATGTGGAATAATTACCCATTTCCACTAAATCGGCCTGCCAGAGATCATCTATTCCCTTGGTTATTACCCGCCTTCGCTTAAAATTCTTACGAGCTTGCTTGTGAAGCTCTTCCACTAAACCTCTCTTTATCGACATTGGTTTTTCTTTTTCCTCTTTTCTATATTTTAGGTTTCTTTTTTAATTCCTCTATGTATCTGCGTGTATTTTGAGTTATTGCGAAGATATGATTTATGTCTTTGAAAATATTTTCCTTTAGTACTGTGTATTCCTCTCGTATATGATTGATTTCTTTGTAAATATTGTCTTTTAGCAATGCGTTTTCCTCTCGTATACTAGTGATTTCTTTGTAAATATTGTCTTTTAGCAATGCGTTTTCCTCTCGTAGTCTTATGTTATTCTGATCAATATTTCTGCGGATGGATTCCTTCAGCAATGTGCTCTCGTCTTGAATTTTCGAGGTAATTTGATTTAGACTTTCAGCGACAAATGCTTTTGTAACAGCATCACATTGCTCTTTAGGTTCTCCAACATTTTTTAAGCGCCTTTTCTGGAAGTTTACATTTCTATCATAGTCCACATTAAGGCCTAAAGTGTTTAGAATATTTCTTTTTAATTTTAATTGGTTTTCACCTTGCTGAGAATAATGACCGAACTTGTCAACGCTCATTTTAAGAATATTATTTTAAAAACTATTTTATAAAATGTAAGTTTTTTTCTGTAGGTATTCCATCATATGCTAATATTAATCATCAGTTGGTAATACTAAAGATGTATTATCTATATCAATAGATTTAATTCTTTTGAACTCTACGTCTAAGAATCCGTGTATGTTTTGAATTATTGTGTAGATATGTTTGAATTCCTTGTAAATATTTGCGTTTATTAATGAGTTCTCATCTTGAATTTTCGAGATAATCTGATTTAGACTTTCAACCACAAATGCTTTTGTAGCGGCATCACATTGCTCTTTAGGTTCTCCAACATTTTTTAAGCGCCTTTTCTGGAAGTTTACATTTCTATCATGGTCCACATTAAGGCCTAAAGTGTTTAGAATATTTCTTTTTAATTTTAATTGATTTTCACCTTGCTGAGAATAATGACCGAACTTGTCAACGCTCATTTTACGAATATTATTTTCTGTTATTGTATATAGCATTTATACAATTATATCTGCTTCCCTAAGTTCTTCAATTATTGAGACTACTTCATTATTATGATTGTTGTGACCAGCAGATTCAGATGATATTAATAATCTTAACCTATCCACCAACTCATTTGGATCATCCCAATATATATAATTTGGCTTGTGCTTATTAACACTCATTAAACCGCTTCCTTTGTGTGATGATGATGAAGATTTATTCTCATTGAATAACTTTTTTATTATTTTGTATTTGGGTGCTTTAGTCCCCATGGTTTGCTTAGTTGCGCTATAATCACGTTTATGGGCATTTGTAGTATGTAAAATTTGTTTGTACATTTGTAGATCTGCATTGTCATAATTTTTAGGTTTCTTATGGAATAATAGTTCAGATAATCCTGATGTTAAGTTCCAATTATGATTAGAAATAGATATTTTGTTATCATCTACTTCAAATGTTTTATTACCAATTCTCCATTTGCCATCTGAATCTCTATGTGGTCCATATAGAGTATCTAACTTATCCTGATTTTCCAATTCATATAAATGTGATATATTGCTAGGTGATTTACTAGCATCTGCTGTTGAATCCATTTGCGAGAAAAAAGGGTCTTCATCATCATCATCTTCATTACTCACAGTAATAGTGTTTGCAGTCTCATCTTTGAATGGTTTTTCATTTCTTACTTTAAACGGTGTGCTGGTTTTTAGAAAGAGTTGTTTGTTATTGGTTGTGATATTGCTTTTGTTGATCTTATCATTTGATTTAGATTGCTTGACTATTTCTTTTAGAGGTTTTGTGATGGGGCTAAATGTTTCTTCTAATCTTTTCTCCATATCAGCTTCATCTAATTTTAAACTATTAAATTTTTTCTTTAATACATTTCTAGTCTTTATGATGTCCTTAAGTACTTTTTCATCCATTGCGCACTCCTGTTGATTCTTATTGTATCAGGTTGATCAGCTTTTGAACAGCTTTTGATGAGGTCGAACTGCTTTTAAACTGCTTTTGAACAGCTTTGAACTGCTTTTGAACAGCTTTGAACAGCTTTGAACAGGTTTTGAACTGCTTTTGATGAGGTCGAACTGGTTTTGAACTGCTTTTGATGAGGTCGAACAGCTTTTGAACTGCTTTTGATGAGGTTGATCGGATCTTTTATGAGCTTATGATGAGGTTGAAGTCATATAAAGTACTAATATATAATAGAAGGATGCATGTGGTTTTATACTAGAATATAATTATCAAATCCCTTTCTATAACGCCCGTCATCAATTGGATCGTCTTTACTTATAACCACAAATCCATATTTATCTTTCCAACATTCTCTGCATATATTTGAGAACTTCTCAAATGACATATCTGTACCCACATGATCAGCGTAAATATGTTTCATATTCATTTCGTCTTGTTTGAACATAATTATTAAATTCGCATTATCACGTATCAAATGTTTAGGGATTCGTGTATATGTTTGGCATAAGTAAAAACTATCAATATTTTTATGTCGACCCATACAGAAGTATGCTCGAATATTATTTTGTTTTTCACATGCGACATCATCGAATATCATAATAGAGTTGCTTTTAGCTTCATTTGGTTCTAAAACATCTTCATTTTCGGAAAATGTATAGAAGCCCATGTTTTTTATCGGATCTATTAATTTCTTCAAGTATTCATACTTTGGTTGATATAATGACTTTGAGTACAAATATATATTGGCAAACTTTAGTCCATTCGGACTCTCTATTAAACTCAACATGACATTGGTCTTTCCACAATTTGAGGGACCAACAAGTAGCCCTCGTATAGAATTCGGCAGCAATGAACTGTGTCTTACATGTGATGATTTATTAGTCGACAAATCTAAATTTTTAACAATGATATTCTTGTCTTGTTTAACGAAACGCATTTTAGCAATTGATATATAAGCAGAAGCATCAGCCCTTTATATTCATTTCTATTGCAACTATTTAATTGGAAAGATATAAAATGGTTGTATGTTATAAAAAAAGTTTTAGTCGAAAACCATCTGTAGTTGGAAAAGGTTTAATAAATAATTTAATAGATGCACTTCCAATTGAACTTCATTTACCTGGTTATCAATTCTGCGGCCCAGGAACTAAATTAGAAAAACGTTTAGCAAGAGGCGATAAAGGAGTTAATTCATTAGATGCTGCGTGCAGAGAGCACGATATTGCTTATTCTCAAACTAAGGATCTCAATAAAAGGCACATTGCAGATAAAATATTGGAAGAAAACGCTTGGAAAAGCGCAAAATCCAAAGACAAAGGTTTTTCAGAGAGAAAAAACGCTTGGCTAGTTGCGAGTGCTATGAAAGCTAAGACTAAATTAGGTATGGGGAATACTCTTAGGAATATTAAGAAAATAAAGAAAACAATTAAACGAAAATGTACAAAAAAATACTTCACTAATGCTGTAAAAAACGCTATGAGGACTATTAATAAACAAAAACCAGACGATATTCGTAGCGCTATTAAAATTGCACGAAAAGTAGTAAACAAGTCCTTCAGAAAAAAGAAAGCATCAATTGAGATACCTCGTATCATACCCTTGCCGAAAAGAGGAGGTTTTCTACCACTGGTGCCAGTCTTAACTGCACTTGGAGCTCTTGGAGGTTTAGCATCTGGAGGATCTGCGATCTTTAAAGCTATTAATGCTGCAAAAGTTGGTAGAGAATTATTGAATGAAGCAAGTCGCCATAATAAAGTGATAGAGGAAATAACTGTGGGCAAAGGTTTATATCTGAAGCCATACAAGAAGGGATTAGGTTTATATTATAGTCCGCAATCAAAAAACCTCTAAGGAAGCTACCCAGAAGACCGCTCACAGACATCGACTTGATGGAGCATACAAAACAATTGCCACATTTTAGAGGCGTTTTCATGAGAGATAGTCTACCGAAACGTGTACGCCAGACAGAATGCGGAATCATCAACTTGGATTCATCGAGCGGTCCAGGTACTCACTGGGTAGCATACTATAAGAAAGGAAAAATTAATGAATATTTTGATAGCTTCGGAAATTTACAACCACCACAAGAAATTATAAAGTATATGGGAGAGAACATACGCTACAACTATACTCAACATCAAAATTACAATACATATAATTGTGGTCATTTATGTCTAGAATTCCTATATAATATCACTAAAAATACTCAATAAAGATTGTTTTATTTTATTTGAGCAGAAAATCAAATTGAGTTTTATTTTATTTTTTTAGTTAGGATTCAGGAGAACTAAACACTATACGAAGACCTGTTCCACTGTCTCTGTTTCACTGCTCCAATCCATCTCAAATGAGTTGTTTTTCACTGTTTATCTCGCTTCTCCATACACATACGCTTTTGGTGGTGTGTATTGTTTGTTTCTAGCCCAATTTCAGTTCTGCTTCCAGTGTTTTTCTACTCAAATTTAAAGTGTATAAATAATACGTTCCTCGCCTCTAACAATTTAGTCGTTGCAGTTATTTGGAACCAGCAAAAGATAAAAAACGAAAACAGAATGTCACCAATTCAGAATTCTTCATATTCTTTGACCGCATTAGAAGACTTCAACGAGAGGAATTATACGTTGAAGACCGTGCTAAGTATTAAAAATATGGAGCCGAACAGAAGCTATAATATAAAAACTGTTCGCAAGACCAAAACAAAATATGGCGAGCGGATTCTAATGGAAGTGGACGACAGCATCGTTTTTCTGCCGCCAAGATTCAACAACCTCAGCGACGAAACTATAACAGAATTTTCAAACGGATCATACTATTTGATGAAGGTAATGACGGCAAACAAGGATAATTTTCGTCTGGAGGTGATGGTGGACTTTCCGGAAACCAACATGTATTTTTAAGATATAAACTATATTGTGTAAATAAATAAAATATATTAATAAAAAGAGTTTATAAATTTTAAATAAATTTGTTTTTATTTGGACAACAAATTTTTTATATTTGATTTAGATTTTATTTAATCTGGAATACAATAACATTAATTTATTGATTCTATAAATAACACGTTCCACCATGTAGCATGCACAAGTGTCTGGTCCATCGAAACATTCGTTTGAAGCCCAACAACAAGATTTATAGTGATGTCCATGATTTGATTGTATTATAATTTCATGCTCGCAGCGGCTTAATTTGATGTAGCATTTCAGAATTTCATCATAATGCTCATCCAGCAATGCTTCTCTTTGTTTGATTAGAAATTCGTGAACTTGCTTCAAAAATAAGGAAATATTTACTTTATCCATGTCTACTCATCAACAATCCAATCTATATTGATGAGACATTTTTATTCTTATAGCGTATCAAAAGTATTTTCTAACAGCTTTCCCCCGAAAATTAAACCATATTGAGTTTACAAAGAATAGAATTAGTGCATGTACGATCATGTTCAAAATTTCATGCGTATACAACCATGTGAATGAGAAACACGTGCACGCTTCGAATATTTTTTTTTCCCACGGAAAGGGTCCCAAGAGTGTGCAGGACGTCGGCGTACCCAAATTATCACGTGTCTATGAATTAACAACCACAACACAGCAAGGAAAACTCCTACAACAACAGCTTCGACTATTCCGTCCGACCGCCTGTAGATTATCCCTTAAAAGGTCGACCGCAAACACGTGCATGTTTCCCTACTATCACACAACAGGTGATCAAAACCCCGAAATTACTACTGTGTGCCCAAACACTCACGCCTCATAGTGCAGGTGCTGATAAAAAAAAAAGGTTATCCCATTAAAATGTCAACCGAACCTTAATTTACGACTTTATTTAATTGAAATTCCACAGAACTTCGGAGCCAGATTGCTGCAGCTGGCGATCAAAGTACCGAAGTGAATCATCCCCTAAAATAAATAACAACACAACAACAACCACATAGCAAAATTAAAAATTAAAAAAATATTATAATTATAAATAAATAAATAAATAAATAAATAAATATATAAATATAAATAAATATATAAATATAAATAAATATATAAGTTATAAATTATAATAATACATACAAAACACTTGATCTTTAAATCTGCTATCACACAGCGGGCGAATCATACCCTAAAATAAATAACAACAACAACAACCACATAGCAAAACTTCTGACTTCTACAATAGCTTAGTACTTTACCGATATACCAAACACACGTCATATAAAAAGTCTAAAAAGTATGCTACGCTTTTTTCTTCCCTATTTATTCCCACCAAAGACAAAATCACAAATTCATTCCTAGCACTGAGAAATTAGTAAAAAAGATTAAAAAAGTATGCTACACTAAAAACTTCCCACTAGCGCCATCTACTTCGGTATAGCCAACGATCGGCACTCCTAAGCCTATATCGCAGACACAAGCCTAAATGAACATTCCAAAGCACTTATTCACGATGGCCATCTGGTGGACGATAGCATAGTTGCAAACCTATCGGCTAAAAGACAAACAAACCTAAGTTTGTATCACAGACACAAGCCTAAATGAATATTCCAAAGCACTTATTCACGGTGGCCATCTGGTGGACGATAGCACAGTTACAAACCTATCGGCTAAAAGACAGAAAATTACCCTAGAAAACACACCTAAAACCATATTTTAGCAAAGACACAATCCTAAATGGCTAAAAATGCAATAATCATTAAAAAAACCCCTAAAACTATACTTTCAGCAAGGACACAATGCAAATTATAGCAAAGGCACAACCCAATTTTTAGCAAAGACACACTCCAAAATTTTATTCCCACTTATTCCCACTTTTCCTTTGTTCTTGAACCCGCCTATAACCACTACTGCAATTAAACACAAAGCTTACAAAATTTAGTTTGCCATAAATTCTGTTTTCCTTCTCTTCATTATTTCGTTGTTCTATATACGTAGGTACATGTATGGTACTTTCTCTGGCTTTTCCTATGTTCCTCCTTCCTTCTTTCCAGCGCTCATCTCATGCCTGATACTTTCCACAGAGGCGAACAATCATACGGTAGAACTTCACTACGCCTCAACCACAGACTCAGACCGTCGCTAATTGCTTCAAGCAAAATAACTGCTTAACCCGAAGCTTGGCTGGCGGTTGTCCTGCATGTTTGCATGCAATTTTATACTAACAAGGAATAAACGTCAAAACAAACGTGGAGGTTATAAAATAACTTCATAAGAGACGCCAGTGAAGCAGTCACTCAGCCTCCCAGTTAGCCAACCAAGTTGTTGGCCAGTCAGCAGGGAAGTAATTTTGGTGTTGGTTGGTTGATCAGTTAGTTGCTTGCCTTATTTTTACCATTGTACAACTAAATTAATTAATTCATTAGTCATTTCTGAACGAAGCCTTGGAGCTTTAAAATATACCCAAGAGTAGGTAGGTCTATTTGATAGGGTAGGTAGAGTGATAAAGGGTTAGTTAGTAGAAGATAGGATAGGGAGGGTATCGTGATATAGACAATATGAAATGATACGATAGTAATATGAGAATAATATGATATGATAGAGTAGGATATAGTAGAAGAATAGGTAAGTAGAGAAAGAAGAATGCGGGGCGCTAGAGGAAGATAGGGAGATACTCGGAGATATACATACATATGTAGATTCAGGTGTCATAGGATCTGGTTAAAGTATAAATCAGAGCGTAGAGTACAGTAGGGTGTATGGTAGAATGGGGTGTACATGTGATAGAGTTCCTTAAGGTAGGCATGGTGGCAAAATAATAACTTAGGGCAGAGAGTAGATCGGAGAGTAGAGTAGAATATATTAGATCTGAAGATTAATTCACTATGTGGGAGTAATTTAGGTGGGTGAGTAAGTAGGTAAGTAAATAAGTAAGCTACAACTTAGTAAAGGACAGTGGGTGGTGTAGCAAGCTTTAGTAGACCCGATTGTTTTCTATACGTTTAATGTTGAAATTTTACTATTACAAGCTCTTAATGACGCTGTTCGTATTATGATTTCATGGTGTTTTAAATTTAAATTGTTTTTGTGTTTTTTCCTATGTTGCCTTTTTAATAGCTATTAATTAAAAGCAAATTCACCTGGCCATTTTCTATGAAAAAACAACGCAACAAAAAATGAAACGACTAAATTGTTCAATGTTGTTGAGCAAATTAATGACCATCAAAACAAAAACAATAACAACACAACCTCTGCCGTATATTTGAGACCATAAATAATAATTTCAAATTGCAACTCTACCCTTTTTTTAATTACAACCCTGGGAAGTGTTGCAAAATTCAGCGAATGCGCTAATATTTGAATATAAAATCTAAATTTTTGCAGCTATTATTATTATTAAATTATTATTGTTAAGTTACTTGTATATATAAAATATGAGGATCAGTATTACATAATATTAAAAACAAAGATGTTTTACATCACACTTAAATAATTTTTTACATCATTTTTAACATCAACATTAAACAGACACATTTTTAATGATGAAAATACTAAATTAAGCACAGAGAAATTATTTGTTTGCCGAGATTTTATTGTTTTGGTGTTGTAGTTGTTTTTGTTGTATTGTAATGTTATATTGTAATGACAGACAGACACGCCCAGCTGGCAGATTTTCCACAAGAATATAACACCGTGACAATAGTGAAAGCATGCCTCTGACGTCACTGCTGCCAACACTGTTTGCTGCATTCGCTGCATCGCACTGTTTTGTGATGTTGACGTAAACATAAAAATAATGACATCTTTCATCTTTCATATGAAGATTATAAAAAATGAGATTGTAAAAGAGGGAGAGAGACAGAGATATAGGTGGCAGGTAATGCAGGATATGTAGTACAATACGAAATAGTATGATAAAGAACGAAGTATTCTATGATGAAGTGTAGTATTGTAAAATATTGAATGAAGGTAGGATGTGGATTAAAAAAAAATTTCTAAACAAAGCAACTGGGAAGAAAAACCTGATGCACAAAAAACAATAAAGAAACGTGCAAAAAGCCGAATTTTTATAATTTGCCCCAAAAAAATTAACCGAAGCATCAAAAAAGGGCAGGAAAATGTAAAAAGCTACTGGAAAAACCGAAATCAATACAAATTAGAGCAAAAAACAACATTACGTCGATTGTTTAGTTAAGTCTTTTAGTTTGTAATTATTGTGTAGACACGCGTTGTAATTTACAGGACATACACTCAGTAGTATGAAAACAAAAACGATAAATAAGAACAATAAAAGGAAATCAAAAACGAACAGCAAAACAAGAAAGAGTACCCTCGAAGAAAGGACAAATTTGAATAAAAAAAGGGCGGAAAAAATGGAAAAAAGTGAGAAATTAAATGAAGAAATGCCCGTGCTGCTGCTGCCACAATAAAAAGCTTAACAACGCGTTGGCAACCCTTCGAATTAAATGGTTTTCGTTACGCTGCAACCTTGCATGAAATTAGGGTGATTTTTTCCCCCTTGATTAAGGGAACATTTTATGGTTTTGTTGTTGTTTTTTCCAATTCGTTTTTCTTTGTTTACAATTCACTTTCAATTTCTTTTTGTCTTTTTTTTGCGTCTTTAAAATGCATTGAATTGAATACAATAAACACAAAAATTTGTCGACAGAAGTCAATTGTTTTTTTTTTTGCTGTTTGCTTTCTTTGGTCTCACATTTGTGCCACTCCCACTAATTTTTGAATTTAAGCATTTAACTTAACGTTTGTTTGATTTTTATCAGACTTCGGAATTACTTTTTTCATTACTTTTCTCGACACCCGCTCTTTTATATCATTCTCTCTTTTATACTCCTTTCTTGGAGAGACCAAACGAAAATTCTTTAAAAATTATTCCTCAACATGCTGATGCTGCTGTTTCTCACACATACACACACACACACACTCTTTTCTGCCCGTTTTCTTAATTATGTCACGTGTTGACGTGTGTCTCACAAGAGGAACGTTGGGACATTTATTTTGGTTCCTCCCCTCCCTCCTCCCGCCGGCCGTTCTACTCAACCGTCCCACTTCCATCAAATTACTGGACGAACATGTGTTCGCTTTAATCGACTGAGAGTGAGAAGTTTATGTTGATGATGTGATGCTGATGATGTTTTAAGCTGTTCCAACTTCGGGTATCTAAAAATTTCTTTACTGCTTGTTAGCTTCTAATTTGTAGTCTTAAAATTGCTCATCTAAATTTACAAATTTTGCTGAGAAATTTCTCAAGTATAAAAAGGATTTCAATAAAGAAAACAAAGACTTTTATAAAATTAAGAAGAATACAACTTGAAAAATTAGTCTCAAAAATGATGAAATTCTCTACTGTGATTAAGTTAGAGGAAAAATATTTTAGAATTTGTAATATTAATTTTGATATTAATTCCACGATTAAAAAAGGCGTTCATTCATTCATTTTTTTCAGTTTTTGAGAAACATTCGTCTTAAAGAAGTTTTTGTTTTTAAATTACAATTTTTTTTTTATAGTTATTCTTTATTCAATTTTTGTTCTAGGTTTACGATTCAAAATACACATAAAAAAAATGCCGATTGACTTAATGTCTCAATTCTGTATTAATTAATTTTGCGTTTAAATCAGCAGTGTTTCGCCCCGCGGAAATACCGCTTCGCATTCCTGCTTCTTCTTTATGCAAGAATTTAATCAAATTTAGTTGGAATCGTGAATGGATCTAAAGGAAGCTTAGAATCTAGAGGAACAAAAGAGTGGGACAGGATGAGTATGACGCCATTGTCAAGAGTATGACGCAATATTAGGTGGGTGATTTGACGCGACATAAAAAGTTAAACTGCAGGAATGAACTGTCAACATCGAAGGATTAGAAAAGGGAGTGACGGAGAGAATAAGAGAAAGAAAGCGAGGAAAACTGCATTGATTATCTATTATTGTTGTTGTTTGAGTTGAGTTTCAACGTTCGTTTTGACTCAGTTTTCGCTGACAACATATAATTTTGAGAGAAAGAGAGAGAGAGTGAAAGATAGAGAGAGAAATGTAATACCTTCAATACCTCTTGATTCAGAAAATTCTTTAAAATTTAAGACTTGTGAAAAGAAAAAAAAAAGTATGATGGATTTTAATGGTGATGAACTCTAAACTCACTTCCTTCACTAATTGGGTGGTCGCTCGGTAACACGCTGTATCATCATCTGAACTGAATCTAATTAACTACACATTAGCGTGGGTGACGTCAACGAAGGTGTCACCCGTGATGAGCACCAGGATGTGACCACGTAATTAAGAGAGCAACTCTGGTCACTTTAGTGTTGCCAATCTTGCTCCAAATGCAAACACGTTGTCGTTGTTGTTGTAGGTTTCAAGTATGAGAGCAACAGTAAAAACAACACCAACGACAACAAAATTAACAACAACAACATTGACAACAAGGACAACAGGAAGAAGAATAACAAACAACAATAACATTTGCAGTAACAACAGCATCATCGTTCCTCGCGCTCTTCACTTTCCAGCTGGACATCAAAATAATGATGATAAACTTAGTGATGTCCACCAAAAACCAAATGAATCACTGGACGATGACGATGGTGATGACGACGACAGCTTGGCCGCTGATGATACTCCTGAGGTTGATGTTTATGTTGATGTAGACGCGGCTTGTTGAGGTTTTTTTTAAGCTTTGTTGTTGTTGTTGTTGATGTTGCTGCTGCAGGTGCTGCGTCTGTAGAAATCGCCGCTGTTGCTGTTATTTTTGATGCTCTTGATTTAATTGCTTCTTTAGAAATGCGAAGAAAAATTGTCTGAAAATCCTCATTAATGAGGATCTAAGAGCTCAGCATAATAAACTCCGACTACGAAAGAAGGGAACCGGCTGAAGAGGAGCGGCATTAGTTTGGGTGTCGTAATTTAAGCTCTCGAAAACATAAACTGTATTAATTAACCGTCGACGTTCTACACTTTGCAACACTTTTGGAACAGTTTTGAACACTCAAGTATTTAAAGAGAAATAAATAAGGAAATAAAAAGTAGAAGAAGAATGTTTTTTTTTAATTTTAGATGAATTTATTAGCAGATTCTGTGGGTTTTCAAGGATAAAGTACAACAAGGTAACGCAAATCCGTTCAGAATTAAAACTAAGCGAAAGTCGAAGGAAGAAAACCCCTGAAAAGTTTAGATTTCCAAAAAGCAACTTCTGCAGCTTCGTCATGCGTCAAATGCAGCATGTCTTGTGTTTAGATGAAGTCTCTGAATGAACTTTTCTACTTTTTCTTCTGGTTTTTCATGTGTTTTAAGTGCATATGTACCTCCTGACAAAAGGCAACCTCCTGCAGCAAGCATCAAGCATGTCAGAAACAATTACAGCATCCCGGCTGCTGGCTCTCTTCTCCCCCCACAATTTGCCCCTTTTGCTCTTTGCCTATTACGGCGTTAATAATGCCACCGTAATTGGTGCGAAAAATTGTTTATTAATGTTCACATAGCAGATGAAGGATGTTCACATGCAGCTGGTCGAGGGTTAAAGACGACGAGTAGGTGGGGGAGTACGGGTGTGGCAAGGGGCATAACGACTGCGCGCCATGACAACGCGGCGCGCGTACAACATAAGATGAGGCTGCAACTGAGTTCAGTGATTTTGCACAATTGATAGAAGATTATAATTTATGATGCCTGAAAATAAAACTCATTCCTCCCTCTACTCAACCCCTCAACACTTCTTCAGAATACTCCATACTTAACAGTGGGTGGTTGAGCCTCACCTAAGTTGAATATTACACTGAATATTATGGATGAATTATAATGCTAAACATGTTAATATAGTCGCTAAAATACAGAGCATAAAGTGTGGTAACTTGAGTTTAAGAGGTCGGCCACTTCTCTGACTACCCGCGTATTTTATTATCGACTTGATTAAGTTTCTTAGAGTCCATATACGGTTAGTCGGTTTGAGACCCTCTCTTAAGTAACTTAAATATTAACTTGATTCTGAACAAAACTAACTTCAAAACCGAATGTTTAAGCTTATCCCTTTAGTTCTGTTTTTATCGTTTCTAATGCTTCTTTAAACTGCACAATTTGTCTATATTTCAAATCATTTCAATCATTAGTTTTATTTGTCATTTTATCGAACTTTCTTAGAGAGAAAAAGGAAAGTCTTGAGAAATTGTTCCATTCATTCAGATGGATTCTCTCAACGTTCCTCTGTCAATAAAACACACACATTCTTCCCCACTGCTTGATGCCCCTCTCTCCATGATGTCTATCTCCCTGATTCCATTTTCTGTTTTCGGTTTGATTTCACTCAAAAAATACAACACGAGAAGCTTCTGAGGTGTTGCGTTGGAAAATGCTTAATTTAATGGAATGAGACTAAATTTGCCCGTATTATTTCAATGCCATTTTAATACCCTACACATCATAATGCACGGAAGGAGGCGTGGTAGATGTAGGAAAATTATATACTCTAGATCAGCATCACCTTCTGAGTCGATTAGCTCTGTCTGTCCGCTTTTTTGCCTGGTGTGATTCTTAGGGAGCGAATTCGCTCAATAGACACGCCCTCTTTTTGTACAAAAACTGAGGGGGGCATTTTTCGAAACCATGTAATCGGTTGGCGTTGGAGTAGGCGTAGTACGCCCACTGTTTTATTCGACATACAAGAAAGAATATGGGAGTGTAGAGTATTTAAACTTTAGCCATACCGAAGGTAGCACTACTTCTGGTTTTTTCTGGTTTTTTCTAAAGTGTTTCCAATCAATTAGTTTTCTAATTGAATAAGAAAAACTATATAAACTCTGTTTTTGTCACTCAGTCATTCTCTCATTTTCGAGTGATTAAATTTGCAGAAAAAAGTGTCAGGGTTTTCAACACGCTCAATCTATTGAATTCATCCACTCAAAGGATCAGCCTCAGCTAGTTAACCAGTCAGTCCAGACAGATATTCAGTCATTCCTCACGCAGTCACTCAATCATTCATTCACCCAGTCACTCTTCCATTCTTTTCACTTCAAGAGTAAGCTGCAGCTTTGTCGTGTAGTGTAGTGTAGTTTTTGTGCTTCACTTCTTCAGGGGTTCAATGGATCGGATGGCTCATGAGGATGGCAGAGCGAAGCGTAGAAGTGATGAGATCTTAGAGTGGTTACCAAGTGATGATTATTTGTTGTTGTTTTTGTTGCACGATATCATCTGCTGAGTTGCAAATATTTAACATTTGAGTTCTGTGGGTGAGAAAATAATTAGCGAATATTTCAATATTACATCCGCTCGTTATTTAATTTCAATTTAAATTCTTTAATGCTTCAATTTAAACAATGATTGGTTTTGTGCTATGATTGGTTTTGTAATATTAAAACTGTTAAAATTAATGTACTCCTGGATCATCTCTTAAGGTTATGTAGAAATATAAGATTGCAATTGAGACATTTTTGTCATCTAATCTCAATGAACTGAGTTGGTCAAAGCGAACTTTTCATCATATCTTACTTTTCATTAAGAGCTACGGACATTCAAATAAAGTGAGCTATCGTGAGAGTGAGTGAGCTACTGTGACAGTGAGTGAGCCCTCATGTTGTTCGTTCACCTTGTTGTTTGATATTCTCTCGGCAACGCAATCGACTGGCAATCAACCGCCAAACAATTAAAAAAGTCGCTTATCAATTCAACTGATTTAAAGGGAAGAATAACATCTCTACAGAAAAACATATTTCTCTATGTTTTCATCGATATGTTGTGGTGTGTGTCTTCAAGTCTTCAGTCTCCTTGAACGAGAAGATCTGAATTATTTGATAAGCAATTCTGAGTTCGCACAAGCGAAAGTATTCAGAGCATGTTGATTGTTTCGCAATCGCTGGCTGTCAAGTTTTTGTCCTTTATAAAGTGCAACATTTTATTTACACGAGTGTGAAGTAAATAGAATAGGAGGGTAAAAGGAGAAGGAGGAAGGGGAGGAGGGACATTTCACTAAACAAATACTCACTCGCGATATGACTGGAGCAGGAATCACTTAACTATGCTAAAAGCAACAGATTTCCGCAGTGATAAGATTTCGTCAAATGAAAAACTAAGTAAAGTAACGTTTTTGTTTTTCTGGATGGTTGTTTGCTTTGTTGCTGTAAAGGGCTGTTTATACATTTTTTAAAAACAAAGTGAAAGTGAAAATACGGTTCTCTTATAAGTCCTTATTGATTTTTTATTTTTTATTTAATTTTTTTTTTATATTTATGCCCCACGCCCCAAGGTTCCATTATAAGGCGTAGAAGTGGGCATGACTGATGTTAGTACAAATGTGTATATATTCTTGATCGATGTCATTGCCTGAATCGATTTAACACCGTCTGTCAAACATATGTATATACTTCCAAAAACAATACTGGATACCCTGCCATTCGTGGGCGTGGTCCTTCCACTTTACCTTGATAAATTCTACCAACACTTTTGTTTAATATTGTAGATTAAGAAATTGAAGCAACTTTATTCCCGATTGCGTATAATTATCATAATCAAATAATAATTTTATTTATGTATCTAGAAGTACTTTTATTTTATTTAAATTTGTTTAAGTCTCTTAAAATTTAGTTCACATATAAAATTATTGAGCTCATAAAAGTATACAATAATATTTTCACATCGTGTCAGGTAACATAAACAGTTAAATCAGCAAAAAAAGAACACTGAACACCCAAATTCGCATCTGTGTAGAGCGCTTTTTAAGGGTCCACTATAATCTTGCATAACAATCAATACTGTTTTATGTTACATCTACGAATACCAAGTACCATAATAACAACAACAATAACATCAACAATAACATTTACAATAACAACGACAAGAAATATATCGAGTATTTGAAAGGCTGCCATAAAACCAGGCGGCATTTCCACATGTCATGTTTTATGGTCCAGGTACATGACACTGCTCTAAAATAACCATACGCATCGATACATCGATAAATTTTGTAATAATAACAATACGTAAAATAGCGACAACTACAACAACAGCAACAACGGTGAGTAGAAGCGGGAGTTTAATCAAAATAGCAATAAAATTCGACAGAATCGTAGCAAAACGAAGGACAATCAGCTTTGTTAATGCAGGCAGACTTACGGCAACAACAACAACAATAAAAGTAAGCAACAGATGAACGCATAAATAACAATACAAACAAACAAATACAAACACACACCCGCACTAACGACAACAACAACAGCAGCACATATCTAATTTGAATGGCAATAAAATCCATACTATTTTAAAGCCTGAATTATTTTAAGACGTGTGAGTTATTTGCACAGTATACATACGTAAGTATATGAGATCGTGTGGGTGTTTGTGTGCATGTGTATCTCTGCTCAGTTCACAACAATAATTGCATAAAATATTGCATATTTTAAGGCCATCATTTAATACAAGAATATTTGTCGACATTCCATTTAAAAAGCAGCTGAACAAAATATTATCATGTATGTGTATCGTATGTGTCTATGTGTATGTGTATATTATTGTGTGTATGTGTTTATGAGAGGGCCTTTGTTGTTGTTGTTGGTATATCTACACATAACCCATCATATTTCCATGTCTGTCGTTCATTCGTTTGTACATGATTCCGATTATTATCAATCATTTCCACAATTTGACTAATTTTTATCTCTACTCTGACAGCGCCAGTTAACGATACACATTACGCAACAATACATAAATATATCATTTATAAGGACACATTTTGTGGCTTGATGTATATATTCAGCTTTAAGCTTAAGTTATTAAAATTTATAAGTGACCAGGAACCTACAGAACTTTAGTTTAGAGATGTTAATTCTATGCTATTTATGATTTCTTCGCATTCATATCGTTTTTTAAACTCTTCTCTTGGGCCCTCGTAATTCCTGTTAATTCTAACCTTATCAGTGACTTATTACGAATTATATAGTAAATTATAATTGAAAAAACTCTTTAGCCGAACGGAATATGAACAAAGTTCGATGCAACATGCAGTCATGTAGTAGTTGTTGTTCTTGTTGTTGTTGCTGCTGCTCTTTCTGTTTTAATCCATTAGAATCAACGTGAAAAGTTTTAATATAAAAACTTCATAATAAATTCGAACAAACGACCGGAAAATAAAAATTCAGATGCGCACTCTGAACACGGTTTGGTAATAAATTTGTAACAACAGGAGCAACAACAACAACAGTTGAGGAACACCAAACAAATCCCAAAACAAGTTCCTATCGAATCCAACCTTCAAACCGTGTGCAACACATTCTTCTCACTCGCACTTTTGGTCTGTGTTCTGAGTATCGAGATGAAGCTTAGCAACTGGAGTAACTGCAACACCCAAAACACGTCCAGTGCACGTCGTCCGAAGTCCACTTCCGCCCACCCACAGGATTATTTAAGCTACACAGCAACAGAAGCAGCAGCAGCAACAAAGTTCAATTCAATTTGCGTTACCTATATTCGGACTGGCATTCATGTTCCTTTATTGCTCCACTTGTTGTTGCTATTGTTTCTTCCTCCCAACAGCACCATTCATAAATTTATTGTTAGTACCGTGTTCCATGTTCGTTGTTGGTTGTTCAGTTCGACCAAAGTGGGTGGCGTTTGGGTAGCTTCGGTGGTCAGTGATGGTTAGTGAGTTATGGAAATTTGTTACATACAATTTATATACACACAAAAGATATACATATATGTACATATATGGTATATATGTATATTTTGTGAATATTCTTTTGAACATAAATATATTCGCTTGCGCGATTGCATAAACATTTTAGATTATAAGCTCCTTGCCGATTAAGTCACGTACAAAATTCTTGGTACCCATTATGCACCGAATGTATTCAGCTTCCAGTGGTGTTTAGTACATTACAAAGTGATCGAAGTGGTCGTCTCTTATATTAGAAGGCACACAAGCATCAACCACCCACAAATAAATTGAATAAAAAGATCTACGAAAGATTAGAATAGATTACAGAAATTATTAATCAATTAAAAGCTTTTAAAATTAATTTTTCAGTTTAATACCAAATAATTAATAATCACAGAAAAAAAATAATAGTTAAAAGCTACCTGGTTTATTTGTTATTAAATGTGATCCTCTGTATCGTTGGATGGAAAACATTTTCCTAGACCTTCGATCGTTACACTAAAATTTGCTCATAACTTTCAACTCAAAAATAAGAAAGAATCGAGTAAAGAATAGCAAGACTCTACTTTTTTATAGTAACTTGACACTGATTTAAAATAAAATTCCTTCTCAAATATTATGAGTATAATAAATATAACAATAAATATAATAATATATATTACAATAAATAAATATATAAATTAATATAATACCGGGTATTCATTAATATAAATATGTAATAAATAAATATATAATAAAAAAATATTAATATAATAATAAAGTTAATAAAACTCTTACAAGTTTCATCTACACTTTAGACACTTCGCTTTTTCTTATCCCTTCATCATTCTCTTCTTTCCTTCGCTGAGTAAATTTAAATTGAAAACTTTAAAATCTTCAACTCATTCGATATCTAGGGAACTTATTGTACTTTATTGTCAATATTATAAAGTCCCCTACTTCCCTGACTGCTCTTCGACTTAATTATGGTATACTCTAAAACTACCTTGAAAGCAAGGGTTGACAAGGTTAATATGAAAATGTATGTAGACTCGTAGGTTCAGCTCCATCATGCCATACATTTTATTTATTTCATGCTCTATAAATCTTTTCAATTTCTTTCATTGCATTGCCGCCTTTACGTCTGCTACTGCAAGGACTCAATCCTGCACTCGTCTCCGGCACACGCACTCACGTCACCTGAACCTCGTTGGGTGCAAGGCCTCACCCTCAGATAATGTGGTCGAAGGGCGGTCAGGTGATACGCGGAGCAACGCAATCGGTAAGTGAAGAGGACCCGTCCTCCGATCATAAAACATGATCATCGTAAATGAATAAGAGAATATTTTAATTCGTACTCGTATTTCAATCTTCCTACTTCCGTCGACTTCAGACTTCATCCGATAGCAACGTCGAAGCAGCTGCGCGAAGGCCACACCACCGTTACCACCACCCTGAGTAATGGGAACACTGGGCTGTACCTCAAGGACTCGCGTACCCTGAATGTGACACGTAAGTCGGAAATGCTTTTGCTCAACACTTCTTCGCACTCCAATGCGTCGCCGTGGAATGTCGAGAAGTGCAGCTGCCGGGCTGCATCTGAGTAGCATCGTTAACGGTATCTTCTTATATGTTCCTTTTCACTTATTTCCTTCCCCGCATTCTTCTCGTGCAGATGCTCCGATTGTGTCATTAAATCTGGGCGCCCCGCTTGATCCCAACAACCTCATGAAAGGCTCTGACGTATACCTGGAGTGCGATGTGAAGGCGAATCCGGGCATCACGCGTGTCGAGTGGTACCACAACGTAAGTCGATCCGAACAGTGATCACAGCTCAGAAATGCTTTTGCCTTGCTTTTGTATACTCTTGCTTCGTTTCGTGTCCTTTATAGTTCAGGTTTTTGTCCCTGTTGCTTGTGTTTCTCGTAGATTTTGTTTTCATGCGGGCATTCTATAGAGCGAAAAATTCTCTTTAAAAACGTACAGGATAATGAATGGTTGTTGCTTCCTATCCTCAAGTGTTCGGTGTTATTGATTCGTTGCCAGAAAGAAGGCTACACTTTTAAAAGCGTCACTAAAACTTTAACGAATGATTTTTCTAATACAAACTTAACTTGAATTTTAATGACTAATAATGATTTTCACTCTAATGCATCTGTGCTTAATAAATAACAATTCAGCTCACTGCGCCTAAACGTATGGAAAATCAGTATGAAGTGTACTAAACACAAGACAATCATGTGTTTCTGTTCTGAAGACAATAATACGAAGTCGTAAATAATGCAAGTTATTATTTATTATTACCAGGAATTACGAACTCATTCATTTAATCTGGTATGTGTTTTAAGTTCTCTCTAATGTTAAGATTCTCGAAAATTTCAATTAACTTGGACCACAGAATAAACAGTATACAGAATGCGCATGTCGCCCAACGAAGCAATCTGAATTATTGGTGCGGGCCGAAAGCAATAGGGGGATAACAAAATTTGGTTAACAGAGCTTTGTCGCTGTTAATTTGTCGGGCGACGAAGTTCTCTGCTGTTATTAGTTGGCAAGTTTCATTAAAAGAGCGAGTTCAGTGCACACTCTACCAACAAACACACATGATATGAGAGTGCTGTTTCTCTTGTTCACGTTCGTTCGAAGATCTTTTCGAATGAGTATGAAGGGATTGGAAGATCGACTTTGTTTCTTTTATTTTGCACTAACAATGCTAGCGAATATGCGTAAGAAGAGATAATCGATGCAGCACTCGTATGTTAAGTAAAGTGTGAAAGAAAGAATCGATCAATTTATGGTGTACAGCGGGGGTTTGAAAAGAACGGTGCGATTCGTCTTCTTTTGTTTCTCTTACAACAACAAACCATGTGCCGTCCGTCCGTCTGCGTTTGTTTTCAATTTTGCATTTTATGGGTTTTGGAAGAGATTTTGCTTTTCGTAACTTTGTTCTGCTTCTTGTACGACGCCCAAGCTTTGTAAAGCGCTGGCACGATCTACGTTGCGAGCATAGTGTGCTGTTGAAGAATTTGAATAGACAGATGATCTACTTTAGTCGGCATATCAGCACATTAAATACGTTATACGAGTAACATTAAAAAGTTAATGGAAACCCTGTTATAGGGTTAAACGAATGTTTTTTAGGAATTTGAAATAACACGAGATAGAAAGCAAATATAATTCCGTTTATAAACATTTTTTTAACAATTCATAGATTATCAATATTCTATGCATTTTTCTCGTGATTTCTTCTTTTTTTACACAGTAGTTTTGTTTTAGAAAACGAAAAAAGTGCTAGTCGACAATTTTTTAGGAGTTTGATATGCCTGCGAAACACATTCCTACATCTTCCTTGTGTAAACATATACATATATTTGCAAAAACATATATATTGTAAGGGTATGTGTGTACATATTTATAGTACAATAGTAGGAATTGAGGGAAAAAGTCGACTGAGCAACGATGATACCGAATGATGACGAAGTTGCCGTCGGGAAATGTTGATCAGCTCACTCGGTTCTGTTAGAAACACCAAACGAGTTGAACTTTACAGAAACAAAGGCTGTTAAATGCTGGTCGTAATATTATTAACAGCGGACGTAATGTTAAGTTAACAGTGGTCGTAATATTGCGACCACGGAACAAAATTTTTTTTGTATGAGATGCGCATTCTGTATACTGTTTGTTCTGTGCTTGGACTTAATAGTATAGGATATAAAATTAAGTTTTTGGTTATTTATTACCTTTTAAAAGACGCATCTGAAACTATGCTAAGGATTTCTGAAAATTAGTAGAGAAAATTATAAAAGCAACTTCAGCAACTCTAAGAGAGTTGAATGGAAATTTATTGAGACTATTTTTTGAACAGTGTAACGTTTTAGGTAAAGCATGGCTTTTCTATTTTTAAAGAAATCGGATTTGATACCCATTATTCACTAAAAACCCTGTAAAGTCTTCATTGGAAATGAATTTGATATCATTTTTGTTGTCCTCATTACGAGATGTTGGGTTATTAATTCACGTTTCGTTCACACAGAGTATAATTCACATATACTTTTTAATCTAAGTTCATGAGTGTCAAAAGCTGTAAGAACTCGTATATTAACTTGATTGAAAATCATGAGAAATATAATTGAATAGTGGTTTTAAATTTTAATGCTGAGCCAACTGAGTTTACGACATTTTGTTTTGAAAAATTACTATTTTTTATAATTCTCAGCGTGTTTATTATTATTCACTTAATTACTTGAATTCGTTGGAAGGACCTTCAGATTACTAATCTATTTTATGTACCGAGTCTGCCTGCAGAGTAAGAAAAATGTCCGGAAATCACAAAATTAAATGTGAAATAATTCGATTCTATATCAAGTGATATTACTTCCATTTAAGTCATGGTAATCATAACTTTATTTCCACAAGTAAGTATGCGGCATTTTTTATTTTATAAAAGCTAACAACAAAGTTTGAAAATTTTTGCTTAACTATGTTAAACAGAAAACACGTGAGAGAAGAATATATTGCAGAAAATCCTCAGTGTTGGTAACTGACTTGTTAACATGCAACAACTTCGCTGCAGCTGATTGCGTGTAGCTTTTTCATTAGATTTTCTTTCTTTTTTTTCTGGACACCAGCAATAAAAAAGCCAACAAAAGCAGTTGTAAATTCCTCTGTAATTTCTTCTTCCTCCTCTCTTCAATCCTTTCCTCTTCTCTCATCCCTTTTCCGATTGAAGTTTTAAGTCCACTGGCAACACTTACATATGTAAATACAAAGCTACGTACATACACTCATACATACATACATACATACATACATACATACATATTGTAACACAAAATTTGTGTCACAGTGTTTTAATCACATATGAATCTCACTCTTATTATTAAGCGACCCTTGGTTAATTCATTTTTTTTACCGCCTCATGACCAAGGGTCATTTCAACAAAGAAAACATAGATTTTAAGCATTTAGGTTACACTATCCCTAGTAATAATTCTTAATTCTTAGAAACTAGTTTTCAAGAAAATACGATAGGGAACAACCCTGACCCACCGAACACACACCGTAACAGCCCTGATAAAAATTTGAGTGACAAAATTGCTTTGACACGATCATGCCACACACGAATATAATTCGTGCGGACTTTGCAGTCGCCGGTCCATATAAGGGACGGTAATTCCAAAACACGGCGAGTCAAAAAGCGTTGGTACTAAGTAAGTGGGTGCATAAAAAAAGAACCAAAAAACAAAAAAAATACCTACTCAGCCGAACTTTTGGCTCCTTTTGGCACTTGTGGCAATCTTTTCTTTTCCTATTTTCTTTTCTTTCGCTTCCCCCCCCCCATCGGGGTTCGGCTTCGGCTTTCCCGACTACGGTCATCAGGCTTCGGCTTTCCCGACTACGGTCACCAGGCTTCGGCTTTCCCGACTACGGTCATCAGGCTTCGGCTTTCCCGACTACGGTCACCAGGCTTCGGCTTTCCCGACTACGGTCACCAGGCTCCGGCTTTCCCACGGCACCGGCCGAACCAACCACTGGTGGTTTACTTGCAGAATTGTAAGCAGGTAAGCCCTTAGTGGCTGCGCGCATACCGCATACACTCGGTACCCGAATCGCAGCGAATTGGTCGCACTCCTGTAAGCTACCAACTCCCTGCCTTCGGCCATACCAGTGGATACCATTGCAAGTCAACCGCGACTTGAACCGAATACACAACCCGTAACGTAGCCTACGTCATTAGGCAACCAAGACGCAGTGACGTCATTCCGCGAACCGTAGCGTAACTCAGCCACCGCGGCTTTTAAACCGATTACGCAAACCGTAGCGTAGCCCACGTCATTAGGCAACCGAGACGCAGTGACGTCATTCCGCGAACAGTAGCGTAACTCATACATCGCGGCTTTTAAACCGACTACGCAAACCGTAGCGTAACTCAACCCAAACCGAATACGCAACCCGTAGCGTAACACCAGCAGTTTCGCTAGTAAAACTTGTACACTAGCGACGCTGCTGCGCGATCATTGTAGGAAATATTATTGTAAAGTATTTGTAAGTAAATAAATAATAAACGATTTTCCGTCCGAGCCAAATCCTTCGTGATTGGTGAATTTTGCTGGCGCTACTACGCCAGCAGTGAGTAATTCGGCAGTAAAATCAACTGAGGGTTACGAGTCCCCTTGGTGAACC
Organism: Myopa testacea; assembly: GCA_949629155.1. Classification (NCBI taxonomy): domain Eukaryota; kingdom Metazoa; phylum Arthropoda; class Insecta; order Diptera; family Conopidae; genus Myopa; species Myopa testacea. The sequence continues at coordinate 12,976,412 of OX451346.1, forward strand.
CTGGGACCGATGAGTTTTATCCCAGCCGACGAACAAAACTCGTTACAATATATACATACATACATACATACATACATACATACATAAATACACATATACATACATACAACACATCAAACTTCTTAACAAAGAGTACAATTTTTTTAAAACTGTCTGCCAGGCACAACAACGGAGAAATTATATACAACTACAACAATAACAACAACAATTCTTCGAGAAACAATAGTCCTTAATAATAACACGAACAACAACAACTACAACACCAATAGAAACAATAATAAAGTAAGAACCTTACAGTTAGAGAAGAAGAAGCAGAAGTAGAAACAAACCAAAAGACGCACACAAAGCAACCAAGAAATGACGACTTAGAATTTCTTCTTCTAACCCCAGATTCTTACAGCCTTATTCCAAGAGTCACGGTGACCAAGACGACAATCGTCTCTGACGAGTCACGACGACGTAACAGACCTATTCCAAGAGTCACGGAACTCGTCTCGTCTTGCTCTTACGTCGCGTTCACGGGACTCTACGTTTATTTTACAGCCATTGTTATTTGCCAAAAAGGTTTGTGCATAAGATGCAAATTTTAGTGATGGTAGACGAAAATATTATAATTGAGGTTAATTTCAATTAATGAAAACCTTATAAATTTGTTTTTTTCGCGAAAACAGGTTTACAAACGTTGCTAAAACATAGAATAAACTTGGCAAATTATATGTAGATTGATATATGTGCTATTGTATATTATTTCGCTTAAATTGTAGCAAAAAATTATTTTTCTCTTTTTGGTAGTTTGCAACAATGAAGCAAATGCTAAACACAAATCATATGGTAAACAACAAATGGTAAACAAAGATAAATTTCACACATAAGTCGATTCTTGAAGTGCCTGCGGTTATATGTAAGTGCTTGTAAATACTTGCAAATAATACAATAAAACAGTGCATTTTTATTTTGGTGTGTTTTGTTGAATTGAGTATGAATTCCTTAGTTGCATTTTTGGTCAAGGAAGAGGACGATGCTGAATCAATTCGCATACGAAATCGGAGTCTTCGTGACTCTTCAAATATTTTTGATATGACGGAGTCTGAGTAAGTTTTTCAATAAATCTTTTACCGTATCTATTGCATTATTAATAAAAACAGATTTAAGACCAACTTTCGTATGGGAAAGGATTGCTTTCGTCAAATTCTAAACGAAATCGCTCCGTATATTAAAACGCGATTTTTGACAACAGCAAACTCACCAGAAGTACATCTCGCAGTTTGTTTGCGATTTCTGGCATGCGGAAGCTACCAGAAGAGTGTTGCGAATGCGTGCTTTGCTCCCATGTGCCAAGCGCAGTTGTCCAAAATGCTGTCCGATTGCTGGGACATATTTGAGCAACATATCTGCGCCAACTGGATAAAATTGCGAATGTCGGCTGAGGAAGAGGCTGCAACGAAGGAACACTTTTTCACAAAATGTAATATTCCTGGGGTGATTGGTTGCGTGGATGGCACCCATATCAAAATTTGTAGTCCGGGTCAAAATTTAAAACACCTATACTACAATAGAAAAGGATTCTACAGCATAAATGCGATGATGGTAATTTTCATATTTGTATATTCATTTCTGGTTTATTTTTAACTTATGCTACTCATATTTTCCACATTGTAACATTCCAGATCTGTGATGAAAATATGATCATTCGTTTTGTAGACGCCACGCATCCTGGAGCAAACCACGATGCTTATGTGTGGAGGGTGAGCGCAGCAAATGCGTTTTTCAAAACTGCTTTTGATGCAGGCAGAAGGAATGCATGGATATTCGGTGACATATATTTTTCCACCGTTTATCATATTTATGTACTAATAAGAGGCTATTTTTCTAAATTTCTAGGCGACTCCGGATATCAACTGCAGCCATATCTACTGACTCCATATAGAAACCCCACGCATCAACACCAAATAATGTTTAATAAAAAACATTGCAAAGCTCGCAATGTAATTGAACGATGCTTTGGGGTTCTGAAGAATCGCTTCAGATGCTTAATCGGAGAGCGGGGTCTTCATTATGCACCCGAAAAAGTAACAAAAATTGTTAACATGTGTTGTGCTCTGCACAACGCATGTATCTTTTATAAAAACGATTGGACGCTATCTGAACTCGATGCAGTCTCTGAACACGAAGCAGTCTCTAATTTTGAACCAGCAGACCCAGCAACTCCTTCAAATTTTGCAGCAGGTGTGAGGGACCGACTCGCCTTGAGTCTTTTTTAGGTATGCGCGGTGGTGCAATACATGCACTCTGTCATTTTCAGGACCACCACATGTATGAAGAGGTAACTTCTCCAGATTTGAAATGTGAAGGTTTTTTAATTAATATGTTTTTGATTTCAATTTCAAAAAGCACAACTATTATTTCATTCTTTATTTTTTCTTTCTTTTATTATTTCATTTCTTTTCTTATTTAATATTTCAGAAACTAGACATTATTAAATTCATTTATATTTATATATAATACATATATACATATTATAATACATTTCTTTTATAAATTTAACTATAATTAAAGTTTATATACATATGTACTTATGAAACTGAAATTCATTTATTTAAGTCGAGCAAGGCTTCCGCCGCCTGTTTTCTGTTGGCGTTGTGTTGGGTCGATGCAGCTATAATCTGCATTGCTGCCGAGGTATCCCTCATGCTGGCTGCTATGTCCGACATAATACCGGCCAGTTTGACTTGGTGAGCAATCTGAAAAAATTTGGAATCTTTGAATATTGCAATTATTATAATGATTCAAACGTTACTTGTGTCTTAAGCAAGGAAAGATGATGGTCGTGAAATGATTTTTTTGGAGTTTTAGTTTTAGTATGCGTTTCGGCATTTGATTCTGTTTGTGGAACTTCTTCTTGGCTATCTTCCAGCAGAAATGTCAGTTGTTCCTCCTCTGTTTCCAAAAGCACATCATCTGAAATAGAGTAGGTATAAATTAAGCATAAATAAATAAATATACATATATTACTTTATTATAGAAAAGTTACTTTCTACAGGTTGTGACGCAAACAACCTTTTCGCTGATGGCGTGTACCTTTCCTCTAGAGTGCGTTTTGCCGCATCTGATGTACTTGGCTTATCGTTTTCCACCCTAGTTGGCTTTTCGTCAACACCAAAAACGACGCCAGATGGAGCAGCCAATTTTTTTAATTGCAGCAGATGGCAAACGCTTTCCTCTACAGTTGAGAGAGTAGCGCTGGAGCTGTGCGGCCCAACACCTGTAGCCTTTAGCTCGGCTTGCGTTTGAGCAAGCTTTTTTTTGTGCGTGCTTTCCCCACACCCCACACCATGCAAAATTAATTTTTAATCATCATGTACCAAATCCAACCAAAACATATTCATACGAAACACAAACAAAACTTCAGTCTCAAGCAATTGTCTCTGCCGCGAAGCGAAACATCCAAACACCAACAAAACACATGCTATTCAACTCTGTTCCGCTGCTTTTTACGATCTCTGCGTCGAAATTATTTTCATCTTCAAAGATCGATTCTTTGCCTGCGCAGCCTTTTTTTCATCACCGAAGATCGTTTTGGTACGAAAGCCGAAGTTTTCTCATCTTCTGCGATTGCTATTCGTCAACAAACGCAGTTTTTTCAACTTGAGGGATCGAAATATTTGAAGATAAGAATTTTTTTCATCCCAAGTGATAGTTTGGTTGGAAGATCGAAATTATTTTGAACGTGAGCGATATTTATTTTTTTGAACGAAGATGAAAAAAGATATTTATCAGTTAGGATGGAAATATTTTTATCTTCAGTGAGGGATATAAATTGAGCGATATAAAAAAGAAACGTTTTCCAAACCCTGCTTTTTAGCATTTCTTAAAAGATGCTATTTATATTATATATGTATTTTCTGGTCCGTCTTCGAAAATTCATTTGGAAGGACTTCTTAGTCTATCTTACGAAAGCATACTAGCGTTTTCTTTCAAAGCAAATCCATTTTCAATGCCATTATTTTCAAAGCTTCTTTGACAAATATAAAACTATTCCGCAAACAAAGCGATTTCAGTACTTTATACATACATATAATAAAACGTAAAATTTCGATCTACAGTTCGGTTGTCAAAGTACTTTTTTAATTATATCATACTTTACTCTTCTATGCTTTACAACACTGATATTGCTCATAAAAAGTCAATTCATTATCAAGTTATAAAAGTCAAACAAAAATTAAAAAAGTGGATTTCATATAAATATAACTAAACAAATTTTTATAAAGCATAAATATGAAGTGCAGAGTTATATTGTTCTGAAATTATTACAGAAACAGTGAATTTCGAATGCATATAACTACAAAAGTTGATATAAAGCATAAAAATACAAAGTATGGAATTATATTGTGCTCTAAAACAATGTAATTTTTGTATGAGACGACAACGTCTCTTAGAATATGTACCTCAAGACGACCAAAGCTTACGTCGTTGACGATTGAGAGACGATTTTAAGACGACCGTGACTCTTGGAATAAGGCCATTAATTTTAACAGATTTTTCTTTTTTCCCTAGTTTTTTGTTGCTTTTTTTGCAAATTTATTTGCTTTGTGTTTCTTCATCCTTTTTGTTTCGTGCTTTCGTGGTGAAGCATTCAACTTGAGACATGAAAATAATGTTGCGCAGTTGGCTGTGTTTAATAAACACTTCAGCCTACATTTTTTGTTGCACTCATTTGGGTGGACTTAGCATTTTAGGAGCAGAGCGGCGGCAGAAACGGCGTCGTCGTCGTCTAAATCATGACGATCAGGAGATTCGCAGTCCTCGCCATTCTCATCATCACTGTTATTGTTTCTACTTGTCTCTGTCGTCGTTACAATCATCTTTTCTGCCACCGCCAACGTCTCTGCCTCTGTCTCTGTTATTTTTGTTACCTTTTCCACTTCTTCACCCTTAAGCGTCTAAAAGCGGGTTTGCTTCTATTGTGGAAGAGCCAAAAGCAGGACGTTTGAATGTCTGGCACAAAGCAGAAGACGCACTTGACTTGGTTGCTGACTTTAGTCACACTTTTGTTTTATTTCTTACTTCTTTCTGCAAAATATTCTTTCTTCTATTTTATTTTTTGCTATCCACTTCCATGTGTTGGTAGCTGCTGCTGCTGCTGCTTCTGCTCATCATGACAATGATGCTAAACAGCACTTTGGCTTAAGCTTGAGCCGCGCTGCGCCTATAAGTATGGAGCAGTGGAAGAAACAGATTTCAAATGTAAGACTATTAAAAGGAAGAACTGCGCCACTTCGTCGGGTTGTGAGAAGTATTAAAATACTCGTTGCTTGGCGTCGAGTGTTTTTCTGTCTTTTGGACCACTTCGAACTCAGGTACAAAGGCGCATTAAAAATGAACGAGTTCCAGTTGATGTTGTGTACTTCATTCGAATGGTGTTTGTCAGAAGTGTCAAGAAGTGTTCGTATTATTGACGTTTTTTTTAAGTCTTTAATATTCAAAAAGGTGTATTCATGGGATTTGTAACTCTTTGAAGTATAAGTTCAATACTCAAACAGATTTGTTCTCGAAATTTACAACACTTTTAAGTGGTTCCTTAACACTTGAGGAAGAGGACTAAGTTGTCTACTCGAGACGGCTTCCCTTCAAGGAATAAAAAAAGTCACGACTGGCCTGTAATTGAAAGGGAAAAATAAGTGTATTGACCCAGTATATATTTGGGGCCTTATGAGGACTTTATTTTAATGACTTATCTCAAATTGTGGATATAGTTAATGAACACCAATGAGCACCAACCAGTCAGTTGTGATGGAATATTTAATCAAGGCTCAAAAGTGGACGCAGGATTTGGCATTTTGGTACAATCGAAAGGTGAGTAAGGACGGCATTAAAATAAACTAAAATAACGAATATACTCAATTTATATAAAAACCTTCGTAATTTTTAATAAGCATTTGAGAAAAACTACACTCAACGACTTCGGTGAAGACTAAATTTTGCTGAACACTTTAATATCAAAAGCTTTTTAAGCTGAGTTCTCCTTTCTTCCTCACTACTCACATAGTTTTAACTAGCATTTTACAAAACAGCCACAGAAACGTGCTCTTAAATTCTTTGTCCTTTAAAACTTCTTCCGTTTAAGTGTGCTTATAGTGAAAAATATGTTCGCGTTGCAGCGTAATTTCTCTGGTGTGCAATTTTCTCTAAAACTGTTGCATACTTTTCAGCTGTCGAGGAGGAGTGTGTGTCATGTTGCACACTCGCTCAAGTTTTCAACCAACAAATAAACAAACACATCCTGTCTGCCTTCCTTCCTTCCTTCCTCCTTCCCTCCTTCCTGTTTTCACACCCCTTCCTCTCTTTCACATCCTTGCTACATGCTTTTAGATGCTTTATTTTACGAGCTGACAGGCGAACAGCCGTAATTCAGCCAACCACTCGATGTACTTTTATATTTAAAAATAACGAAAAAGAATACTCTTCTTATGAATATTTGCATATCCATACTTGTCATTGTACGTGTGTGCCTGAGTCTGTATGTGCCTTCATTCTGCTCTTGAGTTCTTAATTCTGGACCAGATCAAGATCTGGATGTGGATATTTAGTTGAGCTCATTCAGCACTTCCGCTTAATGAAGAATATGGAATTTATTCACACGTTGAGTTGTTAGCTTTTAAGAAAATGAAACTCAGTAAGAAGAGGAGGGTCATGACCACGGATTTGTACCCGTCGGCAACGTCCCTGACTTATAACAGCCATGTTTGTATATTTAAAACTCATTCGAATGCTTTCAGTCAGACTTCAGTGTCAATTGGATTGAATTTTTGAGTGCATTTTGTGCGCATTGTTTTTGCTTCGCTAAACTTTGTTTAGATCAAAGAAATAAATGAAGCGCTCAGAACCTTTAATAGAATGTAAAAAAGACGTAAAAAATGTATGCCTAAAAGTATGCAATTTGTGTGTTTTGCGTTTAAAGTTTTATGTTTATAGGTTAAGAAAGGAACTAAAGAAGTTTTCCACACATTTAAACTTTAGCATTCGGTTATTAATTTATTAAAATTTCATTGATTTTAATTGATTTAATATATGATAAAATAATTCTTGCAGTAAAATTAGAGTACAAATATTGGAGACAAAAACTGTAAAGCATACCGCTTACAACTCCTGGTTTTATGTACCATACAAAGCACTCAGACATTCACCGATTCGCACCCACACAACCACAAATTCACCCTCATACATTAACGCTTACATCTACACATTTTATTATAAACACCTGCCGTAACCACGTCAAGCAAACATCTTCAATGCGAGTGAGTCTTCTAAAGTGAGCTTCCTTTTATTACTTTAACTGCAATTCAATTTGTCAACATGTAACGTAACATGTTAGTGTTGTTTGCATTTGCGTTGCATTGATTGACATTACTAAAAACATGATTGAGTTGAATTGACTTGCGATGAGTTGAATTGACCAAAGTCGATGGAGAGCAGATGAAACATCAATCGCAACCGCATCATTTGCAACAACACTCGCAACTACAACAGCAACATCACACACAACAACAACAACAGCAACTAGCAACTAAGTTAGTTTATGCATAAAAGTAGAGAAAATAGACGAGAAAGATTGAATATATAAGAACTGATGGTTGCCTGTGTGTGTGTGTATTGGGTTGGATGGTCTATTTATTTAAGTTTCCAACACCAAATAAAAAATCAAAGTAAAAAGAAACGATAAACTCAAAGAACCGAAACAGTACACTTACTCCAACCACTTTAAAAACTGAGGGAAGTGTTTTTTTTTGTTTGGTTTTCGTTATTTCTGTGTTTTTTTCAACATCCAAAAAGAAACCAATAACAACAAAAACAACAAAATTTCCAACAAAAGTTTATTGACTATAGAGTACAAGAAGTATTTGCACTTCTTGTTAAATTAAACAGAAAATGTTTAGAAGTTTAAATAAAATCATCATCAATTATGTAATTAATATTGATTACAAGTTTTCCTTTCCTTCGACTGAACTGAAATTCATGGATACTACAAAATACGAGAAGTATTTTAAATTCAGTTCTATTATTGTTTAAGTTCTTACTCGTGCCTTCAATTATTCAACGCAAACGGAAAAAATCACAACAACAAAAATATTAACGTACTCGTATATGTATTTGCACTGTATAATTACGAAGATAGTTAATTTTCATGATTTTCGCTGCACGGAAAACAAATTAATGAAACTATACATACACACGTACACACACACATACATATATAAATATATATATAGTAGCTACATATTCAGTGAACACACTATGTAAACCTTAGGAAAAAACAGGGTGCAGAATTTTATAGGAGTTGAGAACAGTTGGTAGCTTAAAAGGCATTCGATTTCAGGCACACAAACAACACAGTAGGCGAGCTCCAATTGTTGTTGGTATTGCTATTAATCTGGGACTACAACAACACCAACAACAACAGCAGCAGCGCAGAAAATTCCTGCGACTGACGCCGCGTTTCCAATCCTTTCATTAAATTTTAATTTAGCCGACGAAAATGAAGCAGTTTAAAAATATTTCCACATACAAGCAACAGCACCACCACCACCACCACCACCAACAACAACAACAACAACAGCACAAGTTTTCGTTTAATTTTCATTATTTTTGGTATCTGCAGCGGAACCGGAAAAATGAATGAGAACGAACAATTTTACAGCAGGGAATCGTAGACGTGTTAATTGCGTGTGTGAAGCTGCTATATGAGTGAATATATAGATATAAATATATGTAGGTATATGTATAAATATATGTGTGTGTGCAGATGTGTGCATATATGTATGTGTATGTGGAGTTCACTGGGTATGAAAACGAAGAGGAGGCCGGGCAGTTGAAAGGTTTCTGTAAAAATTTGCTGTTGCACACAAAAACCATACAAGGGAAAATTAATAATAATAAATGAGTGTATTTTTCCTTCTCGGCTACGCAGTGAGTAGCGTGTATTAATAAAACCTTTTAACTAAAGCTAATTAAGGCTTTTTTTCATTGTCATGCTTGAAGTCGAAGAAGCTTTTGTAAACTTTAACATTCCGATTTGAAGAGAAAACCAGTAAGAAAGCTATAAGGCCTGGCGAAATCTCAATTACCCTACACCTAAAAGTTTTTAGGAATTTTAGGAATTAAGGTCTTATACCAATGAATTTTTTTATGAATTGATTCTATATTTATATGTCTTATATTCGTTTTATTTGCTCGATTCCAAATCCGAACAAAGAATATTTATACAAAATTTCATATTAATTGATAATGGTAATAAATTTGTTATCATGAGTTATGGGTGGGACCGCGCGCAGTTTTGCTGTAATAATGTTTTATTAGAAAAGAAGTTTTTATGTAAAGTTTAATTCAGGAAGATTACATACTGATCACGCACATATTTGGCATATCAACGGATGAAGTTACTCTATACCCAGAAATGAGATTTTGTTGTCATAACTAAAAAACAACGGCTGATATCACATTTTAACTAAAAAACAGGCGTCGTCGTTGACCGGTTTTGCCCATTTTCAAAACCAATCTGCGTACCCAAAGAAAGAATATTTCTGTAAAATTTCATCACGATATCTTCACCGGTTCTCCTGTGATCGTGATTTCAACAGACAGGCAGACAGACAGACGGACGGACATGGCTAAATCAACTCAGGAGGTCACGCTGATCAAGAATATACAGTGAAAACTCTACTTGCGGACACCCGCAGGCGGACACATCTAATAAGCGGACAGTTTCTTCAGTTCCTTGGATTTCCAAGTATTTTTAGAACAAATTACACTCTGCTAGACGGACACTCCCATGGCCGGACGCGGACACCCTTTTTCTATAAAGCCCCTCCTGTAGACGGACGGAAAAAATATTTTTGGAGAAAAGTACAAGAAATACATACATTAATGTTAACAAAAAAAAAAAAACAGAGCAACACTAACGCACATTTACTGCTTTTTAAGTGTCATACGAACTTAAACATATTAAATTGTGTGATTCCCCTTTCTTTAAACCATTGACAGTTTGTTGCACAGTTTTCTTTGATCTTTGTTAAGAGTGTTAATTTCGAAGCAATTGTTGACTAAATAAGGTCGTGTAACGATTTGTCGACAATTTTTTATGGTAATAATGGCCGGGCGAAATTCTCTTTCACTTAAAGAAAAAATTACAATTATAAATGTGCATGAACAAGAAAAACTTTCTGTGCGTGAAATTGCAAAAAAGTAATAAGATAAAACATTTTGGAAAAAGTATCTTAATTGTGTAAGTTTTTTGATATAATATTGGTAAAACCCAGTCTGCAAATATTTTAAGAAATAAGGCAAATCTGAAAGACAATTTTTACCTTATGTGTTTTTCTGTTAATATACATATGTAGATGTGTATAAGTATATGAATCTTAAAACTTAAATGAATTTTGGAAATAAATAAACATATGTACATATGTATATATTAAAGATGCAACACTTTTAAATTTTTTTAATTTACATACTATTACATAATAGAAGTATGTATTTAATAGTGGTGAAAACCGACCATTTTTAATCAACTATCCTGTAGGCGGACACCTCTCGCTAACGGACAAACCTGCTGTGACGATCGGTGTCCGCCCACGGGAGCTTTCACTGTATATACTTTTCTATACCTGTCATGCCTCCTTTAATGCGTTACAAATGGAAGCAGTAAGTGAATATACCCTATTCACTTCGTGTGTAGGGTATAAAAATGGAGGAGAAAAGAAAAAGTGAGGAGGAAAAAGTATCCAAATACATCTAGTGAAGTAATAAACAGTGCACAAGTACATAATCATAAAATAAATAAAAATAACCACAGCAAAAGAGAACAAGTACTGAAGTGAAACACGACATTTTTATTTCCCTCTCTAGCTTCGTTAATTTGTTTTTACTTTTGTATTTTATGCTGTTGTTTGTTCTTCTTTTGACTTTTCTGTGGATTATTTTTCATAAGATCCCGGGATTTTCGGGATTTTTGCTACAAAATAAAATCAAATAAAATATAAAAGATTTTCCGATTGTATATGGAAAATCCTATTTTTAAACTGTGTTTTAAAAAAAGTATTTGTATCTCGTGTAAACTACCCGTAATAGAAATAACGGTAAAAATAATAAGTACCAGCTGTTATTTGTTATCTTGACAGATTTCACCTCAGCGGTTACATTGAATCTACAAAAACAATTGCAAGCAATTCTCTGTTTATAGGTGAATAAAAATAATTCAAATAGTATAAACCGAAGTATGTTACGCATTAACTTACATTATTGTTAATGCGTTAATATGTTTACGCTATTTTTTTAACGTAATGAATAATTGTGATTAAAATTACTAAGGAATAATTACAATAATTTTGTATTATAATTTTATTACAGCTTTTAGCTGTCATATTACCTCGTAGCTTTCCACACATAACACATAATTTTTCTGTATTATTTATATAATATTGTAGTGTGGTTTTATTGAGTTCAAAGGTGTGTTTACAATTATTTTTAAAGTGAGGTTACAGAAATCAAAATGGCGGTGCTCACTCTGTCTTTCTGCAATACATTTTTGGAAATATTAATCAATAATAAAAGTTAAATGTAAAGGTTACTAAGTAATTAATATTACTGCGACCAGCTTTGCACTGTTCAACAGTATTGTAAGTGTTTTAACAAACGCCGACCAGCCATCGCTGTTCAGACGCTGCTAAAATGGTTAATAAGAAATACAACTTACCTCGCTGACGGTTCGCATGAAAGTGAAGATGCTCAAGACATCGGACTTCGTGCTTACCTCCGGCGAGAGTGTTCGAAAAGACAGAAAGACAGGGAAAGCTATACATAATATTTTATACATAATCATCTGGCTTAGTCTAAAGGCTATCCACAGGTAGATGTCGCTGTGTGCATTGTTTCACCAGAAGATGTCACTGCTACAGTCTCCCCCTTTGACATACTAGACTCGGCCCGAGAGTAGGTCAATACTTTAAACGTGTTTCTTCCTGGGTCTTCCTCTTCGCTTAATTGGGTGCACTGGGGCGGGATCTTTCTCCGAATTGCTGCCTCGATATGGCGTAAGTGCCGAAGCGTGATATGTTCCAAGCGGCATGTTCAAATTTTCCTCTGACGAAATCTCATATGCAGTACTGCCGACCTTCTTAGTAACTATGTACGGTCCATCCCGTTTTGGTACAAATTTTGATGTGACGCCCTGAGCTGCTTTGCTTAAGACATGTGTAGCAACCAAAACTTTAGAACCGATGTCGTATGTATCTCGAGGTCGTCTTTTCTGATCGCCTAAAACCTTATTTTTGTCTTGCATTCGATGCTCGGTCTCTCTTGCATTTTTGAAGACATTGGCGAGTTGTCGGAGATAAGGCGTTATTTGCGGAATAAAATTCTCGTTCTCCACAATTTCTTTTACATCGTGTTGGATGTCGTCTAGTGTACGGAGGTCTCTTCCAAACGTTAAGTATGCTGCCGAGTACCCAGTACTCTGACACTTTGCGGTGTTCATTGCGAATCTGATTGCGGATAGATTCACATTCCATGTATTATGATGATTTTGGACGATAATCGCCAGTTGAGCCTTTAGGTCGCGATTCTTTCTTTCTACAGGATTTGCTTGAGGATGGTAAACCGGTGTAAATTGTTGTTGGATATCAAGGCAATAAGCTAACTTTTGCATGATGCTCGAAATAAATTGTACACCATTGTCAGTTTTCAACCGGCGTGGCATTCCAAAACGTAGGAACATTTCTTCTATTAGAATTTTCGCGCAAGCTTCTGCAGTGGCCTCTTTTAAAGCGAATAACTCCACCCATCGGCTAGCTGTATCTTCTGCAATCAGGATCCATTGATGCCCATCTTCTGTTTGTGGTAATGGTCCAAAGAGATCTACAGATAACATTTCAAATCGTTGATTATTACTTGTTGTTTGTAACAAGCCAGCAGGTTTCATGTTTGAAGCTTTAAACCTTTGACATTCGATGCAGCTCTTGACGTATTTCGCAACTTCCGCGCGCATTCCTGGCCAAAAGTACCTTCCAGTTATACGAGCAATTGTTCTTTCTGTACCATAATGACCTGCGTTACTGTTATCATGATACCTTTTCAAAATACCTAAGCGCTCATCAGATGGTATAACGAGTCTAGCATCTTCATTATCATCAATGACATAACAATATAGTAGCCCGTTATTCATTATATAACCTCTGTCTACCCATCGTCCAAGGTTCTCGTCTTGCGTTTCTAATGATAATATGATATTTCTTAAATATACATCTTTCAGCTGATCCTCACGAATATCCTTCGCACCTTTACGAGGGAAATCAATATCAAATGCGTAAATACAATTTAAAGTCTCTGTGTGACTATCCTAATCGCATGGCGGTCGAGACAACATATCAGCAACGGAGTTAATTTTCCCAGGTGTATATTCAATTCTGAAGTTATACTGCTGGATCTGTAAGGCCCATCTGGCCAATCGACCCGATGGAGTCTTTATGGTCAATAGCCATTTTAGCGGTTGGTGATCTGTCATCAACAGCAATTCCTCTCCTTCAATATAACCACGAAACTTTGCGCATGCCCATACGATTGCCAAGGCTTCTCGTTCCGTAGTGGAGTAATTACGCTCTGCAGGGGTTAACAATCTACTAGCATATTCAATAGGATGCTCCTCCTCACCCTCCCCCTGGAGTAAGGCTGCACCCAGTGCATAACTGCTAGCATCGGTTTTTAGGATGAAAGGCGTATTATCTTTAGCCTGTCTGAGAATAGGCGATGTCGTCAGTAATTTTTTTAACGTGTTAAACGCTTCCTGTTGCTGCTCTTTCCACTGCCATCGTGAACTTTTCTTTGTCAAGTCAGTCAATGGTTTGGCAACTTTAGCATAATCAACGATAAATCTTCGATACCAGGAGCAAGTTTGTATGAACGATATGAGTTGTTTCAAATTTCTGGGTTCTGCACGCTCTGCGATAGCTCTAGTTTTATCTGGGTCAACAGAAATTCCCAGAGGTGTTAATATATGACCTAAGTATTTGACATCAGGACAGCAAAAACGACATTTGTCAAAATTTATTTTTAACATAAATTTATTCAATCTTTCAAAAACAATATCAAGATCTTTGAGATGTTTTTCAAATGTTGGCGAACATAAAATCAAGTCATCTAAATAAGCTAATAGCTGCACATCAGGAATAGTAGACTTGAAGCGATCAATTAAGCGTTGGAACGTAGCGGGAGCGTTACGCAAACCAAATGGCATTCTTCTGAAACGGAAGATTCCAAATGGAGTGATTATGCTAGTTTTATCCATATCTTCTTTAGCTACTTGTATTTGGTGGTAACCGCTTTGTAAATCTAAAGTGGTCATAAAAGCAGTACTTTTTGCAGCATGCAGTACGTCGTCCATTCTAGGTAAGGGATATCGATCAGGAATCGTTATATTATTTATTTTACGGAAATCTACACATACTCGGACTCCACCACCTCTTTTTGGCACCATGACCACTGGCGATGACCAGGCTGATTCGCACTCCTCAATGATGTTGCGTTGCAGCATAGAGTCTATTTCGATTTTTAAATCGTGAGTCCTTGCAGACGAAAGCCTATAAGGAGGGGATGCAATGGGTTGATGGTCACCGGTATTTATTCTATGCATGGCATATGGTGTTGGTGCAACTATATCACCGAATGTCTCTTCGTGTTTCGATAATACGTCGTCTAATAATTTCTTTTGTTCACCATTTAGAGTAACGCCATCTGAAGGTCTCAGGATTTTATAATTAAATGCATAAAGTGGCGTGAACACAGAGTCGAGATACTCTTTGTCATTAACTTTGCGATACATAACTCCTTCGAAAAGATTTTTGTCGGACTTTCGATCGGGAGTTACTGCATCCGATGGCAAGGCATCCTTAAAAATTTTCTGGATAGAATGTGGTGAGTAATCACTAGCTTTTGTTAGTTCTGGGCCATAATACTCGAAGTCTGACACATACGTATGGCGTTCAGGTGTCCTAGCAGTTTTCTGTTGCTTAGCGCCACTCTCCACAGCTTCCGAGGGCCTACGTTTAGGTTCTGTGTTTGCTACCTTAATACTTTCTATTAGATTTAAGTTTAGGGGAACCTTTTCAGCAAAGTCAAATTGTTGGTTGGGATTGTTTTCATAGTACCAATACTTTTGGCCCATATTTAATACAATGCCAACCTCTTCCATAAAATCAGCACCTATTAATGTGCGATTATCATTCGCTTGTGGCAAGATGATAAATTGAATATTCAAACATCTCCCACCAATAACAATTTTACAAATCGTTTTCAAACATTCTTTCAAAGCTGTACTACCATCGGCCAGAGTGATTTCACAATTAACTTTTTCATAAGTGCAACCCTTTTGGTCCATGATTCGTTTTAAATTTGCGCTGGCCACGCTTGTTCGAGCACCGGTGTCGAAATAGGCTTGCCCTGGTACACCAAATAATTCAACATTTACAGTTGGTACACTGCGACCCATCATGCCTGATGACATTGAATTAAACTGTACCGAAGACGTTGTATTTTGTGTCTTATTTTTACAAGTCGGGCAGTTTGCACGCGTGACTCCTGGCGCATTGCACCCATAACAAGCAAACTTCGGTTTGGTCGTTATTGCTTGAGCTATAATTGCTGCCTGAGCGTCTTTGTTATTAGCTTCAATCTTTTTGAAGCAATTTTCCTGGGTATGACCCTTTTTCCGGCAAAAAGTGCAACGACTTGGACCACCCTGTTTTAATTCTTCAGAAGTGTTCACATGTTGACTTCGCTCAGAAATGTTTTGTTCAGCTTCTCTAGCTTCTGCTAATAAACCATCAAACGTAGTTATTTTATCACGTGACACTCGTTCGCGTATTGATGCGTGAAGCATTCCAAATAACATATCGATCTGCTCAACTTCTGTTGGGATCTTTTTCAATTGTGAAAAAAGAGATCGCTTTTTTCGGATGAAATTGTCGGTAGGCTCACCTTTTTGTTGCTTCGTTTCAATGATTTCGCCGTAAATTCGCCAAGCGGGCTTCGGTGGGCAAAATGCATTTCTTAGCATTTGAATGACTTCCGCAAAAGTTTTAACGTTAGCTTTGACACCGGCCCACCATTCAGCAGCATCTCCCTGCAGCAACATGGGCAAGCCTTGCAGAGCATCGTTGTCTCCAATGTTTTCAACGGCTTTAAATGTCGAAACTGCAGCAATGAATTCTTCGACACGTGCTTGGTTTCGTTCTCCGTTGAAACGAGCCGTGCAGGTGCTGAAGGTACCGCTTCTCACGTTGTAACTCGATACGGCTTGCAAGAGTTGGTCGAACTGTTCCGCCGTGAACATCGCCATTTTTCTATTCTGAATTCGTTCGCTTCTTCTTAAAAAATAAGCCACGATGTTGGGCGCCAATTGTAGTGTGGTTTTATTGAGTTCAAAGGTGTGTTTACAATTATTTTTAAAGTGAGGTTACAGAAATCAAAATGGCGGTGCTCACTCTGTCTTTCTGCAATACATTTTTGGAAATATTAATCAATAATAAAAGTTAAATGTAAAGGTTACTAAGTAATTAATATTACTGCGACCAGCTTTGCACTGTTCAACAGTATTGTAAGTGTTTTAACAAACGCCGACCAGCCATCGCTGTTCAGACGCTGCTAAAATGGTTAATAAGAAATACAACTTACCTCGCTGACGGTTCGCATGAAAGTGAAGATGCTCAAGACATCGGACTTCGTGCTTACCTCCGGCGAGAGTGTTCGAAAAGACAGAAAGACAGGGAAAGCTATACATAATATTTTATACATAATCATCTGGCTTAGTCTAAAGGCTATCCACAGGTAGATGTCGCTGTGTGCATTGTTTCACCAGAAGATGTCACTGCTACAATATACTATATTATCTAAATATATAGTATTCTACATTATTTAAAATTGTATTCTTTCAATTACAAAACAATCCCGAAATCAGTCTCGCGGGATCCCGAGATTTGAATTTTCAAATCCCGAAATCGATATACGATATAATTATTTCGTTAGAATTTGAGTTTGTGTTACTTTGAAAAGCATGAATTCAAAAATCTTTACTTACCACAGCACAGTAAAAAGCTTTTCAAGCACAAAACAAAAAAAATATTTGTACAGCTTGATCAAAGACAATATAATACAATACTAATTACTAATTATTATATTGTCTTTGGCTTGATACTTGCCTCCCTCGTCCCTCGCCCCTCACCACTTAAAATCCTTTACTTCCGTCAGGTTTCATTAAATTCCATCAAGTTTGTAGCACATAAAATATGCCTTCGTCATTCAAGCGAAACAATGAAGAATTTATTTCCTTTTTCTTTTCCTCTGCTTTTCATTTCTCTTCTTCTTGTTCAGGTTCTTGTTCGTTACAAGTCCATAGCAAGTTTGAGCTTTTGTTGTCACGTTTTTGCGTCTTTCTAAAATTCTTAGGACTCATATTTAAACTAAATTCGTTTCCGGTGCTCACTTCCGATGGCGCAACGCAGCTGTTTTTCTGATTTTTGTTGTTCTTCTTCTTAATCTCTTTGTTTCTGACGTTGTTTTAGTTACAACCTCTTTTAGCTTTTAGTGTACTCCACTCAAACGAAGAAAAGCAAGTCAAGTGAAGGACTCCCGGATTCACTCGAACTCATGCTCCTACTTAAACTCATACTGGGACACACTGTTTTAACTTTGGTATAAAAGTAAAAGAAATGAAGCTGAATTTCTTTTCATTGAGTTTTCTTTGTTTTTTGGTTTTAACATCGAAACGATAGAAATATTTGTGTGGTGATGTGAGAACGAAAAGAGGCGGAAGAGCAAAAGGACGAGGAGGGGAGGATTGCAGGATTAAAGGAAGTTACGGGGCGGGAGAAAAGAGGTTTAAAAGAGGTTGCAGAATGATGAATAAAAACAAAGAATATACTTCAATACACTCGAGTATGAACTCAATGCGTCTGCCAACAGTTAAGTGTTGCCAACTCTTGTGTTTGCCAATCTTGGTTTTTTCTCTCTCGTTCCTCGCATTCTCAGATTTTTTTTTTTCTTTTATTCATTTGTTTTTGATTTTATTGTATTTCTTTCAATTGTTAATGCTTTTAGTGTTTTAAGTGTTGCTATTGTCGCTGTTGCTTTTAAATTCTCTAAAAATATTTTATGTCAAATTAAATTCTGTGATTTATAATTTAACCAAAGCATCTTTTGGCAAAAAATGTGTCAACTTTTGAAATGTAAAAACAAAAGTTTCACTCAGATCTACAATAACAACAACAACAATAAGTATCAAACATTTTTGAATTCTTTGCTTCTGAATTCTTTAACCTCAAAAGCGTTTTGGAAAAACTTTGATTGGTGTTGTTTGATTATTGAAATCAAATAACAATCTTGCAGGATGATTAAAAAAACTTGGTATAGTTATAGATAGATGATGAATTTTTTTTAGATGGAAGATGAATAAAATAAAAGCTTCAAATAAAAGTTGCCTATCTTAGCGTTGCAATATTTATGACAGCAGCAACAAGAACAGCAACAAGAACAACAACAACGCCATATTTATAGCAAATGCAACAGCAATACAACAACAAATAATAAGAGCAACATACATTGTGAGAAAGAAATACATAGAGGGTGTAAGGAAAAGAAAAGAAAAGAGAAGAAAAGAGAAGAAAAGAAAAGAAAAGAAAAGAAAAGAAAAGAAAAGAAAAGAAAAGAAAAGAAAAGAAAAGAAAAGAAAAGAAAAGAAAAGAAAAGAAAAGAAAAGAAAAGATAAGAAAAGAAAAGAAAAGAGAAGAAACTAGGTGAATAGAGAGGTGGCATTTTATTTAGCACAGTAAAGCACAGATTGAAAAATTCAAAGGTACACACACAAGAATATAGAAAACAAACACACACTCATGCATCTGTGTTTATACACTCACGATGATACGCAAAGAAGATTATGTTTCGCTGAACAAGCTTATGATGTCATCATGGACAAGTCATTTCAAGTCATGGACAAAGAAAGCGAGCGAGAGAACTATCAAGAGAGACAAGGAAATATCTCAGTACTCTGTGTGCGTATATGTGTTTGCCTGTCTGCTTGTCATTCACGATAGACATGATTTTCTTGTCCCTTAAGTTTTCCTTCTTTGCAGGAACCACATCGTAAAATTGTACAGATTTTTATAACCGAGGCAAATGTAGGGCAAATCCAGGTGAATGTTCCGAGCGACATTTCTAAGAACAACAACAAGAGTAGTTGTTCTACTGCAGGAGTAGAGTTATCCGTACTCCTGCTGAAAGGATAATCAAAATACTAAGAAAGACTTGTGGGGAAGAAACAAAAACTAAAAAAAAATATTGTATAAGGAGCAAAGCTTTTCCCCATAACATTAAAATGGACTTTTATAAGGATCTTGTTCTTGTTGTTGTTGTTGTTGACGTACTTCTTGTCTATCTTCTGGCCGATTCAATCTCAGCAACGTTGTCTTAAGTTGGTAGGAGTGGCAGCTGCCGTTTTTGTTATTATTGCATTTGACATTTCCCTGGCTGACACATGATGAGCTGCAGCAGCGCCTGAAGCTTTGGATTCGTCGTATCGTCATGATGCACCAAAAGTATAGGAACAAAGGCTATCCTACATTGAAATTTTTGTGTGTTCTTCTATCTTCGTCTTGTTGATGCTTTAAAAATATTTTATTTTAGCGCTTATGTATATATGTATGTATATCATCTTCTTGTTCTGCTTTTCCTTAATTTGTTTTTATCTTCTTCTTGTAGTTACCATCAATAAAAAGAAATCCATCCAATTTTATTGAAAGTGCCGCCGGAACGTCTTCGAAAAAAGAAAACCGCACAAAAATTGTGCCACTTCGTTGGTTTTTTCTTTTTTCGTCCCCCCACTTCCCCTGCCCTTAATTTTCTTCCCTTCTGTTTTTCCACTTTGGGCAATCAAGAGACTGTATATGGTGAAGAGGGCCACCAAATTATAGAGCATCTTAGAGCATCTTAGAGAGGTTAAGTTTTTTGTTTATTTAGTTTAATTCGAGGTTTTCAAATTAAATGCATTACAGACTTTCGAACAAGTATTTATTGATTCCTCGCCTAACAAAGTTTGTAACAACTTGTAGCAATTTGCTTGTTTATTTTATTCAAGGAGCTAAGTGACAAATTTATACTGCTACACAATGTGCTTATGTATGTCATTCTCTCCCTATTCTCTTCCGCCTCCTCCAGATCCGCCCGTGTGCATCCCATAGTCGACTCAACATTTATTGGCGTGCACTCTTCCAGATCGTCCGGTTTACATGCAAATCAGTTTCAGTTGCAGGAACGCAGGCGTCTTGCTGCGTTACACAAACAACAACAGCAGCAGATGCTGCATAATCAGCAGCGTGGAGGCCACCGTGTGCTGGTGACATCACCTCCAACAACGGCATTGCCACTGAACAATATTTACAGTTACCACATCGAGACGTACGACTCGTTCGGAGCGGTCTCGTGCGTGGCCAGCAACACGTTGGGTCAGAGTCAGCCATGTTGGTATCAAATACAGCCAGCAGGTGAGTCACAAGAGATCACTTTATGTCACTTCAAATTTTATTTTAACACTCGTAGATTTCTTAAGTTTATTTAAGTTCTTAAATTAAGCTGTCAGGAACAAAAATTTAATATCCTTACGTATGATATAAATATTATCCCACCTAATCATGTATGTGGTGGTCCGCCCACTTTTGCATATGGCACACAGCTAATGAGTATCCTGTAATGTATTTAGGTCTTAGCCATGGCGAAGATAAACCCCCTCTATCTGGTTAAATACATATATATACATACCTATCCTACGATCATAGCATGGTATTAGGCTAGTTTGTATAATATCTGTGCACAAAACAAAGTAGGGTACTTTTAGGTACTCTATTTATTTATTTACCCGATTTTATTTATTGTTAGTGCTCTTTAATTATGAAAACTAGTTTTACATTATTCTTTTATCTTCTTTATTTCTCGTGAAACATAAGAGGTTCAATCCTTGCGTAAAGCACAATATGTGTATTGTATGTAATATTGTCGTCCGCGTGATAGCCCAACGATAAAATCACGTATCAACGATAACTAGGGTTTGATAGTGACGTGGGTGATGTTGGCTGCTCTTTATATTGTGATGGCCTTCAATTAATCCGCTTGTTGTAGCAGCGGCTCTTATATTCGTCCAGTGTATTTGTTGTTATGGTTGCCAAAAAATCCACCTGTATTTGTTGTTCGTTATTGTTTAGTGACAAGATTTGGTCACTGTTGTCTCCGCGGCTCCTAGCAATTCGCGCTGCACTTTTCTATGTGTACTTGCTTTCATGTAGAATGACGTACGTTTGTTGTTGTGATGGACTTCGTTAATTTTCTTTGCATCTTTGTTGTACATTTTTCCCTTTTTGCTGGGCTGTAGTTGTTGTAGGGATCCCTGACTATTGTTCCACTAATCCCGTTGGTGTATTTGTTGTAGCTTCTCCTTTTTGTTTGTTGTCTTTCTAAAACGATTTTTATTATTTATTCTTTAATGTAGAACTTCCCTGTGTTTGTTCTTGTGACTTTTTCTATGTGCATTCGATTTTACCTTTGGTCATCTTCTGCACTCCCGATTTCGTGTGTGTTGTTGTTGTGGAGATTGCGGTTATGTATATTCTTGTGTTCTTGTATTTTAGTTCGGATATTTTATGTGAGTATCTTTAATGAGGATGATGATTTATTCGAGTACATTTGCGAATCATGCTTTATTGTGTGACGAGTTGTTGATTTTGAGACACTAAGTAATATTCGAGAATTAATATTAAGAAAACTGAAACAATTTTTTCTGTCCATTTGAAAGTTTATTATTAGACTATTATTATTAGTTTATTTTAATATAGGGCCATTTATTTATTTGTGTTATTGTTCGAACTATACTGAATAACTGCTAAAGAAAGAGACAAAGAAAGAAATATATTTTAACTTCCATTTTTATATGAAACTAGCTGCCCGTTGCCCGGCGTTGCTCGGCCACCTTCTATTTACCGTCATTGTTCTGAGTATCCCAAGCAAACTTATGGCGGAACTTTCCAAAAATTTGTAGTGCACCCCAAGATTGCAAAACCAATCCAGATGCAAGATTTTTTCTTCCTAGGCCTTTCAGTTTCCGAATTGTGGTAATTTAAACCATTGCCACGCAGAACAAATAATGTTGCTCTTGTAGTTTCTGTTGTTGTTGGTAGGGATTTCTTCTGGTGTGTTTTCTTTCTTTCTAGTTTTTCTAAACGTATCGCTTCTCTAGACTAGAAGAGTGTTCGACTACCTACAAACTTTGCTGTTCTCCTGCTCCGATGACTTTTGCTAATTAGACTCCCGCTGAGCGGCTCTCATCAACGACACACCCACCAAAAAAGAATTCCGGTTAATTGCTTTTGTGTGTGAAGATTTGAGTTTTCACTTCTTGATTCTTCTGTCGCATTCTTCTCTATTTCACTCTGAAAACCTTTCAATATTTCTTTCATCCTGTTCTTTTGACCTTTGCTAATTTTTAGTTTGCACTTCAAGGTTAAACACAAACATTTAAATTAAAGAAACTATGAGGTTAGCCGGATTTTAATGGGAGTCGATATGAAGACAACATTGTATACAAATTTATCTTTATTGTCTTTAAAATTGTACAAATAAAAACTGATTCTGTGCATAAAAAGAATAATATTATATTTTATTAGGATATTATAGGAGTAAAAATGAAATAGCAAAAAATATGTTTTTATGTTTTGTATGAATTTAAATAAAAAAAATATGTTTTATATGAATTTTATTAATCGAACTCTTTGCCGAGATACGTATAAAAAATGTAACACGATATTTGAACGGTTCTCTTTATTTGATTCCAGCTCTTTCCATAAAAAATGTAATAAATTTTTAATTTTGTTTAGTTATGGTGCATTAATATTTTTAAAACATTATTTTTTACATCGTTTTTTTTATAAAATATTTAATTTCATTCAAATTATGTTCATTCTTCGCCATTCTTCATTTGATTTTAAATTTGTTACTCTTTTTAAATTTAAAACCTACCCAAGCAATTACAATCCACTGCAATTTTTTCTGCAATTCGGTGCACTGCACCCTTTCCCCGCCCTTCCACAGGCCATTCCTTTTTCACACTCATTAACATTCGCTTTGACTTACGAAGGTAAACGAAATTAAAGGTGAAACTCTCAGCAATTAAACTTTATATTCATTTTGAAAGGACGGCAGAGTTGGATAAGGAGAGGGAAGAAGAGAGGAGGTAGTGCAGAAGAGTAATGAACCAACGAATGGTCAGATGAATTGAAAGTGTGCCGCAGTATTGTATTTTTCAGTGTTTCTTTGTCTGTCTGTATGTTTTTTTCCTGCCAGTCCTTGCCAGGTCGTTAAAATATCATTGGCCAGTCATTGAGTCCACCATTTTAAACCGGAAGTTCGAAATACTGAGCGATGAAGTAACTCGCGCGGCTTACAGCTGACGTTTCCTGAGCCTACCTGCAGCGAAATAAAGAATAAAGAAGGACTTCCTGATGCGTTCATCCCGTAAAACTTGATGACAGCAACGACGGCGTTCGCCACATTATCACAGCGGCATTCGCCTTACCCTTCCACCATCCCCCCATCCCTTCCCTTATCAAAGATTTTCACCACACTCTGTGAAGTGAGTGAATCACTGAAGAGTTCAGCGCGAGTTTTGAACTTATTTTTTTATCTTTTCCTCTCTTCAAATCGCTTCAGCCGGTGAGTGAGGTTAACGAACCAAAAACAAATACTTAATTGTTTTGGAGTGTATTTTGAAAAAGACAAAGAAGAAGAAGAAACGAGTATAGAAGACACAGAAGTAAC
This sequence comes from Myopa testacea, assembly GCA_949629155.1. Classification (NCBI taxonomy): domain Eukaryota; kingdom Metazoa; phylum Arthropoda; class Insecta; order Diptera; family Conopidae; genus Myopa; species Myopa testacea. The sequence continues at coordinate 13,000,310 of OX451346.1, forward strand.
GAGTATACTAGATGGTTCTGCATAAAGAGGTTTCAGGGGACAAATAATTTTAAGCAATACCGAGTAAATAATAACAATTATGCGGTCATTCTGTATCTTTCAACGGAAACGTTTACACCCGTTTTGCTTTGTGTTTTTCGTAAAACAGCTGATCGAAATGCTGCTCAACGTACGCCGACGGTTCTTATCTATTTTGAAGCGGCAATCGCAGTTCCTTCCAATTTACAACAATACTTTCCACGCTGTTTGTGTGTTTGCCCTCGAAAACGGAGTTCAGTATCTTTTAAGAATGGAAATTCGGCCGTGTTTCTTTGTCAAATCCAACGTACAGAAAGAATCAAACGTTTGCCTATGATCGGAACAGAAGGTTTGTATGATTATTATGGAACCTATAAAAAAATTTTCAATTTCAATTTTTATTTTCAATTATTATCAATTTTTATTTTCAATAGATCACTATTTATAACTATTTAAGCACACTATAAGTTATAACATTCACGATGCTTGTATAATGACGCGAGAAAAAGAGAGCACAAAACAAAATTATTGAATGCATACAATTACTTATAAGACGAAAAGAGCAAACAGAGTTCGCTCAACGTAATCCATTGGAAAAGATAGTGAATAGAAATTTAAGAACACGGAATTCTGTTGGGAATGTGCACCGACGTTTCCGTTGAAAGATACAGAATGACCCAATTAGCAATTTTCAATGAACGAAGAGCTCGTTCAATAAAAACACAACAACACTTCCCATACTACTTACGAGATCACGCTCGTTTAATTGTATTTTCAATCGTTCTTGGAATGATAAAGAAGCGATATGGACTTTCATAGGGAACGATAGCTAAAAGGCTGTCGTTACTGCATTCGTTTGGCAAACTAGAGTGAAGTGTTTCTAAAAAACATTAAAATAGTTGCATTAAAATGTTGTAGGGATGCGGAAAATAAGAAAAGCAGACAAACAAACAGAACTAGTCCTCAGTAAATGGTTACCGTTATCCTGCTGCTCATCTTATAATCAGGTCCAGATTTTCAATGATCACCGTGATTGAGAAGCGTGAACACGTTACTGATCACCGTGATCTGAAAATTCGATTTCTAATCTCTTACGGAGCTTCTCGTTCACTTCTTCTATGCATTTTAGAGGCGCAGTTTAATTTCTTCAAGGTACACTCGGATTTCTATTTTCTTCACATTGTTTCATTGCTTTACATTTTTAATATGAGTTTCTGATAGGATTTTCCGTTTCCTTCCCATTACTTTATAATTTTCTCATATACATATTTGTTTTGACAAGTAAAGAAAGGCTTTTGAAGTGAATTAAATTGTGCCGCGAATATAATTAGAAAAACTTGAAATTGATTTGTGGAATAAAATTTCACAAAATTAAAAAAAATATTAACGGGAGTCGAATTTGCAATGGAGTTATTGGGGAGCGATTCGTCAATAATTATATAAATATACATATGTATTTTATATAGAATTAAAAGTGCTTAAGACACAGAAGCCCAATTTTGTTGTTGTTTTGTACGGGGATAACTCGTTGTTGTTCTGGCTACAACTCGAAAACCAGACCAGAGATGATAGAAATTATGTTGTTGTTGGATTCTCCGTACAAAACAACAACAACATTGGGCTTCTTTGTCTTAATACATTTAATTTTGTTATAAACATTCTAACTTTTCAAAAACATTTTAGATTTATTAAGAATTTCAGGATGAATAAAACTTGTTTCACCAAACTTCTGGATGAAGTAGCGCCCAAGATGAAGCGCGTTAAGAAGCCGACGACAATTCCTCGAATACTGAAATTGGCTTCCTTTTTGTGTTTCCTGGCAACCGGAAGCTACCAGAGAGAAACGAACATTGCGCAACTACGTCGCAAGGACGAGTGTCACGAAACATTGCAGAATGCTTGGACATTTTCGAACAACATCTATGTCCCAAGTGGATGCCTTGCCATGACGTCAGACGAAGAATCCGAAATGAAACAAACATTTTTTGGAATTGCTGGGATTATTGGATGTATTGATGGAACACACATACGGATAAAGTCCCCAGGAAATGACCTTAAACATTTGTACTATAACAGGAAAGGATTCTATAGTACAAATTCGATGATGGTAATTCAGAGCATTTTTATATATCTATTTTCATGTTTGTTCTGTAATAGATTTGTGATGTAAATATGATGATCCTGTTTATCGACGCCAGATTTCCGGGATCAAACCATGATTCCTTCGTTTGGCGAATGAGTGCGGCTGAACAATATTTTCGGAATCAGTACAATTCCGGAAAGCGTAACACTTAGCTTCTGGGTAAGATTCTACAATAACTTTAAACTTTTCTCAATTCTATAATTTTATCTATAGGAGATTCCGGATACCAACTATTGCCATATTTAATGACGCCATACCGGACACCCCAACATGCCATGAGGTTAAATTGAAAACAAAGCTCTGCAGAGGTCGAAATGTCATCGGGCGCTGTTTTTGGGTTTTGAAAAATCGGTTTAGGTGTATCATAGGTGAAAGAGGTCTCCATTACTTACCCGAAATGGCAGTGAAAATAGTAAATGCATGTTGTGCAATTCACAACCCCTGCATTTATTATAAGAGTCTGTGGTAATACGAGGATTACGTTGATGACGAAATTCAAGACATATTCGAAGAGGACGTGCCAGCAAGTTCCGCCACAAATATTCGTGATGAGTTGGCGATGAATATTGTGACGACAATTTTCGAAAGTCGAAAATTACCGCACAACAATACTGCTTCACCAGTTCGCCAAAGACGCAACCCTGATTGTGGGGAAAACTCACAAGCAGAGCAACGAAGAAAAACGGGAACATGTTTGCGAACTAAGTACAACACAAACAGAACAACGGGAACATGTTTACGATCTCAGCGCAGCACAGCCAGAGCAGCGAAGAGCAACGGGAACGTGTTTGCGAACTAAGAGCAACACTTGCAAGAAACATAGCAACGACTAACAACGGGAACCTGTTTACGAACAAACTTGGAAACCAAGAACAAGCAACTCAGAACATATAAATACACAAGCAGCAGTACAGAAGGGATCAATCAGTGAGGATCAATCGATCAGTCAGTCGCCACGCGCACCGAGGAAAAACACAAAGATCAGTCAGCTAGCAGTCGAGCTAGAGTGCACATCGCATACGCGGATCAGTCACCGAGCAGTCAAGTTCTAGGGAACATCACATCCGCGCAACAGAAGTTAGATCAGGCGATCAGTAAGTGAACATCGAAGATCAAGGAAACACATCAGTCAACCAGGAGGCATAGTGAGATCCAAGGAGTGATCAAGCAGTGCAACAACAAACCAAAACGTCCAGTGACCGGCGTACCGGAACCAAAACTTCACAGTTCGCTGTAACAAGGGAAGTATACCAACTAATAAGTGAACAAAAATTGAATAAATAAATAAATAATTAAAATAAAATACAACCGAATCCGAGTCTTGTAATTTGAACCCTGGAGGCCGCTGAGATTATCCCGGCCGAAAGTTCGTTACAATATCGATTGATTTCAGTAAATGAATGTATTTTTTGAACATTTTATATTAAAGTGTATAATCTTGTATAAAGTATAACAAAGTATAAAAGTATTTAAAAAACATAAATAAACAAAATATAATTTAATATCACACATATGTATGTACGTTTTTTCTAAAGCATAAAAATAAACAAGTTAAAAGTGGCAAGGCATAAAAACTACTAATTATTTAATATGAGATCATTTATAATTTATAAGGAAAGGAGAGCGTCTACTGCTTCCTTCTACCTACGATCTTCCACTGACTCTTCTAATGATGTGGCTATTCGTGACAAAATTTCGTTCTGCAGTTTCATAACCTTCGTTTGCTCCTCCAGAGCTGCTCTTGGTGCTCTACTTGCTGCCGGAGCAACGTCACATATTCTCCAGGCTCTTTTCTTTTCTTACTCGGCGGTCTTTTTGAAGTTGACCGAAATATTTCAAACAGGCTGGGAGTTGCAGCAGTTGCACTGGAACAAGCAGCACCATCCGAATAGCCAGCAGCAGCACGGGACGAACAGACAGCAGACGAAATAGCAGTAGCTGAAAAACAGACAGCAGATGAAACAGCAGTAGATGACGAACAGACAGCAGCACGGGACGAACAGACAGGAGACGAAATAGCAGCGTTAGTGAAAGTGTTCTCCTCAAATACATAATCCTGTAATTCTGGAATGAGCAAAAGAAATTTTATTAAAAATGTATTACAATTGCTAGTAAATACTTACCAGTACTCTTCAAAGGAATACCAAAATGTTGTTCACTGGGTAGAGCAGTGTGCTGTAAATTCATAATTTTAATCGTTTCTTGCTGCTGCGGGCTGAACTGTAGAGTAAAAAACGGTCCGCCCCCCGTCTTTTTCAGCTCCGGTGCATTGTCCGCTAATTTCTTTTTTTAATTTCTTTTTCATTCCAAACCTAACATTTATAGAAATTATTTAACACATTAAAAACAACACAAGTTTAACTCACCTTTTTCCATTCGGCGGTCGTTCTCACGGGAGGGCCATTAGAATTCAGCATACCCCGAATTCTCTCCCATTTGTCATCATTGACTGACCGGTTGGGACCGAAGACAGGAACACTCCGTGCCAAGTTGGGGTCCTTCTCCAACTCCCGCAGAAGCAGTTAAAATTATTTGCTATTCGTTATTCTTGGAAGAAATAAATATTAAATAATTTTTTTAACAAAAAGTACATACGCGGTGTGTACTTTATTTTTACTTTTCCCTGTTCTCTGTGAGTTTTCCATGACTTTTTTTCTGTTGATGTGAAAATGTGTTAATTTATATTATATTTATTTTATATTTTACAAAGTTTACTTACTTTTTTATGTTTCTACCTTTTAGTATGTATTCTTTTTTGAACAATTTTTTGTATTTCACCTTCACTTCACAAGAATAACGGAATAACTTTATTGCTTTGTAATTTCGCTGAGTTTCTTATATGTTTGTTTTGACAACTGCTGAAAATTGTGAAGTGAACATTTTAAAACTGTGAATGTGAATTGGTGAAATAATAAATACATAAAAAAAGAACATGTTTTTAGGAGTGAAAATTGCAACGGTTTTGAACCGAAATATATCCCGATTTTAATTTTGTCATATTTTTTTAGTATTTTATTAATTTTTGTGTTAATAATTGTGTTACGAAATTCGTTTTTGTAACACATACAAGTTTCAATAAAGTAAATAATAAATGAATGCAACTATTTTAATGTTTTTTAGAAACACTTCACTCTAGTTGCCGAACGAGTGCAGTAACGACAGCCTTTAGCTATCGTTCCCTATGACAGTCCATATCGCTTCTTTATCATTCCAAGAACGATTGAAAATACAATTAAACGAACGTGATCTCGTAAGTAGTGTGGGAAGTGCTGTTGTGTTTTTATTGAACGAGTTGCTCGCTCATTGAAAATCGCTAAGTAACGACAACGCGAAAATAACAAAGCAGAAGCAGCGATGATCACGGTGATCGTTTTTTGAAATCTGGCCCTAAATTTATTTTTAGTGTTCTTCAAACGTGATTAAATCTTTATTAAAATACTTAAAACTAGCTTCTATTTGAACAATTCTTAGTTATAGTACGAAAATATTGAAATCTGGAATTTAATTTGCTTCTTTGAAATATTATAAATAAAAGTACAGATAAATACACACTAGGGTGGATCTTAGCTGTATTGGGCGAAAATTTTTTGCAGCATTCTTTTACGCCGCCCCCTAAAATTGTTCCATTGGATAAAGAAATAATTTCTGTAAAATATGAAGTTGATCGGATAACAGAAAGACGTGGCACGTTACATTCATATGAAACTTGCAAAAAATGCGAAATTTGTATCAACGAAAAGGAATGAAGCAAACATTTTTAATAATGGTTAAATGTTCTTCATATTCAAGAATATGCATAACATTAGTGATACAGTATAGTTTTTTCAGCATAATAATTAACTAATACCTGCATTATTTTAAATTATAGATATTAAATTGTATGCATCTTATTGTGAGTTTCCTTTTTTTTTATATTTAGTTATACAGGATGTTTCGCATAAGAGTAGACAAAAGGCTAGGGCATGTAGGTTGGGTCGAGACAAGAACAAAATCATATGGGAGGGGTGGTGCATTTCCCCCCGTTTAGGAGGGAGGGGCCATTTTCTAAAAATTCGACTAAAAACCGGAAAAAAAAAAATATTAAAAAATAACGGCGATATCTGGATCACTTTCGTTATTGGGTTTGAAAGCCAAATATCGGCCTCTTAACATCCTTCTTAAATTGGGTTCCTACGTCAAACAGTTTTTGAGAAAATTATTGCCAAAGTTAAAATTTAGAATAAAAATTCCAAAAAAAAAAAATGGTTGGTCGCAATTTTTTCGTTAAAATACGGTATTAAGTATAAATTTTTGTTCGACCATAAAATTCTCTAATCAATTCTAGAGAGAATACTTGAAACCGGAAGGATCTATGTTTTGTAGTTTCCGAGAAAAGTGAAAATTACGAAGCATACTTTCCTTTCAAATACCAATTTTTTGGCTACTTGTGTTTTATTACTGGTGCAAAAATATGGAAGAAGATCGCTCTGCGGAAGGAGTTAAGTTCGTAATTTCCACTTTTCTCGGAAACTACAAAGCATAGATCCTTCCGGTTTGAAGCATTCTCTCTAGAATTGATTAGAGAATTTTATGGTCGGAAAAAAAATTTATACTTAATACCGTATTTAAAAGCAAAGTGCGACGAAATGTTTTCTTCGGAATTTTTATTCCAAATTTAAATTTTGGCATTAATTTTCTCAAAAACTGTTTGACGTAGTAACCTAATTTAAAAAGGATATTAAGAAGCGGACATTTGGCTTTGAAAATCTGCTAGCAAAAGTTAAATTGATCTAACCATGATTTTCGGAGAAATATAAAAACGCTTTGTGATATAAAATAAATATAGAAACGCAATTATTTCTATTTCAAAACTTGGTGTTGTGCCACGTCTTCCCGACGTCAAATCGATCTGAAATTTCGTACAAATTACTTTTTCATGAAATAGTACAAGTTTAGAGGGCGGCGTGGTAAAAATGTTATGGTCGAAAAATAAGGTCCACCCTAATACACACTAACTATTTTATAAATTTCTTTTTTCTTATTTTTACGAAATATTATAATTTTTACAATTTCCAAGAAATTAGTTTAAATTTATTGCATTTAATTCATTTGTGAATATACATATTTTAATTTAGATTTCAATAATTTAACTTTTAATATATTGCGTTGAATTCGAAAAATTAATTTTGAAAGCGAATCAAAATTAAGTGAAAATAATCAACAAAAATGTCAATTTATCATCAACATCATAATCAAAAAGGTTGGAAACCATTCAATCTCACGCCTGCATCTAAACTCATCCCCTCCCTCCGTCCCTCTGCTTTCGAGATTCAACTTCAAATCCATCATTTAATTTGTGACCAAAACGGAAATGAAAAACAAAATGATTTCAGCCATCAGTTAGACAGCCAGACAGCGCGTCAGTATGTCAGTCAGTCATCGCAGATGTTAGTGTTGATTCATAGATCATCGCATGGACCATGAAGCTATGAAAGCTTAATTAACTGCGAGAGGGTTTTAATGAATAAAGCAAAATTCCATGAATGCGTCTAACCTGAAAATGCCATTTAAATTGAAGATGTCAAACTTTCGCAATTATATTATAATATAAATTCCAGTTTATTCCATTTAGAATGCAGTCAGAAGTTTCGCGTAATAAACATGTATAATAATCCTTTTTATATTCTAACCAATTCTATTCCATTGATTAAATTAATTTCGATTTCCTTGATTCATTCGTTAATTCACAGGTTTTAGCGGCCAAGATCAATCATAAACAGGTTTAACTCCATTGAAATTGTTGTTGTGGTTATAACCAATATTCTGGTTTCAACCCTGTATAGAAGTTTCTGGTTTTCAACCCTGTATAGAAGTTCGAAATACCTAAAAAATAATGAAATTCAAATCAAAGCAAATAATCAAAATGTATTGCGAGAATTCGCTTGAAATTGTTTATTATGTATATAATACAATATAAATAAAATTATTAAGCAGTATACTGTGGAGGTTAATAAAAGTATAATTAAAAAACTCGTTTCAGATGGAAAAATCGAAGCGGATAGTCTGGACCTCTGGCGCTGAAGGATTGCTGCTTGAGCTGTGGGTCCAAATTATTGAGGGACTGAGAAGAAGGTCCAAGAAGGGCGAACTCACGTATAATCGTATATAGGGGTGGCGGTTGTGGTAGCTCGTCATGGCTATAAATTCAGCTCTCCGAAACGGGTCAAAAATGAAAAATCTGTTCACGAAATACTGGTAAGTTTTCTTAAAAACACATGATTATCATAAACGTTCTTAACTTTCCTGCTTTATTAGAAAAAGTAAGAATCTGGTCGGAGTGCAAGTTTAAAAATAGAAGAGAAACTCATTGAATTAAAGGGACGGACGGTGGAAATAGAAGAAGGAAAACTGGACACGATGAACAGTACTCAAAACAAAAATAATGGCGGATATTTTATCTATTTCTTTCTCAAACAAACATAAAAAAATATCTATGAGCATTTATAAAATAAATAACTTATAAATAAAACATGAATAAAATTAGCAAAATATAGTATAAAGCCTGTCTTATAACTTCTGCAGTTTTTCCATTATTGTTTAAATTTTTTATGTATTCAGGATACTCTCATACATATAATAATGTACCTTCAAACTACTTCTGGGGAGGCAGAAAATGACTCTCGATTCGCCGGAAAAATTGAAATAATATTATTTTAAAGCTTTTCTCTGCTATGAATTTTAAGGAAGTTTGTTATTTTTTTTGTCTGAAAGTTCTTTAAGCGTAAAACAAGAAAGTTTTTTCTTAAATCATTTAGGATTTCTGTTATTCTTCTCCTTCCCTCTCCCTCTCCACTTCATTTCCCTGTTAATTTTAACCATTTTATACTTTTTTCTTGTTTGAGTTTTTTCGTTACGGTGATTTTTCTTCATTTTCATATTTTTTTCAATTTCACATTTTTTTTTGGCATTTTTTCTTTAGGTTTTTTCGTGTTGCCTTTTTCTCCGGAAATAATTTATGCGCCATACTTTGAATGCAATTTTGAAACTTCGAGAGTTCTGACATTGATCAAGTGGCACTTGAAGCCGTCTTCTTAGGAGCCGTCGCCGTCATGGTCGTCGTCCTGCCCCTCAACTCCTAACCAGATCTTTATTTTTTGGAACGTTGTAACTACAGCTTGATCTAACCGTTTGCTATGGGGAAAAGTTATATAACGGTAGATTCCGATATCAATTGGCAAGGAAAAACGAACGATTACGAACGATTATAAACGATTTCTCTTTGGTTCGGTTTCGTTTGTCTTTCGCTTTTATTTGCATTCAGTTTTTCAGTTTAATTCCATTTCAACTGAGCAGAAGAAAAAATATTATATATATTTTTACGCTGAGATGTTTAACAATGAAACACGTAAAATATTTTCATCAACAATTTCAATACTTGAATCTATTATTTATTTCAATAATTCTCATTTAATTAAAGCAAAACAACAGCATTTAAATGGTGTATTTTAATATATAATAAAACAGTACAGCATTAAATGAAATGTAGTCAAGAAGAAGCAACAAATGTTGAAGCTTCTTCAGCGATTATTTAACATAAATAGTAACTATTTTAAATCATAACGACAATAAGAAGTACACAGAAACAACACGAAGGAAAGCAACAGCAACAACAATATAAACAACAGTTGCGAGCATTCATTTAAATCGAAGAGTGATTAAAATTTTAATTTATATGCGACGTAAAACGAATAAACAACAAATCAAAAAAGATACGTCGATTATCATTTATATAATATATATTGTATATCATAGCATATGCATTTTTGCAAATTTATAGCTTTAAATCGTTTAATTTGCCGAGAAAACATGTGTTTTTATTCGTGGATGGCAAAATTTTTGCGCACATCATCATGTAGATATAACTGAATGATATCATAATATAATTTGGCAGCACTGTACGTTATAGTGTCCCCTTTATAAAGTGAACCCATATAAAAATATTATACTATACAAAGAAACACACACAAAATAATAAATGAATTCATTTTTGTGTAAAGAGTTGATTAAACGCCCTCTCTCTATGAGTTCTAGCTACGCCACTGTATAAACAGTAGGCGTGGTCGTAACCTGTTTTCAAAACAAAATAACTAGCTTAGTTGTTTTATTATTGTGTTCAAATTTAAACTTTATTTCCGTGGTAATAAATTTGTTTTAATGGGCTATACTGTATAAGTAGTGTAACGGTCTATTACCTATGTAACCTAAAAGTGGGGCAAGAATATATATACTTTTCTATACGATATCTATCTTTTCTATTTCTATTCGTTACACATTTCATGACCATTTCGTGAATTAAATAAAAAACGAATGAAATCAAATTAACGAAAGTATTATTTTTTCATTATTTATTTTTAATTATTTCAGTAAAATATGCCTTTATTTATTGTACAAATTATATTGTTTAGCTTTTGTCTCATTTAAGTTTCAGTTCATTTAATGTTTCAGTTTAATTTTGGTTTAACCATTTCTAAATTTTTACTTCTTTACAATTTAATTTTTTTAAGTTTAAGGATTATTTAATTATACTATGATTAAAATTTCACCTTAATCAAAATTTACAATTGAATTTAATTGAGAATTTAAATTCATATTTATTTCGATAAGCTTATTTTCATAGTTTTGTCTGTATTTCTATTTTACATTTTCATCATTCATTTCATTTTTACATTTTTAATGTCGAAAACCGCATTCAAATCGGTTCAGTTGTTCCTGAGAGCATTCGCTTTAAGCAAGCATTTATTGCTTAATATCAATAATTTTTTTTTTATTGCATATTAGGTATAATATATTTACTTTATTTTTATATTTTTTTTTTCATCAATTTTAACTTTTTTCTATCGCGCAACAAAAACTGTTGCATAGTTTAAGGCATCGACTTGTTGGAAAGCTCGTCAAAGTTTCAAGGCTTTTTTGTTCAGTGATCATTGAGCCCTAGTCCCGTCAATTGCATTTATATGTAGTTAAATACAATACAATGCTCAACACGATTTTCACGATTTCCATTTCATTTCCGTTTTCGCGATTTTCAATCAAATCAAAAACTTCATCGCGCGACTCTTTCTTTCTGTGTGATAACAACGTTGTGCAAAAATCGAACATCGAAATGCCAGAAAATTGTATACAGGAAAAACATCTGTTCTCCTTCCCTTCCTTGCAGGAGAATCAGTTGCAATCCGTCGCATGCAATCAATTCTTCTTCATTCAATATTCAGATATTGATTTTGATATTTCATTAGCTGCAACGTGGCAAATTATTTTTTTTTTTTAGTACGTTCTGATCCAATAATTCACTTTCACCCCTCTTTCAATTCCTCCCTGGCAGCTCAAGTTCAACGCAATCGCCATGAAAATGAAATTATTTTTGGGCTTTGTTGGCAAAAAGTGCCAAATTCATCGCGCTTCAAAACGATTCAACGCGATTTTCTGGGTCAACAGGATATCGCGATTGACTGATTATTGACGGTCCAACTGATCCACTGACTGATTGACAGCGAGTTTGGAGGAATGCAATCAAATTGCAAAATTTACACAAAATTCTGCCAAATGTGATTGAAATTCAGTAAATTGAAAGGCGTGGATATCGGAATGCGCGCGCCGTAGCGAGATATCAATTAATTTGGTGTGATTCGGCGGTTAATTCGATTTTTGTTCTCTCGATTCGTTGAATATTTGCGGATAAGAATTTATAAACAACTTTCAATCCATCGTCTTTAATTTTTCCCATTATTTTTGTTGTTTTATTTGAAGTTTTTAATAATTTCATAGTGATCATAGTTATTTGTTTCTTGTTAATTTCTCTCCCAAACTTTATTTCTTCTCTAGTATTTTCTTTCATTCTATTCTATTTAAAGACTGTAAATGCTGTAAGAAGCTCGTCATTTTCTTTCCTTTTAGTGGTTCATAAAAATGAAGCACTAAATTGGAAGACCCTCGAAATACGCGTATCTAGAAGTAACAAATTTAACTACAAAATCGTCCACAAGTTCACCTAAAATATGGAGGGACAGAAGGGGAAGAAGAGAGAGATGCGAGTGAAGTTTTCTGTGTAAAAGTTTTTGTAATTTTCTCTACGTGCAGAGAGAAATTCGATTTTATTTTTTTACAAAAACATAACTCAAGGTTGTGGGCAGCAGGAAGCCAAATAAATAACGGGTTTTTACACATACACACACATACACAGCATCATTACATTCCCTCTCATTCGCATACATTCATATGGACTCAAACTTGAGGCTCCTGTACGCACGGCAACCGTAACTCGACGCATCGGATGTCGTAATTCTTCATTGCATACTTTTGGGCATCCGACGCTGCTGATTTCCAATCTACGAATCTACAAGCATCGAATGGAGTGAGCAGAGCCCTCGTCGCTGATTTCTTTGCGTGTTCAGCTGCGATCGATTTGAAAATTGGATCGGGATTGAATTCGATTTGGCGGTTAGCAGCGCTTCAGCGGGCTAACCGCAGAGTAGCAAGCGGTTTAATAAATTCCGCTATTTCTGGATCTCGATGGAAATTGCGGGGAAAACCACAGCAACCGCGTTTTTTAACAGCAATTTTGTTGGTTGAGTTTCCTTTTTTTTTGCTTCGATTTTGGTTGCTCATCTTCAACGAGCGATTCAAGATGAATCTCTGCATCGTTCCGCTTTTACGAAGGTTTGTAAGAATAAATATGATATATTTGTGTTTGATTTTCTTATTAGAATATATCTCTTTACTGACATCTCTCTCTCTCCCTCCGCTGCTCTCTTTTCTTTGGCTGCTTTTAATGCTTTCGCTTGACATTCACGTTTCTGCTATAAACTGTTTAATGCTGCTTCCGTGTTCAATTAGAGTCCGTTTAGATTCCACTGGAAGAAATGCTGTTGGAAGAGGTATAAGAATAAATTTCTAGCTGAGCTCGTAAGTATGCAATTATTTTGATTGCTACGTAAACGTGTGTGGAATTTTAAGTATTCGTTCAGCAAGTGTTTGATTTATATTTCTTTTTCCTACTCTAATTCTTTCGAATTTGAATCATATATATTGATGATATTCAGCGACCAAAATGTAAATTGTAAAATTATTATATAATAAATTCCAATAATATTTCTGTCTTCTTTGAAGAATTCAAACAATTCGAAACACTTCAAATCATTCAGAGCAAAACATTAATCAATACAAGAATATAATCAATACCCTTAAATGAGGATTTCACACTTATTAAGATTTTCAACCAAGCCTTAATAAAATACCGAAAATGGTCCTTGAAACACACTAACAACGACTTAAGAGGGTTAATACACCCTCTCTAAATTCTTCTTCTTTTTCTTAAGGGGAGTTAATGAAAAGTTTGCTATACCCTAAATAGACTTAGTGATAGATTGTAGTAAAGAATTTTTAAATCGAATTACATTTGACAATAACAACTAATGACATAGAAGTCATTCAATTGGATTGTATAATAATAACCACTTTCAGTTCAATTTGCAAAATGAATAAGAAGTAGAAAAAGAAGACCCGAAATACACAATGACGAAAATATTAAGAAATTCCTACCTTCTCTATTATTATTTGTGACAACAATTCACATTCATTTGTCAGTTCAGTTTGATAACACTTTCATTTGTCTTCAAGTGACACAGAGAAATTTATCCCTTCCTCTCTCTGACTGTCTGTCTCTTTCTCTTTCTCTCTCTTTACCTCTCTGTCTGGCATATCCATTATTACACGCATACAACCCAAAAACGAGCATAAGTGTTTGTAACTTGCTGCTTGGAAATAAGTATTAACAAGTATGTCAGTTGTTCATGGGCACGAACGAAGACGATGTCATCATGTGTTGGAAGGGAAAACAAAAACAACAACAGCAACAACAAGAACACTAAAATTGGAGATTAACAAAAAAGTGGTGACAAACAATCAGACGTGACAAAATGTCATTTTCAGCAATGAAAAGTTACACCACGAAAAACTCTACAACGGAAGAACCAAAGAAAACTTTTAGTACACGATTTTTAACGATTCAGTTGTAAAGTTTTAGAAGGGGAGCAAAAGAAACAAGGTCACACAGTGTAGAAGGTCAAAAGACGTGTGGGGGGAGAGGGGGGGGGGGAGGGGGAAAGCGGTGAAGAGAGGGAGTGGAGAGGATGGAGCAAGTCGGAGTAGCTGTCATCGATCTCTCTAGATTCCAGAGAATGTATAGAAATATAATCCGTGGATGAGAGAGATTTTCGTCCGCTTAGCCTACGTTTTTCGTAATTTATTATTATTTCATCAGAAAGCCGTGCATACTTTCAGGTCCTTCATTCATTTTGTCTCGCTTGAATGAAGCCAGACAGACAGGAAGGTTGACTGAATTCGACTTTGCGCTGGCACGATTACTGGCTGTTGTCAGTGATTAATGTGTATCGGTGTGAATGTGTAAGTATGTGTGTGTATTTTGAAATAAAATAAGCAACCCACCACCGTTCAATTCCATTGAGTTTATAATAAATTGCCAGCCTGCATATTTCTAGGCGGGCAAATAAATAGATTTTGGGTAGAGGAGGCCTCTTTGGCCATCATGCGTGGCTGGCTCATGGATTTATATATTCTACGTGCTTAATTACAACTTATAGATTTTTCCCGCCCAATGATTTTCTAAATTTATCAAAACGATCGTTTCTCATTTTCGAAATTAAATACTCAATACTTCTGATGTGAAAAATGTCCTTTCTTTCTACCTTTCAACTCTGGTAAATATTTATCCTTAAATGAAGCAATTTTAAATTCATGTCGTGTTCCTTATTTACTCTACGATGTTCACGCTACATGGCAAAAATTTTAATTGATAAAGTTTTCCTCACTCAGTTTCCTCATTTCGTTTTCCTTTACTTACTCTTCACCTCTTTCATTTCATTGTTATTCATTCATGCTTTTGTTAGCTTTGTTTATTGGCTATTATTGAATATTTCTTCGTAAGCTTCTAAGAAAACATGTTAATCGATTAGAGTTGGCTTAATTTAGCTTTCAAAGATTTGGGTCATAAAAAGGAACAAATTGTTGAATTCTATTGCTTATTCTTCCTCATATTCTTCTTCTTCTTCTCTTCTATGCTCTTGTTTTAATGTATTGTTTACTGTTTAGAGTTTTACGTGTTTCCTTGACTTCTCTCATCAAAATTCTCCATTTTATTGTTCTTCAAAAACTCAGTTCAAGAAAAGAATTTAAATTTCGTTTGTTATACTCGTATTCGGTGCATTGTTGTTGCTTTTGTATTCCTGTTCTACACTGCTACTGCTGTCTACACTGTCTGTTGTAGTTTCGACAGTTACAGAGTCTTTGTTTCTTTATTTTTGTATTGTATTGTTTATCATATTCCTGTTCTTGTTTTTATTGTTGTTGTTCTTATTGCCATTATTGTATTCACCTATCATTTGTCACAAAGAAACTGTTATTTTATTCGTTGTATAAACTTTCACCTCATCAAACTGAGAGCGTTGGCCCAAGTGTTGAGCTTTTACGGATTTGTTCGACTTTAGCCAAGGACTTAATTTAAAGGAAGGGAATAAATTAGGGATACAGAAGGATTAAAAACTTGGAAGGAACAAAAGTCGCTCTGCTTAGGAAAATCTTCGCTGAAATTGAGTGTTTAATTAATAATTAAATTGAACAACTGAAATCATTTCGAAAGATTCATTAGCAAGAAACTTGTTCCCTTGCATACCGCCGATAATAAAAATTAGACTTGACTTAGAAATGTGTTAAATTCTTGTGTTTTTGTTGTAATAAAATTACTAAAATTATTTAAGAAAGATTTTCTAAATTATAATAACTTATACGTCACGATTTGTGTTTTGAACTGTCTTAAAGCTGACTTTAAAGAAACATAAAGTAATCACATAATCTGTTTTGAATTAAAATATACTTAATCATATCTTCCTCTCTTTTTATAAAGGTAAAAAATGTATAAAATACATAAAAGTGCCTTGAAGCAATCAAATACATTTTTTGCATTCATTAATTTTCTGTGTGTGCATGAAAACGTGTCTTTCATTCATTTACAGTGTAAATTTTACACACTCAAAAATTATTCTACGGTGACTCATTAAAGTTGATTACGCATAAATATTAAAATAATTAATTAATATGCACAATAAATTCATTCAAATTACATTTCATCCACACACCCGCATTCATTGCTACGGACGCACAGCAGCGTACGTGCAACATGCATGCATCGCTGTCGAATTCTTGTGATGACGATTAGGAAAAGTTTATTTAGAGATGCATATTTTTGTTGGTATTCGGTTTATTTTGAGTGCAGTAAAAACACTTGCCTTCAAGTATTCAACACAATTCGAATTGACATGTGTTTGTACATTGTTTTAAATTTATTTTATATGTACATACTTGATTTTATTACTATTTCATTAATTATGTTATGTAATTTTATCATTTATACAACTTCAACTTTCTTTTTTCATGCGAACACGAATGCATCATTCACAATAGACTCGCCTACAGAATACTCGGTATGTATGCGTAAATAAAACATTTCGCTGCATGAGCTGCTTGCATTGAGTTTTGAGCATCAGTAATTCAGATCTTGCATTCCAAATGTTATGATAAATAAATAAAATAAATATAACACAATGCAAACATGCATATAATATATGTATATGTATGGGTGTGTGTGTGTGTGTGTGTGTGTATGTGTGTAGCTTCGTCCAGATGTTTACAAAAACTGCGCTTTATTGCGAAAATAATTGCATAAAAAATTGTGTAGCGAGAAAAAGTAATGAAATACAGACAACTTGAATACATCCGGTTAAAACACGCTTTTCAAATATGGTTTCACTTCATTGAGTGTAGCGAAGGGTTACACTCAGACACATGCGATTAAAAACAAGAAAGACAAAGGTTAAATTCTTTAAAATAAGCCTACAAATTGCAGTCCAAAAATTCAGATCTTCTGGTTTAAATTTTATTTCAGATATTGAAATATAAATACAAATGTACGTGAACAAGATAGAGTGTTGTTTTTTAAAATTACCTCAATTTGCGAATATTTTATCGTCATATTTTTTCAAGTGTTTCAGCTGCGGTTCCAAAAACAACGTATTTCAATTGTGTGTGTGTCATGCATTCGTTGTTATCAGTGTTGCCGCACATCACAATCTGTCCACATGAATAATAAAACTGTCCAAGTTAACACGTGGACACATTATTCCGGATTAGTCAAGGCTGCCTATTTATAGGCTGTATATTTTACAGATTCAAAAGTACCCGAATTTCAATTTAATTCACCGACCCGACCAAAATTTCTTATGATTTCGTATTTCTTTTCCGATTTATTTAGTTATTATAGTAAAAAAGTAAAAATTTGCAAAAGCAAATTAATATATTTCAAATAATCTTTATAATTAAATATTAATACTGATCCACTTTAAAATGAATCAAATTAAATAACAGAGTTCAAAATGAAAAAGCTTTAATCGAACTTCATGTGTAACTGCATTCTTATGGAATGGCAATCAACTCTATGCAACTGGAAGCAATAGAAGTATCTGAGGATGTGGGAAGTACCTGAAGCTTCAGGTTGTCACAGCTGCCTTCACTGCTTATCGTATAAAATTTGGATTTACTATAAATAAATAGTTCAGATCCAAGAGAACCGCACCTAGTAAAACCATCAATGTTCGGCGAATAGGTAATCTAAAGGATATATTGACTTGTTTATAAAACGCCAAATGAAATACATTAACCGTTGTGAGCTGCGAACTTCACGGAAGAATTAATTTAAATCATTTGCAGACCTTATACACATTTTTAACTTATTTACACAATGTGACCAGCGTTCCACTTTCATGGGTGCCTTGGATCTCCAAGTATTCTTACCCGGATCGTAGCATTCCACGGATCTTAGAGTTCATTCACGGATTCATTTCGAAAAGAAGCTAAACGCACTAAATTAAAGCACAAAAACTATTCAACCTGGATGCACTTCAATGTTCATAACTCGGAGCGTGATCTTTCTATGGAAAGACAATAAAGTTCGAGTATTTATGAGCCTGTATTTAAGTCCGGTTTTAATATCAACCTAGGCTATGTAACTGTACAACTCCAAGTCGTACATATGTATTTGACCAATAAAACGATTTCAAGATGATCGTAAAACTACTTTTAGCTATTTTGACAGTATTAAATATTGATGTCCATGAATGGTTTGGTTTTTGGTGCGCTTGGAAGTTGCTCAGGTACAAAATATTTCTCACGCAGGTGTCATTAATTCCCCCGATATCCTTTGACAATATGATTATCTGTTATTGGTGTATTAATTTTCGTATGTATTAATTTATTGGAAAATCACTTGCATTTAATTAATTCAACGTAACGACCTGAAATGATGAAAACATTAAAAAATATTTTATTTTGTTGTTATTTTATTGATTCAATTTTAAATAAACGATTCTTCGTATTCTAACATAATGAAAAATAAAATCTTTTTAAAGTTTAACAAAACTTTTTCAATTTTGTGAAATTTTTTCTTTAAATAAAAAAAGATTTCTAAATTAAACACCAACCAACCCTCAATTTAGCAATAAGCAGTTTAGAGCTGAGATTAGTTTACCCTAATGCTTTGACAGACAGACACACACAAATACAGTCACACATGAACATGGACTGCAAAAGCGAGCATCACATGCACCATCTATTATATGGACCCATTTGATTTTAGGTTAGCGGCAACACTGGTTGTTATTGCAACAACAACAAAATAATAAAATAGTGATGCGACATCTTCGTGTACATTTCGTCATGTATTAAAGAAAATACGAAGGAAAACAACACTATTGTTGTTATTGCAGTTTCAGTTGCAATGCAGAAAAATTAATTTTGTTTAAAATTTTAAAAAGACTCTAATCTAATTGAATTTACGGAAAAAAATACTAAAGTATCTGATTTACGGATGGTCGGATGGATGGATGAATGGAGTGAAGTGATTGCCAAAGCTGTAAAGTGATGAATGCATTTTTCGTGTTTTGTGATTCGAAAATAAGAAGCAGAAACAAACAATTAAAAATTTTCTATAAAAACTAAAAACAAAAACTAGAAAAATAGAACTAAAAGAAATTTTTGACAGGAAATTGAAAACAGGTGAACGAAAATCCGGTTCGATGGATAAAATATTGAATGGTGAATGATTGAATGGATGAGTGAATGATGCCAGACTATCAATTAAACAAACAACAGAGTGTGAATATGAATCAGAATCAACTGTTGATGCTTTTGTTGTTGCTTTTGTTATTCTTGTTCTTTTGGTGAGTTTAGAGATTTGCCAAAAATAATCAAGAAAACGTAAAAAAGTGTTTTTAAAACAAATGAAAAAATTGATTATATTTTGGTTCCCTGCTCGGATTGAAATTTATATATGTATATTTTTTTTTTCTCTCTGTCTTTGATGGAGTTTCTGATAACAAATAACAACAGCTACAAGAATAACAACTTTTCTGTTGCGAACAGAGTTTGATTGATTTTTCACTACCCGATGAGCGGTGTTACAAGAACTAAGATCTGGCATCACTGGCAGAAACTTTTCCCAGGAAATATATAAAATTAAATCGCGTTTTTGTTTACCTTTTTCAATTCAAACATATTTATGTATGTACATACGACTATATAGTGTGGGCCATCGGTTGGCTTCTTTTTAAAACGCTTTTTTTTGCAAAGGAAAGAAACCAAACGATGGCCCACCCGGAGATGAGTGAGAAAATAAATAAAAATTTGAAAATTTGAAATCGTAAATAAAACTTAATTTTCATTAAAAAGCAGACATATTTGTTTATCAATTGTCATTGTGATTTATAATTTAATTATTATAACTTCAAAGCTTTTTAAGTCTTTCTAAAGTTGAAACCTGGTCATCACTCATTTTTTATGATCACTTTGTGGTGATGACCACATTACCACAAAGGAACAGACCAACACGTAAACACACACACACACATTCACACACACAAATACATTGATGGTGCTTTTCACAGATTTATTTGCATAATTAGCATCGCATAGTATCTTTTGTTCTCTTTTTTTGTGTATAATTTGTCAGTAGCATAAATTTTCATAAAAGTTTGCCTATTCAGCATTCAAGGAAAGAAAATTCGAGTTTCTGTTGGCCGCAAATCGCCGCGGTGCTGGTGGCGCCTTGTAACCAGTGGTGCCACTTCGTCAGAGACACTCTTTTACTAGGCAGAAAGAAGAACAACAACAGCAATCGTACGAGCAGCAGCTCGTGCTTCCATTACAACCAACCAACCAACCAAACAAGCAGTCAGTCACTCAATTAGCCAGTTTGTCCGTCATTCTGTCAGTCCGGCAATCACTCAGTCATTCTTGTGCTCATGTCATGCATATCTTCTCTCTTTGTAGACAGCTGCGAATGATTGATTGACATGCTGCTTAAATTTCAAAAAAATATAATTTATTCTCATAAATTTTTATATAAAATGAATCGTGGAGATATTTTCATTATATTGAATTTTAATTTTAATTTTAATTTCCAAATAAATAATTTAAAAAATACATACAACATATATAGTACTATATATTAATAATTAATAATTTAACATGTTAACTGTTTTTGATTTTGTCAGACTCTGAAACTTTTTTCAAAAAGTCATGTGGGTAACTCTTATCAATGACTTTTAAATATAAAAGTCATTCCCTTTTTCTGATGACTTTTGGTGCTGATTTTTTTAAAATAAAAGTCTTTTTTGCAGTTCAATTCACTTTTATTTTAATTATTCCAATCGCTATTTTGACTACACCCTAAAAATAATTGGTTTTAAATGGATTACGAAAAAGGATGATATGAAAATGGATGATAAGCTCAGATATATTTTCTGCAGGTTTTGCTTTAAAATGAAAGAAAAAGTCTATTATACCACTACTAATATTCATCTGACCTTTTGACCTTAATGGACGTTAAAACTCAGAGCCTTACTGTTAAACGTCTTTCGCATTTAAAAATTACATTTATTATGCTGAAAATGCCAAACTTGGGAAAAATTCATACATAAGGAAGGAAGATTATAAAGACCAAAACCACGCCTATTTGCAGAAGTACCATCCAAGCTGAGATATGAAGAAGGCGTGGTTCTTTCATTTCTCCACAATACAATAATAGAAGGCAATTTAAGTAGTTTATTCGTCTCTGTTTATTTATTTCGTCTAAATCATTAAAGTTATTTTTTGATTATTTTCAATTACAAGAATATATGTAAGTTAAGTATTCCTCTCTGTGTACTCCACTCTTACGATCACCTTCGATGTTCTGGGAATTTATAGATTTATGTACATAGTTAGCTATAAACTGGTTACAAAAATATGGCAAAAATGGGATGCATTTATTTATGTTGGCAGACTGCTTTACTCTATCTCTCTCTTCCTCTCGCTCTCGTTTTCTCCCTTTACTCAGAAATAAGTGAGAGAAATGCATGAATGATCCATTCATTCATTTGTCTATCCAACTGATCCCAGGCATGTTGAACACGACAAAAGGTCGAAAGAACAGCCAGACAAATAACTACCGTTTGTTGAACATTCTAAGGAATTTCTTGACCACATTTATTAAGATGAGTATCAAAGATAGATACGTAGGGAAGCGGTGCTTACTGCAGAATGGAATGAAAGAGGAATATAATCCCTTGATTCTAAGCTCGGAAAGTGGATTGTTCGACATGCGCTTTATAATGTGAATTTAGTCCTTTATACCCGAGGCTTTCGTTGGCAATTTTGTGCAGCATTCAACTGCACAGTTGGTCCTGAGTACCTCCCACACCTCCTCCCACATTCCATAGCAAACCATTCACTCTGTCTGTCTGACCCTCTCTCTCTCTTTCTCATCCTCATGCTCATCCCGAAAGCTTCAAACGGTTGTTTGTGTATCCCTTTTAGCTTTTGTCTGCTTTCAGTGCTTCACTTGCATGCGTGTCCATAAGTATGGCATACACACACACATACACACATACAAGTATATACAGGAAGCAGCTGAATGGGCTGCCCATTTGCAAGGACATTCATAAATTATGAACCAGGAGCAGCTTTGCTTTTCACCGTTCATTGTGCCGATTCTCGTCCTCGTCCTCGTCTTCGTCCTCACGGTACGTGGCTCTGTGAATTTATGGGCCACTCGAATTTCGTATAAATTCTTAAATAGATTTTAAAATGTTTGCGGAGCGTAAAAAATTTTTTTAACTCTTTTAGAGATCAACTCAAACTCAGACTCAGAATCAAAATCAAAGGTTTTTCTTAAGCTCGAGATTTACTTCTTTCAATTGAAGTTTTAGATTTTTCGTTAAATATTAAATAGTTAAAATTTAGTAATTGTAAAAAAATAGTATAGCACTGATATGCTATACATCAGTATCGGGAACTTCTGGGACTACCCTCTCATCATAGAAAGATAACAAAGTAAAATGAAAGCCAGAAAGACTCCAAATTGAATTCGCACAGGTTTCTTGCATTTCCGTAGGATTTAACAGATAATATTGACAATATTAAAATATTGATAGCCGTTTTAATTTCACTTGCTTTTAATGCTCTTCGATACCATCTGCTATTTTCAGCATGCTTTGTTTTTATTATTGCTACACTTTCGCTCTCTTCTGTTCTCTGTTGTTGGGTAACCAATGCGGGAAAAACAAAGTGTGGCAACTATATAAATATTATCACAGTATAAATAGGTTTTGCGACAAAATCAACAACAATGCAGAGAAAAGTGATCTCAGTGAAAATTTAACTCTACCAGCAGAGTTGCCGCGAATTCGTTTTATCGCCAGTGTTACCCTGAACATGTTTGTAAATCATCGTTCATTCCTTCAGCGTCCGCCCCCCACCCTCCTTCCTTCCTTTCTCACCCACCCACTAGTTTTTGTTGTTCTTCGCTTTCGGTATTTTAATAATACAACGAAAATAAATGTTGTTGTTGTTATTGCATTGATTTCAAAGGAAATCTTGGCTTCAGAAATATTCCTCGTGTATGTTGTTGCTTTTGTACGTATCCATGTGGTTGTGTGTATGTGTCTGTGTGTGATTTGCTTTGCGGCTTCATTGAATGGCAGATTTTGTCTCTCAGTTCAAACATCATCGTCTTCTTTGCTGAGTGAACTTATTTTGTTACTCGTTGGCAACATTGGTTAACACAATAAACACAAGAACAAAAGCAAAAACAAGTGGTTGTCAAGCAAATAAACTGTGCTTCTGTTGAGTGGATTCGTGAGTTTCCACGTTTTTCCGTTTGTGAATGTTTGCAAATTCGGAGTCAAATCGACAGTCAAAAGTCGGTGTAGGAATGGAAGGCAAGGATAAAGAAAGGATACAAGAAAGGATGCATGGAATTTCTGGCGACAAAGAAATCGCAACGAGCTCCCGGCTCTTGAATCGCGACCGATCTTTAAATAAGAAAACGCAACAAATTTAATTTACATAAATTTTATAAAAAAATCATTAAATTTATATTTGTTAATATTTTTCAAATTACATTGTTTTCATTTCTTATTCAATGTATTCATTTCTATTTCTTTATTAAAGCAGGTGTAAATAAAATGAAAAATGAAAACAAAAATTAAGTAAATTATTAGCAAGTATTTATACAAAATCTAAAAGCTTCCTTGTTTTAAAACAAATTAAATAGAAGACAAATAATTAAGTGAATACTTCATTTAAATTCATATTGAATATTTAAAAATATCTAAACGAAGTATTTAAAACATTAAAACCATAAACAAACGCAATTTTAGTTTACGGTATAATTTAGATAAAAATACTTTAATTTAGATAAAATTACTCCATACTTATTTTGCTGTACATGGCATTCTTTGTTTTGGTTATTTTGTATTAACAAAGAGAAAAACTCACGAGAAAAACAACAACGATGATGACATCGAGAATAACAAAAACAGTGGCAGCAACAGCAAAGCATCATCGACACCAATAATTCTCTTGTTATTTTTTATTAATATTATAAACTGCTTTAAGTTTCATGGAGAAACATATTTCCAACTACAACAACAACAACAACAATAACAACACTATTTTTTAACCTGATCTCTTCATGATTTTTTAATCCGTTCTGTTGCCAACTTTTATTATTGTTGTTGTAGTTGAATTTTTTTCTGTCTTTGATTCACTTAAAGTTGAAAAGTTTCAACATTTTTTTTCTGGAAGAAAATCAAAAATATAAATTTTAAGAATTTGAAAGCAAAAGAAAAAAATCAAAAATGGGTTCTTGTATTTGTTGTTGTTTTTGTTGCTCTTGTCGCTGGATATAACAAGTTGCTACATGATTACCAACAACCGTAACGATAACAACAACAACAACAACAACATGATCCACAACAACATCTCGAGCGGATACGGAAACAAAGAAAATTGAATTTTGTAAAACGGAAAGAATTAACAACTACAACAACAACAACAAAATCTAGAACAGTTTCACGCTTTTGGTCCGGAAGTGAAGACAAGCAGCGGCAAGGAAAAGAGACCTGAACGGATCCTGAACGGATGCTTAACAGTCTGCGAACGCGACAGGAGCCTCGCCAGAAGTCAAGAAGTGCGGGGTCAACAAACGGACGGGGCTGACAGGCAGACTGGATAACTTACAGGATCAGGCTGGATCGCTGGGTTCGTTGGATGGTTGGTTGGTTGGTTGGTTCGTTGGTTGGTTCATAGAATTATTGGTTGGACGACTGCTGTTAATACGTTGCTTCTGTTTCGCCATTAAACAGATTATTTGTCCGTAGCGACGTGCAAAATGTTTGTCAAAATATTACTTTGTTGTGGATGTTCTGTTGTGCCTGAGAGTAGGTGTGTTTCTATGTATGGGTGTGTAATCCACGCGTACAGATTTCTATTTTTGATTTTGCTGAGGATTTTCTGACAGCTCTACAAAAGATTCAACGAAAATGTGACTATTTGCGAAAATGCAAGCCAACACATGAGTTAAACCATAAGAGAACATTTCATCCTTTGGAATAGCAGCAAAAAACCCACAACAAGGCGAAAAATTGTCAAACCTACAACAACAATAATTGAATGAAGCATCCGAGCGAAATCGAAGCAATACAAGAATTTATTGCTGCATACTTTTTGGCGTACGAAATATTTGAATAGCGAAAATAAAATTTGGCGAACATTTTGTTGTTGCTACGTAGCGATTGAATAAATGAAGGAATGAAGGAACGAATGAATGAACGAATACTCGAGTGTAGGTACGAAGATCGAAACGCAATGAAAACCCTCGCTTTGACAGCTGATCACGGGCAACACGGCAACATAAAAGTGTACACACCCTTGCTCACACACACACACAAACAGGCAACGCATTCCTTAGCATTCAGAGATGAAACTAGATATGATGCCACTGCATACTTTTTGGCACTCGAAGCATGCAACGTTCGTGTGTTTTATTGCTTCGTCATGTGAGTGTGCATTCGTAATTTGTGACTCTGTATTTGGCTAGATTGCATGTGTGTGCGCGTGTGTGTGTGTTTCTACGCTTTGCAAATTTTCCATTGCACATCCTTTTTACTCTGTCATCCTTTCCGCATCAAAGGTGAAAAAATGACAAAGTGTGGAAATAACAAAATTTGCTAAATTTGATGTCATTTAAATGTGTGTATAAACTACGATGTGTCTCGGGAGCGCGAAGCGACACCACGCGGCATTCATGCGGCCCCGCTTCGAGTCGCGTCTGCTTGCTGCAAATCGACGTGTGTATCTGTGAGTATGAGACTGCATTTCAATGTGTGCTTGTGTATGTGTGTGTGAATGGCGTAACTTTGTAGCCAAACTAATAAATACATAAGTTTATGTTCTTCGTTTGCATTTATTTATAAATGTTGCACGGAAAATGTACTAGGATTCGTTCTTCACCACCTTTTTTTTATTTTTTATGGTGTCTACAGAAAAATGTGACTTGTAAATTTTCGAAAACATTAGAAATTCCTTTAAAATTGCTTTTTCTTTTATTTCATGATATAAAATAATGTATTTTGTTACAATTTTTAACCGTAGTCCTACGTTGGTGTAGAAAACTACATTTCTGTTTTCATTATTTCAAATATATTCTAAACCGTTTAAGTTAGAACTCCCACTTTCGGTGACTTTTATTTTATAATGGATTACTACTGAAATATGGTACTTTTCTCCATCGCAATTAAAATATTATGTAAAAATTTAAAAAATTCAATTAATCGCGTTGAGTGTAGATTTCTACATCGCTGTATTTTTGTATTAGATTTTACCATTATTCGTGCTACCCGTGTTACTATTTCAGAAGAGTTTTGATTAATTTGTGTTTGATTGAGTATTAAATTTTATCAAAAAAATGGGGAGACCAAAATATTTAACCGATGAAGAAATCGAAGCAGTAGTAAATGAAGAATCTGAAAATGAAGAACATATTTCATCAAGTACCAATGAATACCAGCCGACTGGTCACGAATAAGATAGTTGGACAGATGATGGAGATTCCGATGAAGTTGAAGAAACTATCACTATGTCCAAACAATCTTTCGAATACGTGACAAGAATAATTTGATTCCATAATGTTGAAAACCGCCCAGCAAAAAAGTCTCTGGATAAATTTGCACCGGTTCGAAATTTTTGGGATCGTTGGACCGAATTACTGCCACTATATTTCAATCCATCGGAATGTGTGACGGTAGATGAGCAGCTATGTGGCTTCCATGGACGTTGTTCATTCCGGAAATATATGCCATCTAAACCAAAAATATGAAATTCTGGTTGCTTGTTATATCACTATGGATAACTTTTTCCCTCATACGCATTGGGTAAAAAATTGTTTGAAAAAGAGCTAACGATGCCCAAAAATAAACGATCGATTCCACCAAAACTATTCGTATGTAAAAAGGCTCCACTTTATCAATCAACGTTCGCGTTTACCATCGACACTGTCTCTGTTTCGTATGTAGAAAGAACAAACAGAGTACGTTCTGCAGTTATTGGAACTGATCAAAAGAAGCTTTCTGAAATCATTTCGTATTATAATCGGACTAAGGGTGGAGTAGATACAGTGGATAAAATGTTAACAGAGTACAGTTGCAAGAGAAAAACCAACATAATTGTTGTTAGTTTTAGCAAAGTGAGGTAGTTTTCAGCAACATAATTGATATATCGGCTTTGAATGCCTTTATTATATATAAACAGTGAGCTAAAAAACATAATTATTTTAACTAAATTTACTAAATTTATATAAATAATTTTAGAGTTTATCCATATGCTTCTGCATTAAAATAATTTGCAAAGCACATCACTGCCGAAATGTGTGTACTACGTACATGAGAGCTATATAAAAACAATTATTTATTCTCTATTGCTTACTAAACAATAAATATACAATAAGTTTATTAAAAAATGTATACATTTATATGTATAAGAGCAAGATTCTCCATACAAAATACAGGGATGTAGAAATCTACACCTCAACGTAGAATTACAAATTTTTTCTCAACGTAGGACTAGGGTTAACGTGGTTTATTTCACTATTTTTTTCATTGCATTCAATATTTCAAGCTTTCAAGAATTTTCTGGGTAACAACTAAATTTTTCAATTTATTTAAATCTCAAATTTCGATGCATTTCATTGACTACATTTTTGCTAGCAGCAATTTAAAAAACATTGAAACTCGTCGGTGCATCGAAAGCAAAAAACAACAACAACAAAATAAAAAAAGTTGTCGTGATATCGATGATCTGAGTTTACACTTGAGTTGATGACAATTTGTTGTTGTTGTTGTCTTTGTTGTTGCCATCGTCGACAACTCAATCGCTTCGAAGCAAAAAAGATGTCTCGCTCTCGTGACGTAGAGCGCTTCATATGCTCAAAATTGCAAAATAATGCACTCGTTGCAGATAAAAAGTAGCACAAAATAATGTAAACTGTGTTCGTTAAATGTACTTGACGGAGAAGAAGCGGAAGAAGAAGAAGAGGATGGTGAAGAGGAAGAAGAAAAACAAGATGATTCTATTTGTAAAGTTTTACTTTCTACGTGAAAAAGAAGCAGCGAGAAAGTAGTAGAAAGCAAGTGAATCAGGAAAAAACTACTAAAAGAGTAGTGCAACAAAATATTGTGAGTTTTAAAAGAAATGTGTTCTTTTTCTGTTTTGTGAAGTTTTCTTTTTCATTTTTTGGGTTTTGTGTCTTTTTTCCATTTTGATTTCTTTGCCTTTCTTTATTTTTGCGCCTTGAGATCTGCAAGAAATTTCGATAAATAAAAACGACGGCAATAAATTTTTTGTTTTTAACATTTAGTGTTATTGCGACAGTGTTGCCACACAATTTTATTCGTCTTTCTCGAACGTCCTTGCTTTGGAATTATGAAGAAAAGACACGCAACCGATGAAGAAGAGCGAAGTGATTAGAAGAGGTGAGAAAGAACAAATGTCAGCGGAAGCGTGGGGCGTGGAGTGAATGGAATGCAACGAGGAGTGGTTGAGGGAGGGTGAGGGAGGGAGAAAAGAAAGTCAAAGGTAGCGATCCGGAAAGGAGACTTAAAATTGTTACGTAAAGTTATTTGAGTTGTGTGAAGTATTGTAAATTTCAAAAATGAAACGAAAGTATTAAACATTGAAGAAAAGTCAAATAAAATTGAATACACGACATGAGCTCTAACATGACGTGAATAGCAGCTGGAGAGCACAATGAAACTTCCCAAGTTTAATGTTACTCACTCCGAAGCACACAAACACCCTCAAAAGTATTTTAATATTTTTTTTTTTTTGTTGCTCCTTCAAATCGCGTGTCAACTCTCAGTGTCACATAATAAAATTCTTCGCTCTGAACTCTTCTTTCGACGAAATCGCTACTTTGATGTTGTTGCAGTTGCTGTTGTTATTTTAATAAAAAAGCACCCATAAAAACCTTTACGAAGGTACGCAGAATTTTTCACACACACACAGAAACGCATGCGAGCAACAAACAAGCATGCAAATGAGCCGCATACCAACGCAAATTCGTCGCACTGGCTGCTTGAATTGGACCATGTATGTGCGTGTGTGTGTGCCTGTTTATATGTGTGTAGAAGAGTGTATTATTGTCGGCATTCGTACCTCTTCGCAGTTGACTGTTTGACTTCCGAGTGTTGGTTTATTTGTTCGTTTGGT
This sequence comes from Myopa testacea, assembly GCA_949629155.1. NCBI lineage: Eukaryota > Metazoa > Arthropoda > Insecta > Diptera > Conopidae > Myopa > Myopa testacea. The sequence continues at coordinate 13,029,660 of OX451346.1, forward strand.
TCTGTTTTTGCGAGAATGCTGCCTTGTAACGGGAACTAAATTCCTTTGCTTCGTTCTTATTTCTTTCTTCTTCTTCTTCTTGTTCCTTCACTGCTTCGTCCAATTTTATTGGCTTCTTCTCCTTGCTCTTTTATTGCTTTTTGTTGTTTTGTGCTTTGTTGCTGTCCTTTTATCACTCGTCACTTTTATTAGCTACGTTTGCGTCTTACTGTTGACGTTTTTCTTTATTAAATTCCTTCCTCTTCCAATAAAAGCGAGTTCCGTGAACAGATCGTGTTCGCTGCGATAAAATTTCCCGGCATTGAAATGTGAATTCATTCAAACGACATTTTATTTGAATTGAGTAAAACAACAGAGTTAATTAACAAGGAATATCAACAGATACTATTGATTCAAATGTTCTACTAAATTAAATAATAAAATTTAAATAAACAGGGAAAATTTAAAAATAATTAATAACGCAAGGACTGTATATTTGCAGGTGTTTAAATCGATGAGTATCGAATCCTTTCATATCGAATCGATGAGTATCTTTGCTCCTTGCTGAAAAACGCTATCCTATTGCACTTTACTTTCCTATTTTCTGTTTATCAATTCTGTCTTTTTTTAACATCGTTCGCACATTCATTTGAGTGTCTTCTATAATAAAGTCCGTTAAAGTTATATTAAAGACAGTTCCTGTTCGTAACTGAATATTTTATATACATATTGTAAAAAGGAACCACAGAAGACTTTTGTGGAGAGATTTACTTGAATTAATAACCTTCGAATTCAATTCATTTCTGGAGTATTTTTAAATAATTTGCCAAACAATCCATTAATCCGAATTTAATTGCATCCTTCTGCCGCACTCAGTCGATATTCGTGCCTAACTCAATGTTTGCATGGAGTGTCTTGAAGAGAGAGAAAACGAATGCGAATGCAAGTTATTTGAATGAATGCTCTTTCCGGTGCACTTCATGTTAGATTTGCATTTCGGTGGCTTTGTGCGGAGCATCCCAGAAATTTCAATTAATGCTCAAACGATATAAATTCGTTGTGACTACCTGCATGCATTCATTACTTGTCGCATTGCTCCTGACACACAATGCACACATCCTTTGGCCTGGTCAGGAGTCTTTAAATTGCGCTACACTTAATATTATTGATATTTGAGATGTGCGCTTGTCAAGATGCGTGTTAATGTGAGTGTAGTTTGTATAGCTGCGTATATTAATAATCGGTAGTAGATAACGTCAATTGGAAGTCATTAAGACATCCGTTGATCTCAAAAGCATCTCCTTTAGCGTTTGCTTTTGTATCATCTGTGATTCATCGATTATTTGACACACAATGACGATGGCGGTAACGGCACACTTTGAATGGCTTCTCTCTGAGCGATGAAGATTGAATTGAGTCCTAAAGCAAGGATTTCTGTTTGGTTTCTATTCAGTGGCTCCTAAGTATAGCGCATAACTTCTTATACATTAAATTTCGATCCAATAACAGAACCACAAATGCACCTTTAATCATTAGCTGTTGTACTATGAGTCTGCTCTCACAGTAGTCTCTCTTTCTTAAGTTTTTAATAAGAGGATCCTTAAGTGCTCTACTATGATTCTCTTCATCCGCTCAATCTTTCTCTCAAGTTCTCTCCCTCTGTTTCATTGTAATATTCTTCAAAATGCGAACATGTTTCATTCGTTCATAATATATACACACATCAAAAAGATACTTCAGGTATATCATATGTGAATAAAAATTGTTAAATTAAAAGCTCTCGGCCAGTTCTCAAAGTTACTTCAGTTCATTAAATTGTTGCATTTTCTGGTGGGGGAAAAACAAGGAAAATGCGTTGCCTACTTCGCAGCATGGATTAAATAATGAAACGCCAATCCTCACGCTGCTTCTGTCCCCGTCTACCGCTCTCATGAGCTGTTGGTCGCGCTTAATTATGAGCCAGAAGTTAAACAGCAATAAAAACAACAAGGCCAACATCACGATTTATAGTATGTACAGCAGAATATCATTAAAAGCAAAAACGAAAAATAAAACAATATTTAAAGAAATGAGGGAACCGCGTGCGTAATTATTTGCAATTATTTGGAGTGCACTGTAGCAGCAACAACAACAACAGCAACAAACGCAGGCCAACAGACACTTTTGTCCGCTGCTGGTGTTGTTGTTGCCGGTGGTGGTTCTTTTAATTGCTCTTACAATTGTTGTTGCCGTTGCAGTTGTTGTTCACGATGGCGATGTTCGTTTCATTGTTGTTGTTTTTAATGCTGTTTCAGTTGCTGTGCTGTTGTTGTCACTGCTGCGCTCTGTTTACGCATCGCTTTTATGTAAATTAAACGATAAAAATGAATGCATCACTTGTGGAATGATTCGATGAATTATATTAATTAATTTGCTGCAAATGATGTGAAAATGAATTTGTGAAAATATCGAAATCGGTTCATCCAAAATTCTTACATTTACTCGTAAACATCCGAAAGTTTCCTGTAACAAATTTAAAAAACACAAAAATATGTCTGATGAAACTAGATCAAAGAAGTCATCCATTGAAGGTGGCTGGGAAAAAGGCCAGGACTTAGAAACAGGAAAATCGCAAGAAATTCCATACGCTTTTGACAGCTTTTGACAGCTTTTGATGTGTCTTTTTGGAGCAAAAACCCATCAACAACGCCGACGAACAAAAAACATCTCGTGTGACAAAGAAATCAACTCTCAGCATCCATTCGGCTGTCTGTCCGTGTGTCTGTCCGCCTGTCAGTCGGTTGCTTGGCCACAAAATTCAAACGAGCAGCGCGACAAAAGAACAAAAGCTCAAACACGCACACCAACACGCATTTTTACACATTCGCACACACACACACACATCCAACAGTCTCCTGGGCTCACCTACTATCATCCTTTCTCTATCTCTCTCCTGCTCACACACGGATCAACGTGACCACTAAATGGTTGCGTGGAAAAGAACAACAACAACAACACAGAAGTTGATCACTTCATCCGACGCTTTAGAGTTTTTTTTTGTTGTTGTCTCTTTTTATGTGTCCCTACAACAGCTACTCGCCCCTTCTCTCTCCTGACACATATAAACTTCATTGATTTCTGTTCCTTTTTTATACCCTACACACGAAGTGAATAGGGTATATTCACTTACTGCTTCCGTTTGTAACGCATTAAAGGAGGTGACAGGTATAGTAAAGTATATATATTCTTGATCAGCATGACCTCCTGAGTCGATTTAGCCATGTCCGTCCGTCTGTCTGCACGTCTGCCTGTCTGTCCGTCCCTCGGTCTGTCTGTCTGTCTGTCTGTCTGTCTGTCTGTCTGTGGAAATCACGATTACAAGAGAATGAATAGAGATATCTTCTTCAAACTTGGCACAAATATTCTCTATCATTAGAAACTCATCGGTATTGAAAATGGGCAAAATCGGACCATTACCACGCCTACTTTTTATACTGAATATAAATTCATCCCTGCTTATACCTCAATTTCTCAGCTTGTAGAACGAATTTGCGGTTGAAATTTTGTCCAGAAGTCCACTGTCTCCGACCAAAACAGATCACCAAAAATGGGCGTGGTCCGCCCACTAATTAAATAAAATTCGATTACAGGAGAACGAATACAGATATTTTCATCAAATTTGGCACGAATATTCTCTGCCATCGCAGAATATTTGATATTGAAAAGGAAAAAAATTAGACCATTGCCACGCCTAATCTTTAAGTAAACGTGTGTAGGGTATATGAACTTCGGCCAGGCCGAAGTTAACACTCTTTCTGGTTATTATTGTTTTTTATTTTTCAGTCCCCTCTCCCTCCCACGCCCACTCTTCTATCACTCTCTCACATTTTTTCGTGCTGCATTTCATCCAGTTTGTTGTTGGTTTTTTATTTCTTTATTATTTCTTTTTTTTTTTTTACCCTCCTTATTGTTGTTGTTTTTGTGGCATCATGCATTCCTTCGTAAACAAAGCGAGGCTTGAATACTTTGTGTGCTGGAGAGTCCGTTTTTTGCTACTCGAGCAGCCGACAATGGAGCGTACTCTCTGTTTAGAGGGTGGGAGAGGGGGTGGGGGTTGCTGCACAGAATTCACATTCGTCCAACAGCAAACACAACTCAAGGTTCAGTGTTGTTGTACCAACAACGATGAGTGACTACTAAAAATGTTCAGCAAGTGTTTAGCCAGTAAAACGCACACAATCAGGCATGCATGACAGAAGACATGCACACACACACACAGACACAACATAGAACTAAACACGAACACACTCTCATGATTTACAAAATCCTTCACACACACACACACACGCACATTTCACACATCGTTTTTCTTATTAAACGCAGTCAAGTATGCGGAAAATTTTGATTTTGGAAAATTCAGCATCATGAAGTTTAATTTTAAAGAATTACAAGAAAAAAACCAGACTCGGATTCGAAATTTAAGTTTTTTCCTTAATTTTATTGATACTTTAATTCTATATTCCTAAGGCAAAAATGTGCATTCTTAAATAATAAATAAAATGTTAACATTTTTCCGAATTTAATCAATTTTTAAATTTCACTGATCTAAAGAAATACAATATTTAAACTAATTGAATAATTAAAATATGTTTCATTATATTATGTGTATTCAGATAAGAAATTTAGAATAAATTAAGAAGAGTTGCCAACTGCACCGCATGTGTTGGCAACGCGGTGCATTATTCAAACACAATGCAAACGTCAAAACGTCCAAAGTTGCACTCGATGTCCTGTGAAAATGGATGAAGAAACGCGAAACGGAAAGAGTGAAGAACGTTTGATTTTATGTCGTTGCCTAAAACAATAAAGCAACGAAAATTAGCAACAAACAAGAGTCGAAGAAGTAGAAAAAGTGAAAAAAACAAGAAACAGAGCCTTAAATCTACATCTGTTACAAAGCAGAAGCAAAAACAACATATGAAGTTGTTACGGGAAGAAGACCACCACCACCTACAACAACAAGAACAACAACTTGTCATGTCCTGAGTACCGAGGCACCAAATTGAACGGCACCAAATGTTTCACTCCGAGCAAAAAGTGAACACAACGCATGACGTCGAGTGATGTTTCACTCGCGAGAAAACAAATCTTCATCATCATCCGGCTATAAAAGTAGCCGACCAGAGAGAGAGACAGAGAGAGAGAGAGAGAGAGACACAGCGAATCGTAGCCTGAAAAACGAGAAGAGATGAGCACAGATCGCGTCAGCAGTTCAGAGTTCAACAACAGGTGATGACGATGGCGATGAGATTTTAAGCAAACCATTTTTAGACATGCTGAACACGGAATGACTGAATGCTTGAGCCTCTGAATGATTTCTAGAACTTCAAGGACATGGGTAATCAGTATACGATGGATGGGTGGATTAATTGATGTATTAGTGAAGAATGCAATTAATAATCACATATAATTTCTGTTCTATTCGCATAAACTTTAAAAGAGTATACTAAACTACAAATGAACTATGAGATTTTCTTTTATTCTTTTATTATTTTAGAAGAAATCCACTAAAGCAAAGAGTCCTCTTACAACACCCTCCCCCCCTCCCACAAGCACATCTTATCGAAGTTATTAAAATAAACCACATCGCTTTATCGGAAGCGATTTTTACGTACTAAACTGAAATTGCTTTTTTCAACTTATTTCCGAAACCATTCCAGATGCTTCACTTTTGTAGATAAAAGTTACGCATACAGTTACACTTTCAGTTAGAGTTACACAGTCCTGAAGTGCCTGAATCCGTTTTTGATTGTTTTTAAATCCGTTTTCCTTTTTTTGGCTCACTTTAAAAAAGATGCTTAGAAAAAGAGGACAGGATCTTTCCGGCTGAAGTTACCCTGAATTTACTATAGACGAGTTGTTGTTGTTTTGAGTGTTTGTGTAGATTTAAATTGGATTTGTATCTGTTGTTTTTTTAAAATAGAGTACAAAATGTGAGTATGTGTGAGTAAGTAAGTATTTCATTGTGTGTATGTGTCTATGGTTGTGTTGCAGTTGTGTATTTGTTTAAGTGGATTCGGTTGAAGCAAACCCCGAAAATATTTTATTTTTCTACAAAAACACTTGCTAAGCAAAACAAGAGCCAAGGGTACATAAGGTCTGTCCTTCCGTTTGTAACACATCGGAGGAGGCGTGGCCAGTATATGAAAGTCTGTCTGTATGTCAATCCGTTTAAATTATGATTAAGCGAAAACGTATGGAGATAACTCAATCAAACAGGGACATCATTTGTAACGTCCAGCACAGTGGTGTTATAAACGGGCGAAATCGGCTTACGGTCACGCCTACTTTTTCTAAAAAACCGGAGGAAACTTTTTTATAACAGCATAACATATTGTATACATATGTATATGTATTGTAAGTATATCGGGGTAAAAAATGACGATAAAATTTAATTCCAAAAAACCTCTATCAACATTTTTTCACTCTTTTAATAATAGTTAAATTGCAACAAGTTCCTTGCACACGAACATCGCATCCTCTCTTTCTGCTTCTCTCTCTCCATCTCTCCGTCTCTCTCTCTCTCTTTCTCTCTATTTTTCACACCCTGGTGATTTATATTTACATTTCTATCAACACGTTTGTTGGCCTTCGAAAGAAGTTCGGAGAACTTTTGCAAGAAATCAAACGATTAAAATTAATAGCAAAACTTTGAAAGATATATTATTGTTGTTGTTGCTGCTGTTGTGGCTGTGGCATTATATTTTCACATTTGCAACATTCTGAACCGACATTGTAACCGTCTAGATACCATCCATTCATTCATCTATTCAATAACGTTCAGCAAAGCTTTATAAATTCTTTTCTTCTTCTTTTCCTCCTCCTGAAATTCAACATGAATTCGCCACATAAAACTGTTAAAAGTTGAACTGAAAACATAAAAATAAGTACAAAACATTATAAAAACAGTTGGATGGACATAAAGCTTGGGCCACGAAAGACTTAGTATAGTGTGTAAAGGGTTAAGCATTTTAGGAAATTAACAAAGTTGACCAATAAAAAGTACAATAAGAATAGTAAACGACTCCAAAAGAAATAAAAGAGACCTAACAACAACAACAGTGCGAGTGAGATAGCCTAAGTGATGAACGATCGATGAATGAGAGCTCTTGTTAGTTTGAAGTGTGGTTTTGGGGTGTGTTTCGTGGAGGATGTTGGTGTTGACTGTTGTTGGAATTGGTGTTGGTTGATGTTGTTGTTGTATTTGTTTATCTACTTACCTCAAGCAGAAGAGAAACATTAAATAAATATTTGTTAATACCAACTCTACGCAAAGGAAAGCATGTCAACAGCTAACTTTTTTATTAACCTCCACACACACATACACATGAGGTCTTAAACACTTAACAAACACACATAAAAACGGAAGCAAAAAGGCAACAGAAGGAAACAGAGTGTGAGAGGAAGAGAGAGAAAGAGAGAGAGAGAGAGAGGAAGGGACAATTTATGCTATAATATATGTATACCCAGTATGTAATACATACTATGTATATGTATATGTATGTATGTTACCCAAGCTATTATACATATTTGTCTGTGTATGGACACATCTTTGAGTTCGTTCAGAATACTTATAGAGAGTGAGTTTTTATTGCCACTCCGATGTTTTTTTAGGAGGTCATAAAATCTTCGCACAGAACTTTTCACTGAACCTTCTAATTTGCTTCATTGAATTCAGAACAGGAACAAGTTACATTACAATAAATAAAATTTTACATACATTTTGAATATTTAAAATTAGAAATTTATTTTTAAAACTCAACAGCAATTTATTATAAAGACATTTAAAGTTTTTTTAAAAACTGAAAATTTATTGAAATTAAAATTAAATTTAATCAAAAAGTATATTGAATTTTATTAAATATATTTAATGTATATTGAATTTTATTAAATATATTTTATATTTAGTTGTAATTTTAAATTCAATCAAATTTTACAGTTTCTTTTCATTTAGATTCATATTCTTCATTCATTCAAATCAATTCAATTTAATAAAATTTAATTAAAATAATATTTTTTTATATTTATTTTATTTATATTTTATTTAATATTACGAGTACATTGTAATTTTTGAATTCTTTAATTTATAGATTATTTGAATTTCTGGAATTTATTGAAAGTTCAGTTTTACCAAAAAATGTGTATTTAAATTAATTAACTTAAAGTAAAATGTATAATTTAATTAAGATTGAATTAAAAATTATAAATGCAAGAAATTGTATGGATAAATTTTAATTTAATAAATTGAATTTAATAATTTTATAAATTGATTGAACATTTTTATCTCAAGATATCAGAACTTCATAACATTTTCAAGAACCATTCGAAATCTTCAATATATGACAATCTAGAAAATAACAAATATTAAGAAACGTTTAAAATAACCTTCACTAAATGGCAAAAAATAACTTTATTTTTCTCAGTGATATAAGTATGTACAGTGTACACAATAAAACATAAAATTGAATATATTAATAGTATTTTAAAATTATATTATCTCGTTTGACTTTAAATGTTTGCACTTGGAAATGAATTGTGTAAACTTACGTCTTTTCTAGGCATAAATTATATAATGTACATTAGACTGGTCGCATCTTGTATGGGATTTTTTTTTTTTTGTAAATATAATTGTTTGCGCTGCTTAAAATATGAGGTTTGGTGTAAGAAATCATGTCCTAATTTTTCAGCTAAATCCGACGGTGCCTAGTCGTGCCTAGTGGGGCCCAAAGTTGCCCATATTATAAAAAAACATCTATTCAATCAGGTATTTATAGTTATATTGAATAATGTGCTTCAAATATAAATTTAATTTATTAATGGTTTTGAAAGTTAATATAATGATAAAAAAAAAGTATATATTTATTTAATTAATTTTATTGAGTTGATTAATTTATAAGAGAAGATTTGTTGTGAGAAGGATATAAATGACGATAGTGTTCAACAACTTGGAGTAAGTACTACTTATCTTTCTCATCGTATGTTAGCGATTTATTGTAATGCGTGATGAGTTTAATTGCTCTTTCTGCTGCATCATTCACTACATTCAAATGTTGACAGACAGCTTTTCCAGCGCAATAATCATCCCTCTGTTGCCATTGAGAAGGTTCCGATTCTAAAAATTTGGGATCTATGGCTAATCGAGAAAAAAACTTCTTTGTCAGTGGAGAAACGAAATCTGATATATCTCTTGACGCGTAAGAGAAAATTTCATCCATATTGACAACATTCCTTTTCGAAATTTTTTCATTATTTCCGTGTATGTCATTGCCGATGTCGAGTTTTTGGACCATCATCTTTTTTATTTCCAACGGCACGCTTTCATTCACAAATGCAAGGCCAACAGTTTCTTCTGACAAATACCACAAATGGTTTCTTATTTTTCGCAATAATGCGGTCTTCTTTATCAAAATAAGTTACAACGTTTTGAATGAAATCAAGATCTAGTTTTGGCGCTTCTATAGCATTCGCACATCGGAACCAATAAAGAACATATATGATAGTCAAAAATAAGCAAATGCTCCGAAGACTTTTCAATTCCGCTGCTGTCAATTTGAACTGTTCGCGAAATAGAAATATTTTGTAACAATAAATGCACTTTGACATGAATCCTGCATGCGATGTTGCACCAGGCAAACGAAATTGTGAAAAATCTGGTACACGCTCCCCAATAAAATGGAGTTTTAACTGAAGCAACTCTTTATAATGCACGTAATGGAATTTTAACGCATTTATACAAAAATTCTTCAAATAATCTACGCGCGATGTTGTTAAAATTCGTACCACTTCTTCGTCCAAAATTCCACTCTTGAACGTGCTAGCTTCAATGTGTTTCCAATACTTGGCAAATCTGTTGAAGAGAAGAACTTCTGGCCCGGATGTTTTCCCAAAATTCATTTCAAATACAGATTTGACCAACAATTCACTTATATGGTGGCGACATGGAAGAAAAAGTAGCTTACAGACAATATGAAGTACGTGTATGAACTACCGTTGTTTTACTTACATTGTTAGTGGTACCCTTTAAAGGTTTGATAATTATTTCGTTTGTTGAATAATTTTACATGAAATAAAATATTACTGTAAAACTCAGGTCGAAGAAATTTCACCTAAATAACATAAACGGAATTAAACAAACAATTAAACGACGAAGAAGCAAAGTAGTTGGCAAGCAGAGTAGAAGGTCGTCGTACATCGACGATAAGACAACCGATGTTTTTGATGTCCTTTTAATTAAATAATTGAACATTTTAATATGAACTTCGAATTTTTTATTTCTTCCAATAATAAATAAATTTTAGTTAAAATCTTTCGTTCGTATCATACTAAAACATTAAATACCAAATACTTTAATCTATCTATACAATATATAATTTCTTAGTATGTCCGGATGTTTGTATGTATGTCCTATTCTTTCCGCAACTTTTTGAAGCCATCTGATGACATAGGAAGCTGAAATTTGGCATACTTAAAGTACTTTCTCTGCGGAAGATCGTAACGAAGCCAGATTTTTGATTTTCGGTCTATGGGACCGGCTTTTCAACTAGTATAACTATAAAGATCCGATAGAATAGATGTTTTTTTATAATATGGGGAACTTTGGGCCCCACTAGGCACGACTAGGCACCGTCGGATTGAGCTGAAAAATTAGGACATGATTTCTTACACCAAACCTCATATTTTAAGCAGCGCAGGCAATCAAATTTCAAAAAAAAAATTATTGCGACCAGTCTAATGTACATGTATTTCTAACAAATGCATTCACAACTATAACAACAATTGTTTAACTGCAGCTTATGCAGTGCATTTTATTAATAAATGTTATGTTATTTATATTAAGAATAATATTCTTCGAGTTTTTTTTCTTGCTCTGACGTATCGCGTAGGCAAGAATGATAGAAAACAAGAATGCACAGGTAAACAAACAAAAGTGGTTGAATACATGCAAGCAGTGTGTGCAGACTGTATAAAAACTGTGAAACGAAGAGACTGTGACGTCATTCTTAAACAAAAAATACCGTACCTGCGCAATGTGTTTGTTGTTTTCTAACATTCTTATAGGGTTGGTTTTTTTCTTGCTGTGTGTTTATTTTTAGAATGAATTTTCTTCTCTTTCGCTTTACTTACCTTTATAATTCGTGTGGTGTTTGTTCTCCCCGCTTCATGAATAGAGGGCGTTTGGAAGTTGGAAGTTATCGCTTCTCGGCCTTATGGCTAAGATCAAAGTGTAGTATCTGTTCTTATCAGCTTAACATCTGATAGATCCTCCATCGGAGGACAACAAATGTTAAACTGATTTTTGGAAATAGACGGAGTGTTTAGGGGCTTGCTCCACCTCTGTCGCGGGTTGGCCCGGTATTGCAGTACCGCCGGGATTTCGGCCCAATAATTAATGCATTCATATTAGAATAAGTATATGTTAGTGACTTTAGAATTAAAGGCTTGGTAGGGAAACATAATGTTTTTATACCTGGTATAAGTTGTCTCATATTTTTACTAACCACACAGCATTAAATGGAGTGAAGTTCTGTATGTTTGTATGATTGCTGCTTTTCAAATTTGGATTTTGGTCCGGTTCAAAACCAGCAACTAAAGATTTGCATTGACAGATTCAATGCTGGTTTACATTTTATTTTTATTATCTGCGCTTTCATTATTATTGTTTTATTTACACTTTTATTTTTTATGTTCATATTCCTTAATAACAAAATTTAAATTATATACAATACACTCAAACCTAAAAATTTGAGAATTAGTTAAGATAATGAAAATTGTATAAAATTTAGAACCGTTTTTTAAAAGTATTTCGTATTTTTCTGAAATCTTCTTCTAATCTTCAATATATTTTCTACATCGTTAAAGTGTCCAAGGAACTAAGATTGAGTTAGCTACAGTTATAAAATGTGGTATGTATGCTTCTGTATGTGTTAAACTTTGCCATTACGTCTTTTCTTACGTGCCGCATACTTTCTCCATCCGCTTCCTTCCCTGCCCGGCCAACAACCACAATTACGATGCAATTCGTTACTTGATTGGACTTCAGTAAAACTTTTGTTGTTTTCAAGTTTTCCCGAACTGAATTTATTGAAATAATCTCTTTCGAAAAATTTTCTATAACTATCGAGGACAAGGCTCAAGTGATGTGGAAACGAGGAGAAGAAGATCACGGCTAAAAAAAAGTGCAAGAAGAAGAAGTTTGAAAAGAAGACATTACAATCTTCGGTTTCTATTCTTCTACTACTATGTACTTATTCTTCTTCCGCTACTTCTACTGCGTTTTCTTCCTCTTCTACTTCGTGCTCTTCTCTTCTTGCTCTGTGCTTCTTCTTCTTCTTGTTTTAGCTTCTTCTTTTCGTGCTGATGATGATCAACAGAGAAGTCCCAAGCATTAGTGTGCAGTACAGCCTCGCAATATCGAGTAAGTGCAGCGCATCACATCGCCGTGTACAGTAGGAACGAAAAGCATGTAAAGTTATGGCAAAGTTTTAACACAAAAGTTTCGAATTTTGTAACTGAAACTTATGACTACACTTTGGCAAGGACGTGGTTCATCGACGAAGCGAAAAGAACCCAGAGTAAAAAACTATGCCAACGAGAACAAAAGTCGAAATTAAGAAATTATAACTGAGAGCGAAGAGGAATTAAAAGAAGAGAGAGAGATAAAGAAGGGGAGAGATAAAGTTGGGTTTTTTAGTAGTCAAGTTTTTGGTATTGTAAATGTTTGAAGAAGAGTAAAATATATCTATCAGAATAGTAAAACTATAAATATTAAAAATGTATCCTTTCAATTAAGGGTTAGAATCCTTACTCCCCCGCCGCCCTCTACCAGTTGGTTTCCGTATTTTTCCCATAAATTGCTTTGAATAAACAGAAAAGAAATTCGTAAACTTCGGCTAGAGTTAGTAAAAGAAAATTTCATTAATTTTGCATAACGAAGAAATTCAGAAGAAATTAAAAACAGTTTAGTTGCATGGTTACACTGAAACCACAACAGGAACAAAAGGAGGACCAACAACAAATACTAACACCTGGTAAAATTCCGCGGTAACCACAAGTATTTTGCACCAACAACAACACGAAAGTATTCAGTATCTACGATATTCTTCTTTAATATTCTTTTTATACCCTACACACGAAGTGAGAGGGTATATTCACTTACTCCTTCCGTTTGTAACGCATTAAAGGAGGCGTGACAGGTATAGAAAAGTATATATATTCTTGATCAGCGTGACCTCCTGAGTCGATTTAGCCATGTCCGTCCGTCTGTCTGTCTGTCTGTCTGTCTGTCTGTCTGTCTGTCCGTCTGTGGAAATCACGATTACAAGAGAACGAATAGAGATTTCTTCTTCAAACTTGGCACGAATATTGTCTATCATTAGAAACTCATCGCTATTGAAAATGGGCAAAATCGGACCATTACCACGCCTACTTTTTATAGTGAATATAAATTCATCCATGCTTATAACTGAATTTCCCAGCTTGTAGAACGAATTTGCGGTTGAAATTTTGTCCAGAAGTCCACTGTCCATGACCAAATCAGATCACAAAAAATGGGCGTGGTCCGCCCACTATTTAAATAAAAGTCGATTACAGGAGCACAAATAGAGATATCTTATTCAAATTTGGCACGAATATTGTCTATCACTAGAAATTCATTGGTATTGAAAATGGGCAAAATCGGACCATTACCACGCCTACTTTTTATAGTGAATATAAATTCATCCATGCTTATAGCTCAATTTCTCAGCTTGTAGAACGAATTTGCGGTTGAAATTTTGTCCAGAAGTCCACCGTCTCTGACCAAAAAAGACTACCACAAATGGGCGGGGTCCGCCCATTAATTAAATAAAACTCGATTACAGGAGCACGAATAGAGATATTTTCACCAAATTTGGCACGAATATTTTCTGCCATCACAGGCTATTTGAGATTGAAAAGGAAAAAAATTAGACCATTGCCACGCCTAATTTTTAAGTAAACGTGTGTAGGGTATATGAACTTCGGCCAGGCTGAAGTTAACACTCTTTCTGGTTTCTTATTAGTTTTCCATAAAATCGACAGCATCTCAACAAACTGAATCCAAAACTGCATTTTTTATAATTCATACTTATTTAAGAATACCTCCCTCTCTCTCCCCCACAACAACATAATGGTGCCATTTTTGTTGTTGTTGCTGACGCTGTGGTACATTTTGCGAGCTTTTCTCTCTTCCATTTTTTGTAGCTGCTTCATTAAAATGTGAAAGTTATTCAAAACGTTTTGAAAGAAATTTCGCAAAAGACCAACAACAAGAACGGAAGCAACAACAAAAACAATATTAACATAAAATAAAGGAGCCCACCACACCAAAAAAAAAAGAACTAAAAGAACAACTAAAATCAAAATGGCAACATTTTCCACCTGAATTTCGCTCTTCCTCTTCTTCTTCTTCTTCATTGACGTTTTTGTCATTTCCATCTTCTTCTTTCGTCATCTTCCTCATCTTCTTTTTTTTGCACATCTTGACGTCTTCTTGGCTCATTTTGATATTAAAAACTGTTAAAATATTCACACTTATTTCAAGATTTCTTGCAACTTTTCATCGTGGTATCTGAAAGAGTAAAAAGTTTCTCCTTCTTCTTTCTTTAACTAGAAAGTCTGAACTTCCATTTGAAAAAAGGTTGCATGTTGATTTTTGAAGCCTCTGCAAGAGTTGCAAAAAATGAGTATGCTGTGGTAAAAATAGGCATACAGATAGACTGATAGACACGCAGATGAACAGACAGAGAGACAGACTCTTCTGGTGTTTAAGCCGCTTTTGATTTTCTGTACAAACTTTTAATTTTAGGTTAGCTTGAGATATCTTAAGAGCGAGATATCAGATAGAGATATCTGATAAAAAAATAAAACTTAGTGTTAATGAAATATTTTATTCCAATGTTTTGCAGCGGCAGAGTGTTTTAACGTAGGACTTCTGGCGCTTCTTGGATCCTTCGGTATAGAAAAACAATTAAAAATAAGCTCAAGTAATGCCTACTGTTTTTCTTTTCTCCTTACTACCTTCTCACCCTTTCCCTTCCACTTCCATCGTCCCATCCCAAACACGCTGCACTTCAGACAGCAGTGAAAAACATTTGCATTTGGAAGGGTTCAAAAGCGCGACAAGCACGGGCACCACGAATCCCGTGGGCACCGAACTCCGGGTCGGAAGTTTTTATTTTTATTTCCCCGATGCTTTTAACGCTCTGGTGCCCCATCGCCTCAAATGCATTTAGAGTGAATGCAAATAAATTAAATAAAAGAGAGCAAAAGAAAACTGCACCAGAATGGAGTCGGTTGTAAAGAAAGAACAAGAAAGGAGCGATAAAAATAGAGGGAGAGAGGTAGAGAATGCGTAAAAGAGGGAAAGATAAACTGGAAACGAATGAATTAAATGAAATCAAATTGAAACGGCGCCATAGAAAATGGAATCCAATTAAAAACACACATGAACAGAGAGAAAGAAGGAAAGAAAGAGAGAGGGGGAGAAGGAGAGGTAGAGGTTGGTAGGTCGTCAGGTCATTCGATTGTTTGAGGGGTCAGTAGAGCCAACCAGTTGTTGGGTTTCAGTGAAACACGTTGCCTGTCATGAATTCGTGTTCCTTATCTCAGTCTCTTTCTTTCTTTATTATTCCTTTCTTTTGTTCTTCTCACCTTCTATTTTTCTTAGTTTCATCATTTGCAAGCAAATACTAAGTGTTTGTCTTTCATTTGGCGAATTTTTCCCCCATTTTTTGTTTGCTTTGTTTTCTTTATTTTGGCCTTTCATCGTTTTAATGTTGGTTCAGTCGATGTTTGGTTGGTTTATCTGAGGTACAGCACCAGATAAGCTTTTAAACACGAACCGGAGATGTTTTTAATCTTTTTTTTCAAAGAAAATCTTATTATATTTTTAAACTTTTAATATTATTAAAAATGCGTTATAATAAAATACTAATAATAATAGCAAAAAAATGTTTTGATAGAAAAAATCACCCTCTACAAAAAGCATTCAATTGAAAAACCGTTCATCCTGAAAGAATGCAACATTAATTTGCAAATAAAAAGCGTGGAAAGACAACAAAGTATGATTTCTGATCTTATACTAAAAGAAATTGAAAATAAACAAAGGCACGAACAAAAACGAATACACGAACAAACAAACAAATACAAAAACAGTAATCGTATACACATACATACATATAAACAAATACGCACACACACTGACAAGGAGAAGTTTACAAGAACATCATCGTAACAGCGGATTGCAAATTGAAGTCCTTGCGCTTGATTGGCTGTCTGCCGGTCGCTTGTCATGCTGCGTCACTTTCGCTTCATCCTTCCCCTCGCCCCACTCCACGGGTCAACGATTGCTAACAATTTAGCGGATTCTGCTTGCAGCTTGATGAGTGCTGCGCTCGCTTCACCGCCAGCGTCGCTTGTTTGCGCTTTAATCCTTGATCTACTTCTGCCTCGAAATATTCTCACATTTCTCATTCAAGTATTCTCTTTTTTTGGCTCTTCACTTGTTTGTGATGGATTCTTTCAATTCCTTATCTTCCATTCAAACAAAAACATTTCTAATCATTTTCTTTATTCTAGTGAGTTACGTTGAATCGAAGGAAATCTTTTTAATTTTACCCTATTTGTTGTCTTAGGATTTCAAAATATATCATTTTCTTTTTTGTGATCTTTTCCTAAATAAATATTAAATTTTTACGTACTTTTCATAAATAAGACAAAATTTACGATATGAATACGAGGACTTCACAGAAATCTGTTTTCATTTCTAAAACATTTGAACATTCGATAAATAAAATTTTTAAATATATATTTAAGTAAAATAAATATTTAAAGTACATATGTATATGTATATAAAATATATATATTATGTAATTTAATAATAATAATAATTTACTTAATCAATATATTTACACAATATTACAATATTAACATAATATAATAAATATAAATAAATTTGCCTATAAATTTAGTTAAATGTTGATTCCAATGATGCACAATTTCATGTAATTTTAATATAAACGGTAACCATCTTGAAAATGGCATTTAATAGGAAAAGCAACAACATTAACGCCAACAGCAATAACAACAACAGTAATAATGTCAGTGATAACAGCAACCCATGAAACGGCGACCACAGCATCATCATTAAAGACAACAAAAACAAGACCACCAGACACAACATCAGTGGAGAAGAACAAGAGAACCAACAGAGCAGAAAAGATGCACCGTAGCAGAGTGTGCATCAGCAGCAGAATAGCGACAGCACTCAGAATCGTTAAATTGATTGAATTTGTGAGTTTCTTGACGTATGCAGAATTTATTACGTGAAACATACACTCACACAATCAATAAGCATCTCGCATACACACACATACACATACACATATGCACATGTTTTGTTACGTGCGATGCATTTATGCTTAAGCCAGAAAAAAAATACGCTACGTGAGTGAATGCGTGTTTTACTGCTTTAAGGCTATGTTACAGGAATGTTTAGTGTTTTAGTGAAAAGTAATACTTTTGAAGTTATTTATTTTACTTCTAATATCTAAAAAACACAATAAAAACAAATAAAACACAACAAAACTAAAATATACTGTATTTAATATTAAATTAAATTTAGTTCAATTTCCAAAATATTAAATACAGTATCAAGTATTTAATTCGAAGCAATTTATTAAAATTAAAAATAAAGTTAAATAAAGTTAGCTTTGAGCTTATACAGTTTTGAATTAAACAGTTTGGATCTATAGTATGAATTTACAGTTAGAATTACAGTAGAATTTAATGCAATTTTATTTATTTAGAAGTTAAGCTACACAACCTTTTAAATTAATTTTATTTCAAGAAAGTATATTAATTGTTTTATTATGAGGCGGACTTAAGTGAGTTCTGTCATAAAACACACACACACACATACACACATTGAGGTTAATAGGTTAATGAATGCGTTTCGGATGATTGGATGTTTAACAAGCACTGTGAACAAGCAAGTATTCATCTTTAACCTAATTAAACACAAATCCTTATTCAACACTTGAAAACTTTGTATGAATATAAATGATTGTCGCATTTAATTCAAATGCTTTTAAATAAACAATTTAAGATATGTTGAATTTTTGGAGCAAGAACTTCTAATGAAAAGCAACAACAAAACATTCAGCACATTTGTAATATTTTTTATTCTAATTATTCAGCTATAATATATCTTTATTTTTATTATATTATATCATCATTTATGAAGGATTTTTATTAAACATTCATGCGAAATAACTATGAAATTTAATCAAAATTTTAATGACGTCAAAAACGTGTTGTTGAAAATGTTTGTTTTTCCCCGTTAAAAACATTGAAAACGTTTCATATGTATTTTTAGCGAGGACAACAACTTACGGTTTTTTATACACAATATTATTGCTTCCAAGTAGAAATGCAATGTGACGAATGATTTGCAAATTCACTTAAGTTGTTATTATTGGCTTTTTTCTTAATGAATGCCTTGTTAACAATTCGATCACACACTCCATACATACTCTAAATTGCCATCTCATGGACTTAAAATCAATGCATTTCCGATTATACTGAAACAAACAAATTCAATAACCGAAAACACAAAAACAAATTCTTTCGGAGAAGCGTTTAAACAGAGAATGATAATAAAGTAATACATTTACATTATTATTATTAAAAACATCTTTTATTATTATGTACATATATTCAAATCATATAATTTTTCTATTCATTCGCAAAGTCTGCTTTCTTTCAAGGACCTTCTAGTGATCAAACGCCTCATCGTTCATCATCAGCAATCAACATCCGGACGACGTGATACTCGACTGTAATCTTCGATGCGTGCTCATCTAAACTGCATCATGAATGAATGAAAAGTCATCGTCAGGATTTACGAATGCGTGACGTGTGTTTAACTTTAACCCTTTGCGACACACACACATTGAATTGAGTGGCAAAATTTGCAAATGAATTAATTCGAAAATGTTTCACGGACTACCTGACTGAGTGACTGAGTGACCGAGTGACTAACTTGCTGGCGACAGGAAATATTAATCAAGTTCGAAATAACAGATTCGTGTCTGTTCGCGTGACTGACTGCTGAAGGTGACCCGTCTGCAGGAGTGAAGAAGCTGGAGTGCTAACGGAACATTCATAGCATGTCAAAGAGACAGACTAACTGACAATCGGACTGCATGCCTGACTGACTGATGATGCAACAATGCGTGCATTAAGCGTCCCCGTCACGTTCCATTCCATTCGAGTGACACGCACGCACAACTAATCTTCAATGCGACGGATGCTGTTCAAAGGCTGTTTACAGTGTCGATGGATGAGTGGATGAATAAATGGCTGAACAGTGAGCGGGCAGAAGAAGCGGAGCAGATGTTGCAAAAGCATTATAAAGCAAAGTATGATATCATATACATATCTGCAACTAATTTAACTGCACTTGCAACATCTGCTCCGCTTCTTCCGCCCGCTGTGGCAATTTTTGAGAATTTCTCGAATATTAGAAAAATCTCTCTGTCGCACAATTTCAATGAAATCTTATTAAATCTGCGAATTTATTGTTTATTGATAAACACTTGAAATCGATGTGAATTTCTAATCAATTATTGAGAACTATTTCGAGTGTAAAATCGTTATAATTTATTAATGAATATTATGGTGCACCGAATGGCTCTTAAAATAAACGCACAAACAAACATGGCACACATACACGCACAAACACGTTATATATACATGTTACACACACACACACACAATCACACATCTTCACATTTATGTACGCTCATGTTATGTATATGAAATCAATTAATTAAATTGCTGATTATTGTAACTAATTGTTATTTCAATCAAGTTCGCTGGCAATGCAGACTCTGCTTTGATGCAGATGCAGCAGCAGTAGAAGAAGCATTCTCTGCTCAAATAAATGTAATTAAAACGACTTCACAGCATTTCGAATGCATTCAATTTATAATGATTACAAATTCTATTCTCAAACGAAGTCCAACGAAGCTTTATTCATCTGCGTCTCCGCGTTGATTGAGTTAAATTTGAGTGCTGCGATTTTAGTGACGCTATCATAGGCAAAACATTGGAAATAATTTATAGACTATGAACCATTTTTATGACTATTAAATCCAACGGATATGAATTCTAATGAATGAATTAAAAATGCGCATCTCGCTTGCAACTCGTTGGATTTACATATGAAGAGCAATGAGTAGTTGTTGTTGTTGTTGTTTTAGTTTATGTTGGTGCTGCTTTTGTTGTTATTGTTGCTTATCCAGCCTCAAACCCCTGTTTTAGTGCCGAATCGAATTGCACACACATACACACATAAATATGCTAAGTGTCATGCATCAAACTTATACTTCACTACTTCAGACATGATTATGCGTACATGTATGTAGATGTGTGCGTTGACATAAAAATAATTGCATTCTTTAGTAACAAAACGGCGATTTTTTATCGCTGCACCACTTGTTGTTAATATTTTATGCTGATGCTAATTAAACGCTAGCAGCCACCAGCGGAAAATAATTTATTCACGCCTTGCCACAAAAATCGATTACCGAATGCATTCCATCGCATGACAAAGCGTCGCAAATGTTTTTCCTCTGGCGCTGGTGGCTTTTGGAAGAATTTTCGGACTTCCGGACACTCGATTTTCAAAGTGATTGACTCTGGGAGTGATCGACTCTGAGTGCTTTTTATAGTTGATCTAAGCTCAGTGTAAACCTGTCAGGTGAAGTGTCAAAAGGCTTTATTACATTAAATTACAGTAGGCTCATGTAACTTGTACTGGAAAGAACGTGACAGAGAGAGAAAGAGTGAAACAGAGGGGTCAATAGGCACGTAACATCATCCTGTGGAAATAACATTTCGTCCGAATCATTGATAATTTTCAATTAAATATTCTTTATTTAGGCTGCGATGTTTCTATAATAATTATAAATTCACAAAGCCAAAGATATGCAGAAAAAGAACGTAGTTCACATATACACCAACACAAACAACAACAAATATTTAAGCAAATATATATAAGTTTCCATTCTTTTTATATTTTTAGGCTAGTATTCTATATCTTCTTCAAGCTCCTTCCCTCCTCCACTCCTTCCTATTTGCACTCCTTCACTGTTTTTTCGGTTTTTTAATTTTACTCTCTTCAAATATTATCATTTGAGCTAATCTAGTTTTGTAATTTTACATTTGTACTTCTTTCTGTTAAAATTTGACTATTTTAAATAGTTGAATCACCTCCGCTCAGCTGATAACATCCATCTATTGCAAGACATTGAAATTTACTGAACTTTTGTACCGAACTTTATGTACATTTTGAGCATTTTAATTGTACACAAAAACCACATTCCTAATCTTAGATTAGAGAAGAAGAAAGGTTAAAAGATTAAATGTTCCTTTACGTTCAATTAAACACAAAATGCAAACAAAATTAAATCATTATTAAAAACCAAAATATAAGAATTTCAGAAATTATAAATATTAAATAATCGGTAAAAAAATCTCTTATTAAAAAGTAATTCATAATTTCATTGTACATAAATTCTTTAAGAAAATATTGTAAATCAACAAAAATACAAGAAGCCGGAAAGAAGGCACTGGAAGAAGAAGAGGAAGAAAGAACACTTCAGTTTCTTGTAGGAGACTCTTTTCTTTAAACAGAACCCGCTTTTAAAGTAACCATTCTTGGGGCTCTTCAAAAGTGAAGATTAATAAAATTGAGGGGAAAAATACAACTTTTTGTTGTTGTACCAAAAACTCTATCAATTAACGTAGTAAAAGTAACATTTCTCGAGGGAGATGAATTGAATTCTGAGTGAACTTCTTGACTTCAGCTGCTCTATAAAAGCAAATAAAAGGAAAACTGAAGAAGAAGGAAAAATGAAGAAGAGTTCAAAATGTGGAAAATTCATCGCCATAAAATTAGTGACACGAACCAATTGGATTTTATGTCCTTTCAAACCGAGTGACGCCCGCGGTTGGAAAGGAGGCCAAACCAAGGGAAGAGATTCACCGAGGGGGGTTTGGGAAGGAGGGAGGGACGCTTGACACCATATAATGTAAAAGTGTGTCTAAAGTGTGAAATGATTTATGATGAGATGAGTTGATGAGATGAGATGACTTTTCAAAAGCAGCTTGTGAATGAATGAATGAATGCAGACTGAATGAGTCAGTGATTCACGGGTTCAAATGCTTCTTCTCCTTCCTCTAATTAGCAAATAATAGCATTTCGTTAGACAAAAATAATAACTGGGAGATGCTACTGCTAGTTAAAAAAAAATTCATGAAAAAATGCATGGAAATGAATATAAATTATCTAGCTTATTAATCTTTCTGCTTCTAATTGTTTTCAGGTCACCCACGAGATTTGCGTATTTCCCCTAATTTAAGCCCAAATTCTACCCTTAGGCAGTACTTCCTAAGTGCTTACAACGATAGAGTGAGAGAGAGAGAGAGAGAGAGAGAGAGAGAGACGGAGAGAGAGACAAAGAAGAGAAGCAATGAAGAGTTGTTAAAATTGTTTTAAAAGTCTTCGTTTCAATTGCTTTTGCATTTTCACAGGAAGACTGTACAAACTGTTTGGTTTCTCTTTGAAATGAGTTTGTAAGGAGCGAGAGAAGAGAGAGAGAGAGAGAGCATTATAGGTATAGATAGATAGATAGGTATAGAGGAGGGAGAGATAAGAGTGAATTCGTTTTCTCTACTTTTTCAATTGCTTAGTTAACTTCCATAATTTACATTCATAGTGTCTCGCCCTCTCTTTCTTTCTTTATCCATTTCTCTCACTCCTTTACTCTTGTTCTTAAAAGTTTGAAATTTAATGAATGCGTGACTTGCATGTGTTTGATTTTTTTGCTCATTTTCTTATTTAATTTCGCCGCGTTGCGTATCATTTTCACTTTCTGACTGTTGACTGTCTGTACTTTTAGTGGGTGCATTTTTTTGCTCGCTCACTCCTTCCTGACTGCATGCCTGTGTGTGTGTTTGTGAAGCAGCTCTGTTGCAGCCGTTATTTGAAAAAATACAATAAATAACCACTAATGCTTCAATTATGAACTCGCTCAATAACACCGAAAAAATGTCTCTCTTCTGTTCAACTGTGGAACACTTTGATCCCGACCGCGCCCATCCACCCTCCCCCACAACAACTGTTAATGAGCGCTCTTCCTTTGGAGCTCTTATCTCGAGGCGGCAAAAGATTTCAAATTTACCGTTCTTTCCGGTGCATGTTTGCGAGGGATGAAATAAGTTTCAACATTCGTGTTGGGTTTCTTATATTATAAATACTATCATGTAATTTATTGAATTTTATTTTTTTTTTCAAATTATGGTCATTATCAATTTTTTACAAGTCGTTTCTTTTCCGTCCTTGCGGTGATTTTTTTCCAGAAAGCAACAAAATTTACTAAAAGCAGCAAAGGAAAAAATCTAAGGAAAAACAACAACAACTGTGCTACATGGGTGTCCTATAATGATAACCATTCCTTTAATTATTTCGTGGAGTGTCGAGTGCAACAACAAAACAACCGAGGAGACAAAAACGCAGATACCAAAATAACAACAACAACAACAACCATTACAATAACATCAACGAAAAAATGGAGCGCTTTTAAAATGGAGGATAAAAGAAATTTTTGTAGTATGAATGCAAAGCAAGGCCGCTGTTCAAGAAAGAAAGAGAGACTGAGAGAGAGAGAGAGAGAGAGGGAGAGAGAGATAGAGAGAGAGAGAGAGAGAGAGAGAGAGAGAGAGAGAGAGAGAGAGATTCGTTCAGGTTTTATTGATAGCCGTTGATTTTTATCACTTATTTTCCGCTTATGCATTTTGCTACATAATTAAGACCATTTCTGTACTTTTTATTGCCGTCCTTCCAAAAAAGGAAACACAATAAAGTAGATGAACCTGAAAAATAACGGTGAACATTAAAAATTGATTGATATAGATTCACCGGAGATTCTATTTGAAGAGCGAAAATAGACCACAAAACTGAGAACATTTGAGTAAAAATAAAAACTTTTAAATTCACATTAAATTTGTTTTGAAACGTTAAATTTATTTACTTCTTCCTCTGCTCAAAATATTAATTTTATTGTTTATACGGGGATTTTTTTCGTTCAGGGAAAATATCAGTTTCTCAAAAAGAACCACAGAGAAGCAAATAAAAACTGAAAGGCTCTCATATCAAACACTCAACACTTGCGACAGCAGAAGTGTGAGCACAGCTCAGCGCCATCTGTTTGACCACAACTCAAATATAAACAACGTGTGACATGCACACATACAGGCACACACACAAATATGAAGGGCGCACCGGAGACTGACGCACACACATTCACTCTTCACTTATACAAAAAAACACAGTAAAGTAAAAGGAGTGACAGAGAGAGAGAAAGAGAGAGATAGAGGTAGAGAGGGGGTGGAGCAATAGAGGGAGAAAGATGTATTTAAAAACACTCAGTCAATAATTTTACGACATAAGAAATAACAAAAGTATGATTAAATGATTATTAATATAACGATTAACAATAATGCAACAAAATTCATAATAAGTGAATTATTAGTATATAGAATTATGAAGAATAAGAATAAATAATAATTAAAATCTACAAAACAAATTAGTAAAAGCAATAATAAAAGTACGAAAACATAAAAATTAAATCCTTTTTTGCCTTAAATAAAACATAAACTTAAAATAAAAATTCCAAAAAAATATACAAATTATTTATTCTATTTTATATTATGTTATTTTAGAAAATTATTAAGAATAATTGAAAAAATAATTAATTTCAGATTCTTAGAAATATTCATATAAAGATATAACAAGTAAAAAAAGTGGTGCCAACAACAACACTGTACAATTATAATCCTGGAATTATTATACTCTATTTAATTGTTCATAGTTAATCTATTTAATTGATTAGATAGAGAGGGAGAGAGAGAGAGAGAGAGAGAGCATTTCTTATCCAGGCATTTGTATTTAATGCCTGATGATGACATTGATTTGGTCTCTCGTCTTTGAAACGAGCTCTCAAAGTAATTACTTTCAATTATTAACCTATACAAACACACAAACAGATATCTCCTAAATAGCAATTTAATTGAATGGCAACAACAAAAACAATTGGATCAACTACAACAAAATAACAACAAACAAAGGATTTCATATAAAATCACTTAATAATAATACAATAATATACTGAATAATAATATACTGAATAATAATAATAATATACTGAATAATAATACAATATTCAATATTCAAAGATACTAAGAAAAATATTGATTATTAGTAATCAAGAAGAAAAGTTAAAAGTACAAATTTAAAAAAAAATAGAAATAAGAAAAAAGACTAAAGTAAAAAAAATGTTAAAAGTACAAAGCAAATAAAAATAAGTACAAAAGGAAACAGTTTTTTAAAATAACAGTTGCGTTAGGTTTGTTTATAAAAGTTTGTTGTTTTGATTGTTTTACTTAACATACTGTTCAATATAATTATTTGGCTTGCGTTCTCTCCTCTTGCCTCCCACCTCCCCCCCACCCACGACGCCTTTCCTAAATCCTATCCTACCCAGCGCCTAACGAAATCAAATTTAATAAAATTTACGAAAATGTTGTTTAACAAACGCGAACTTTTTTCTTTTTGTTTTCATCTAATTTTATTAACTTTTAATCATTTGTAAACGTAACCATAATTTTTCATTTACGATTTGTTTTTTGTTTGTTTTTAATGTGTTCATTGTAAAATTTTCAGTGCACCGGAAGTGAAAGTGGAAGAGGAAGAAGAGAAACAGGACGAGAACGAATGCGAATGCGAGTGCGTGTGCAAGTGCGAGTGAGAGACACTCTGTTCGGTGCGCTTTATTAAGCAACTTTTGCTGATGTCGAAGTTTTGCTAATTTGGAAAGGCACCAATATTTATAAGCTTCCGCTTCCGGCGGAAATTATGGCGGGCGCACAGCTGTTTTTGGCATCAGCCAGCGCAACGTCAGGTAAACGGATTGGTTTCTGCGTTCATGGTTTCGTGGTGGCAGTCTGTGAAGGTTATTTTTTTTGAGAAACACAGAAACCGTAACAAAAGCTCACACACACAAAATATACACTCAAGTAAACACACACATATGTATGTACATGGATTCACACCAGATATACATATTCACACCAGATTTATTTATTTTTATTTTGTAAATAAGAAATTTTTTGAGAAATTTACTCATTTTTTCAGCAATTTTTTCTTCTTTTGCGATCTGTGGCACCGTCTTATGTACTATTTTTGTTACTTATTTTCTCTTCTTTTTCTCCTTTTTAACACGACTTCTCTTTCGATTTTGTAAATAATCCGTTTCGTGAATCTTCACTCCATTTTCTGATACTTTTTTAGTGCTTCGTACATCAAGTATTAAATCTATAATAATAAGAATAAGAACAGGAAAAACGATAAAAGAGCACGACGAAGAAAAAAGCCTGAAAAAAGCATGTTAATAGCATTTCATCGTCTAACTTTTAATTGATTGAGACTTTAAAGTAAAAAATTCTGAAACTTGTTCAGAAGTGTTTGAAGCCTGCTCCTGTTCGCAGCAGGAGAAGTTTTCAAATTATGCTGCGGCCAATAAACATGGCTTTTGAAACGGTTTACATGCTTTTTTGATGCAATAACGACAGTAACAGCAACAGAAACCAGACAGAGAGACAAGCGGACAGACAGACAGACCTCAAATAAACAGACAGGCGCAAAATAGACAGACAAGGCTGAAGAGAGACAGACTTTTGTTGTATATAAATGTGTTTATAAGTTAAAAAAAATCGCGCAACAAAAATAAGCGCGGAGCTTTTTTTTCAAGTATAAGAAAAACATACTATACTAATACATATACATACAGGGTGTAACGCATAAGGTACGCCAAAACGCTAGGACGGTTAGGTTGGGTCGAGGTAAGAAAAAATCGTATAGGAGGGGGGGAGTTGCATTTTCCCCCGTTTAGATGGGAGGGGCCATTTTCTAAAAATCCGACTTAACATCGGAAAAAAAAAATATTAAAAAATAACGGTTAGATGTAGATAACTTTTGCTCACTGCTTTTGAAAGCCAAATATCCGCTTCTTCATATTCTTTTTAAATTAGGTTCCTCTGTCAAACAGTTTTTGAGAAAATTAATGCAAAAGTTAAAATTTGGAATAAAAATTCCGAACAAATATTTTTGGTTGCGATTTTTTGTTAAATTGCGGTACTATTATAAGTATAAATATTTTTCCGACCATAAAATTTTCTAATCAATTCTAGAGAGAATGCTTCAAACCGGAAGGATCTATCTATGTTTTGCAGTTTATAAATATATGTATAGTATATGAATATAGATTTATTTATTTATTTAACATCTACCGGGATCAACCCTTACAGATTACTTAAAAATAGCTTAAATATAAAGTAAAAGTATTATAAAATTATGAATTACCGATAATTAATCTAAAGAAATCAGTTTTAAATCGATGCCTACTAGTACAAAAATCTAACGTGTTTGCTATCGAGTTGCAAGCTGATAGGCATTTTGAAATAGGCTCATTTCCACTAAGGTTTGTCTTATCATAATTTATTGCAAATAACTCTCTATTCCGTGGAGTTCTATTGGGAACATAAAAATTTATCAAACGCAACAGCTGAGGAGAGTCAATTTTATTGTTAATAATATCCCTAATAAAAATAATTTCAAGTAACCTTCTTCTCTTGGCCAAGCTGGGCAGACATAATAGCCGACACCGTTCATCATACGTGGGCATATTGATAGAGTTAAACTGATGTCTCAGCGCAAATCTACTGAAACGTTTCTGAATCTTCTCAATTCTGGAGATATGGTATTCATACTGGGGATACCAGATAATGCAGGCATATTCCAGAATGGACCTAACTAGACTTATATAAATGGTCCTTACAGTAAAAATGTTAGAAAACTCAGACGAGTTTCTTTTCAAGAAACCCATTAGAGAGTTAGATTCAGAAATTATATATTCGAAGTGGGTAATAAAAGAAAATTTATCATCAAAAAATACCTAAATCCTTGATCAAATTTACCCTTTGGAAGAAATTACACCCGTCAAAAGAGTAATTATGATGAATTGGTAAACGTTTACGCGTAAAGGTTAAAATATTGCATTTGGAGATGTTCAAGTTCATGCCGTTCAAGCTGCACCATTTCATCAACGAATATATGTCTTCCTGAAACAGATAGCAGTCAGAAAAGTCATTTATAGTCATAAATAATTTTACGTCGTCCGCATACATAAGGCACTTACATGACTTGAAAAAACTAGGGAGGTCATTAATAAAAAGAAGGAATAAGAGAGGGCCTAAGTGACTTGCCTGTGGAACACCAGACCTGACTTCGATAGGCTTAGAAAAATG
Source organism: Myopa testacea (assembly GCA_949629155.1). Classification (NCBI taxonomy): domain Eukaryota; kingdom Metazoa; phylum Arthropoda; class Insecta; order Diptera; family Conopidae; genus Myopa; species Myopa testacea. The sequence continues at coordinate 13,058,127 of OX451346.1, forward strand.
TCCGTCGACTTTAACAATTAATAAGAGCTTAGAAAGGTATGATTTAATCCAACCCAATAAGGTGGAATGTACCCCTATCCTACTTAATTTTAGTAACAATACAGAGTGACTAACTGTATCGAAAGCTTTTGCAAAGTCAGTATACAATACGTCGACTTGCGCGCCGTTGTCTATTCTGTTTATGCAGTAGTTACTAAAAATAGCTAAATTTGAACAAATTGACCTTCCAGCGAAAAATCCGTGCTGATGTTCAGTTATATAGTATGTAGATAGTATATAGATTTGTAAAAATATGAACAGAAACACTAACATACAATATAAACTCCAAAGAAGCTTACACTCATACTTAAACACACATTCACTCACACTCGCTGATAAAGTGTTACGTTGTGATTCACTGGTTGCCACAACGACGCTGGTTCAACGAAACTTCCACGCGACGTGTAACAACGTAACACGCCTGAGCTGTGGCGAAAAAACGTGAAACGCAGTGAGGTTGAGTGAGGTTAAACGAGGTTAAGCGTGGTTATTCTTCATCCGGCCAACATCATGATGATGATGGTGACGATAATGATGATGATAATGATGGTTATAATGATGATGATAACGATGGTTACAATGAGGATGATAATGATGACAATTGCGATGCTAATGATAATGAAACAATCCTAAAAAAAAGGAAGGAAGGTTGTAATAATTCATGTGCAACAAAAACAAATTATGTAAAACAAGCGTATCTCTTCAGGATTCTTCTGTTATTATTGTACTTAATTTGTTGTTGTTATTATTGATGGTTTCTGGATATTGTTTAATGTTTCTTCTTTAAATGTTGTTTCATGAAGTGTTGTTTATTTATTTTTATTTTACAAAATCAAACAATTAAATACTTCATTTACTTTCATTATGCGTGGCATCGAAATCCTTGTCGAGTGTCAATGAACTCTGTTCAGTTAACGAAGTTCTTGTATTACAGTCCAAGAAACTTGGCAACTCTGACACAGAAAAAAAAATTATTAATTGGATAAATAATCGTTTTTGGTTTTGAAATTAATATCAAAATTGAAGAAAGAGAGAGAGAGAGAGAGAGAGAGAGAGAGAGCGAGAGAGATAGAGTGATAGTGAGAGGGAATGAGTGATAGAGAGCGGAAGGAGGAATGTCTAATAAATTGAATTTTCTTCGTAGAAAACAGTTCTTGTGTTGAGAATATAAAATCAATCAGATGGCAACACTTATATTTTATCGTCAATCCCTTTTTCTGTATACCATGAATTACACATTAAGCCAGTCAGTTATTAATACCTTCACAATAAATCATCTTCTTATGTTGTACGGTCGTGGTTTTTATTTCGTTCGTTCTGTGTGAACTCGGTTATATCCTCAAACATTTTGTAGTTGTTTTTGCTATTGTACTTAAAAGCAAAAGCATTTGGTATTGTTTTTCGAATTTATGCCATTGCAATTTGAAAGTTACGACCGCTCCCACTGTCCCTCCTTTTCCCCTCTGCCCCTTTTCGACATATCTCTCAGCTCTCTTTCTCCATATAAAACGACAACTTAGTGGCTAAAATGTTTGATTACGAGTATAAAGTCGACATCTTGAAGTGACTTGAGTCAGTTGAGGAGAGCATGAAATCTTTACAGCTTTCCCAAGATTTCAAAAAATTAAAAAGAAGCTTAATCGACACATTAAGTTTATAGTGGGTGTAAAAATTAAGAACAGCGGAGAATTAAACGAAAGAAAAATCATCAAAAAACCGTGGAAAAAAGTCAGCAACACACTAAAAATGAACATTAAACGAAGGGACACACTTTGAAATAGATGATTGTAGAAACCTCAAGCGGATCAAAGAGAAGCACAGTGAGAAAGAGAGAGACAGAGAGAGAGAGAGTGGTAGATATGGTGGAGAAGATATGAGGGAAAAGTATATAAAGGTAGAACGTGGAATAAATGAGGATAAAGAACAGTAAATATGACGAATGTAGAGGGATGATAAAGAGAAAGAGATAGAGGGACAGAGTGAGAGAAACGGAAGGCAGATCGCGGAAGTATTAAAAACGCAGCCGAACAAATGAAACAACTTCTCTTTTTGGGAAAATTCTAGGCTATAAAAAAAATATAATGCACACAAAAGAGAGTGAAAGAAGCCAAGAAGATAAATGAAACCAAAACCAGAACACATCAAAAAGCCAGAATATTAATAACAAAAACAACAACAAGAGGAGAAAAGTACCAATATAAGTCGTAAAAAAACTTATTGCCGATTTTTATGGCTCGTTAATGAAAATCTTGAAAGCCATCGGAGAGCATTTATTTAACACCGCTTCCTACTCCTCTTTTCTTCTTCTTCTTCTTTCTTTTTCTTGTATTAATTCTTCTTCTTAGTATTATTTGTTCCTCTTTTTTAGTATTATTTTTTGCTCTTTTTCCTGCTGATGATTCTGGTGAATTTGTTTCGCATTTTTTTGTGGTTTAACAGATTTTGTTTGCTGATGGATGGAGGAAACAAAAAGTCACAAATAAGCAACATAAAATTCCAATCAAAAGAAGAATCGTAATCGTAAAAACGTGATTCCTTCATGCCCAGGAAAATAAAAACACGAACAACTCTTCAAAAAGTCAGAAAGAAGCACCTGCAGCGTGATGTCGATGGATGGAAGATGGATCAAAGGATATAAAAACTGATAATCAAGCCACCATGAAAAATCGTTACAAAAAAAAAAAAAAGAAAAAATATATACTCTGGTGGTACTCGTATAGAGACTTTCCAGAACCTCTTAAAAACTATTGAAAGACTTTTGAAAGAGCCTTTAAATAATCGGTTAGGAATCGTTTAGAAAATAAAAAACTAAATAAAAAATATTACAATTTATTAAAATATTAGAAATTTTTTTCAAGAGTATTTCATTATTTTAATTTAATTAATATTTATTTAAATATTATACTCGTAGTTAGAATTTGTCAAACATTTTCTTCTTGTATATTACATTTTTCTTCTATACAGCCTTAAAAATACTGTACGTTTAAATGTGTCCTCCCCTCTCTCCTCCTCCTCACCCTCACTCTGTCTTTCTCTCACATTTCTCATTCTTTTTAATGATTCAGTTAATTCATTTAATGTCACTCATACGCGATGTTGTTAAGAAACAAAAGAAATTAAATGTAGAAAGTAAACAGTTTTTGATTTACTCAAACGTTGATGGTGATTTCCGACTCCTTGTGAACGGCAATTTTTAACTTCTCACTCATGAAACACTCATCCCAATAAAACAGGTGCAAATCTCATGCGATATTTTTTTGTGTGTGTTTATTTTTAATTCTGCTTACGGATTCTTGTGCATGTGTGTATGTGGGTGAAGTTTCCCGGATGGCTCTGGCTGCTGTCGTCAGTTTGATGTGAAAAACTTTGTTGCTTAATCTGCACAAAGGAATATTTATCTTCATTTGCCAAAAGATACACACACACACACACACACACAAACATTGACACTCACTCATACTCACAGAGCGCCGTCGCCGCAAAAATCTTGATAAAACGGCTGCATAAAATAAATTTTGTTTCTTAACAGCTGTTGATCTCTTCGCTGTCTTAACTTTTGCTTTCTTTCTTTTGTTTGGTGGAAACTTCAAACAAACAAAATCAACAACAACACGGTTCTGTAAAAATAAGTAATAACATCAAAAACACATGAGGAGATGAGCCGCAGCAGGCACATCCAAGTGTGTCGCAATTTTCATATCCAAAACTTTTCGAACATGTGGGTGAAACCTGAGTTAGTGTGGCTGAGTTTCAATGTCTTGATTTGATGTGTCAATATGTTAGCTTTTTCATGCTTAAAATCGATGAGAATCCAACCGCTATTCTCGTATTTTATTTATTGTAGTAAAGTTAGTGGTCCCATTATGGCCCATATAAAGCCCAATATTTGCCTCTTGATATAGTCTATATTTGCTAATCACACCCTCAGCTAGGTTCTCAAATGCGTATCTGCTGGCAGCTCATCGATAATGGCCCTGATGTTGCTAAGGTTGCTTTCAGTACATCCTGAAGAATCGCCCTGTATTATCGAAGTACATTGTATTTTTTGCCTCATTCTTTATCCCTTTCACTCTCTTTTCTAAAAGGAATTCCATAAATTCTTTGAATTTCGTTACGAGTGATAATTTGAATTCAATTTAATGTGCATACCTGAATGGTTCCTTTAACGTGGCTGTCGTTGACAACCTGAGGATTTATATAAAGTCAATATATAGTATGTATGTCAATAATTCTTCGCGAACTTCTCTCCCTCTTTTCTACCTCTCCCTCTATTCTCCCGCTAAAGTTATGAGATTTCGTTTATTCCTTATGAAAGCTTTGGGGCCGACACGCGACTCGGATTACATAACAACATTTTAGGCCAGCTTAAAGATGAAGACGCCAGAAATTCGAGCGGATTTTCTCCATTTCTTCATGCCCTTTTTTTTAACAAATCGTGTTGCAGTCATGAGTGAGAAATTGTGATTTCAAGAAAAATTGGGAAAGAATAAAAGAAGAAAGAAGAGAAAAGCAGATAAATTAAACGGGAAATAAAAATATAACACAACAATAACAACAAACTAAGCTGCGATGAATTCAGACTTGACCATAAATCGATGCGTGTCAACGACCTGAAGTAGTAGCTTTCGGCAAGAAAGAAGAAGAAGAAAAAGAAGAAGAAGAACAATGCAAGGAAATATAAAATATTTTTTTTTCATTTTCTCTGTAAATCTGAGCGGGATCTTTTGGGCAGAAAAGTCTTCTTTGAGATATATTTTTTCTAGGGGAAAGGAATATATGATTAATTATAAATACCAATAACAATATACGATATTATTGTAAGTCATTGAAAAAGTTAAGGAAATATAATTAGGTTGTTTCAAGTAAATTCCGTTATAAAAGTGTTGTTTATTGGTGAGTAAAAAATAGTTTTGCCAGCTCGTTTTTAAAATAATTGAATGCGTTTCTTAAGTAATGAAATTTTTAAAAACTCGAGAAGTTTCTGAGGAATATGAAGAAAAAAACCCAAACTTCGATACTATGATGATGTTGGTGTTGTTGTTTTATCCCCATTCTCCCGCATCTTCTCCTCATTCTGGTGTTTCTACGTATTCATGTTGTTTCGCTCAGAATTTTCTCGTGCTTCTCTTTCCGTTATCTGATTCACTTAAAACACATGCGATTAATTGCAAGTTTGTTGTTTCAACTACCAACAACAAGAATAAGAACAACAACAATGAGAACAACTATGAACTTGAATGATATGATTTGATGTCATGTCTTTGATGTATTTAATATACTCATCGTTGTCGTTGCTTGTAGAGCAAAAAATCTAAAAATGGAGCAAAGAATCACTTAAAATAATGAAGTTTCATGCAAAAGCAGCCGCATAGGAGTAGCAAAAGAAAGTCGTTGGAATGAGTATTAAAAAAGTAGTAAAATATTATTAAATTATTAAAAAACCAAACGAAGAGTTGTGTACATCGTTTAGATTGTTGTTGCTGTTGCCTGTACTGTGTTTGTTCTGGTAACAATTTTGGTCGGATTTAACGGTTAATAAATCAAGTTGACTGGTTTACTAAATAAACCGTTTTTCGACTTTCAGCTCAAAGAAATAGTTGTTTTATTATTTTTGTTAAACGGTATTTTTTATGTAGTTTGTTCCAGTGCTTCTTGTTGATGTTTTTCTCTGCTTTTCTTTTTGTTGTTTATTTTTTAGTTACTTTTTTCTCACTTTGTTTGTTGTTAGTTTGTAGTTTTTTATTGGTTTATTTGGTGATCGTTGTGGCAGAGTATTGTTGCTGTTGAAGTTCGAACTTCGTTTCAATTTAGTTAAAAAAACAATGAATGAAGAACTAAGTTATTGCAATTTTTATTTTTCAACGATTATAAATTTATTTCTCTTCAGTTTTCTATTTTGTTTGCTGGAACTCGGTTAAAACAGGAGCTGCTCCTTGCATCTCTTCTCACTTCTTCTCTTCTAGTATTGTATTTCGTCTGCTTCTTCTTGTTTTCTTCCTCTTCTTTAGGATTCATAATATTCTTGATATCAGCATTAAATTCAGCTCAGCGTGTGTCAAACATGAGCACAGCGACAGACACAGTTTACGAGACGAGTAACATGACAAGAAAACCAGACAAGAAGAGCATACATTCAGCCATTCATTCAGCCAGCCGCAAGCAACTTAAATGCAAGCAAATAAATTATGATTCTTAAAATGATTAAGTAGCTGCATGTGTATGTGTGAATGTGTCCCTGTGTGTGTGTCTGTGTGACTTTCTTAGCAGCGACACGCTCCAAACTAATTAGCGGCGGGATGCATTAAATTTGTAGCCGTCGTTTTTCGTCGTCATCTTGAGTGTTTAGTTGCTTGTCGTTGCACTTGTCTTTAATAATAAGCGTGTGTGTGTGTCTGTGTGTCTGTGTGTGTGTGTGTCTGTAGAGCGTGTTTGAGATACTCACACATATGCAGTTAATCTTCTCATAATTCATTGTAATTCATGCGCAAGCGACATTCTTGTATGATGTCGCATGCAGCATGTAAACACTGAATGAGTGTGTGTGTGTATTTGATGTGTGTGTGTGTGTTTAACCGTAAGTATATCTGATTTAATAAGTTTTCGTAATTTTCGTAAATCTTTTGATATCAGGACCTAAAAAATTCCAACTGTTAATAAAATTAACAACAAAAGAATCCAAATAAATTGAAGTTTATTGAAAAAAGGTAACACATTAAATTATTGTAAAATCAGAAGAGCAACAACAGATTTGAATCAAACAATTAAATGGAACAATTATATTACATGAACAAATAAAATTAACCGCAATAAAGAGTTACAATAAAATGTTATTTCATTGCTACAATAAAAGCAAAAAACCAATAAAATAGAGATTCCTTCGATTTAATTAATTGTTTATTCGCGTTGATGGTGTTATTTTATTATTATTATTATTATTCGTTGCTGTTGTTGTTTTCTCATTGTTGCAATAGTTGCCGTTGTGTTTATTGGATTGTTTTTTATTTTGTTGTTGTTTATTTTTTTAATTAATTACTCATAAAATCAGGCAATTAAAAAAACAGAAGAGGAACTTTTAATTGAGGCAATCATTGTGAAAGCAGAGCAGTTCGTTTATTGTATTGTTGTTGTTATTTCAGTTGTCTGTTTTCGTTTTTTGTGTTTTTGCTCGAATGAATGAATGATGAGTTAATGTTAAATGTTATTTTCTGTTGTACAATTTTTCTACTTAATTTGTGTATTTATTTCTTTATATTTTATTCTATTATTGTTATTTTCTTCACTATTGTATTATCTATCATTTGCGTTTAAACATTTGTTTGAAATTAACTGGACTCGACTCAATTGATAAAACTCAAAATCAATCGAGTAATTCAACGAAAATATTCAAAAATATTTTGAAAATTACAAGGTGTAAAGTGGCCAAGTTGAATTGAATTCTTACCTTCAGTCAAGATTAAAGTTTTCTATTTATTTGAAAATGGCAACTAACTTCAACTGAACTCATGGTAAATCAGTTCATTTCATTTCAATTCACTTCGAGTTCATGTTAGATTCCTTGTTATGTTAGGTGCTCACCTCGCATGCCCTCTCAACTCACTCCCTTTCTCTCTCTTTGTACCACTTTCATTCATTCCTTCCGATTTCCGTCGCTCCCCACTCTTTAAATCACTTTATTGTCATCGCTAGAAAAATAATTGAAAAGTTCACGTAACTGCTTTTGACTTGTTTCCTGGTTTTGTTCGAAATGAGTAACAGACCAACAAAAACGGAAACATGAAAGGAACTCAGCCAGAAATACAACAACAACGCAACGAACTCGGTTTTCTTCATCCGTTCCAAACACAGTCAACGCCGGAAACCGGAAAACTATTGAGTTTTTCGAAATATGACCGAATCGCGAGAATCCGTCGCTTCCATTAAATAGATTCATTAAATAGATTTGCCAACTAATGGATATCATTTAAAATTAATAGAAATGGAAACTTTTCGAGACAAGAGAAGAGTTCCTTCGCACACAAGAATAGGATAGAATGGGAGAATGAAGAAAGGTAGCACAGGATAAGGTGAGTGAGAAGACAGCCAAGAAAGCTATTAGAAGATGTGAAACATTGAAAAAAGACAGCGAAGAAAAGCCACAATAAGACTGAACTTTTTTAAGTCTTGAAAAATGGATCCGAATGAAGCAGAAGTTGAAATAAGAACAAGAAATGGGCGTGGTGGTTAACCGATGCTGAGATGTGCTCTACAACAACAAAAACCACAATCTAATATTATAATATTATATTTTGTTTATTTGGCGAAATTGTTTTCACATTGAAATTGTGTTTTTTTATTTTATTATTATTCAATTCAAAATGAAATTAAGTTTAACCCTTGAAGTTAATTTAATATTCATACGAATGATTCTTGAAACAAACGATTCAATTATTATCTGTACTTTATAAAAGAAGAAACAATTTTCTGAATGGAAAAATTTTACTCTTAATGATAAAAGAGAGAAACAATTAATTAAGCTGCTTCTGTAGTTATTGCTACGAGTCGAGAGAGAGAGACAGAGAGAGACAGAGAGGGAGAGAGAGAGACAGAGAGAAATGGATAAAGCGCGCTTATCCGCCAGTTGACTCTGATGGTTTTGCCACGTTTTCCTGAATAAAAATGAAACAATTTCTTTTATTTTATATCATTTGAGTGCGTTTTAAATTGAAATGCAGCTTAAAATGTGACACAATTAAAAGGAAGTGAAGTCGAACAACAAAAACAACAACAACAATAAGGATGACAAAAATTAAGAGCGACGAGTTTAACTGAACTTCAGATGAACTCAATTTTAAATGTCATTGAATCAAGATATGAATAAATTTATGGCTCATTTAAATTGCATTTAAAATTATATTCAAAAGAGTGCGAAATGAGGGAAAGGAAACGGCAAGGATGTGACATTAAGAATAACGGAACAGATAATTTACGGTAATAAATATAGTAAAGCAAAAAAAAAAAAAATACACAATAAAAACAAATTAAAAATAAAAAGCGGATGTTTTAAAGTGAAAAAGAGAAGAGTTATTATAAGCGCAGGACACGTAAGCCAAACAACAACAACAACAACAGCTACAGAATTTAATACAATTAAAGCGCGATAATCAAGCTCAGAAATGCACCAACAACGAAGCCAAAAACAAAATAACAACAACAAAAACGAAGCAATTAACTTTATTTTCTTCTCTTTTCTCCTTTCGTTCACACAAAAAACACTGCAGGTGGCAACGCTGCGAAGCGACATAAAATTAACTTATCTCATTTGGCACTACGACATTTGTTTGTGTTGTTGTTGTTGTTGTTTTCTTTCCCATTCTTTTGTTGTTGTTGGAGCACCGCTCTTCTTTCTCGTTTCTTCGTTTTTACTCTTAGACGGTCCTTAGAATTACTACGCTGTTTTTTCCTTATATTCTGTTTTCTTTACATTTCCGTTTCCTCTGCCGGAAGTTGGTGTAATGAAGATCCGGCCCAGATCCGCTACCGGCGCTTTAATTAAGACGCTTTAACGCTTGCCAAGTGATGGAGCTACAATATTACAGAATAGTTGTTTTGAGGAGTGGAGAGGACAGCAAAGCAGAAGGGGAGGGAATTCGTGGGCAATAAATTTGCTATTTTATGAGTTTTGTTCGCGGAGATCTATGAACATATCTCGCAGTCATTGAAGCTTCTCGTTGAGTTTTTTTACACTCCTGCTAATGATTTGCTTCCTTTTTCTGTCCTTGCCTCCTACGTCCTTCCGTCCATACATCCTTCCTTACATTTTTTTTACTGTCCTGTTTTTCCTCCTTTCTTTCGTGCTTCCCTTCTTAATTCACCATAATTTCAGACGTGCATTTCGAAAAAGGGATTTTTTGGTTTTTGATTTTTCCTTTCAATAAATTATATTAAAAAACTTTACGTTTAAAAATTTATTTATTATTTATTAATTATTTATTAATTAAAAGGAATTAATTTTATAGGTGTAGTCCACGAATGGGTCTATGTCTAATAGTCTATGAATGGGTGGCCCACTGGAACATCACAGATTTTCCGATAAATACCCAATATAAATCTCCCATTGTAATGGATCTTTCATCAGAGGTCACGAAAGTGTAGTTCAGGGTAGTTCAGATTCGGCCAAAGCGAATTAAAATCGAACATTCTTTGGGGTTTTATTGTATTGCAAGGATCAGTTTATTATTCTTCTTTCTTCTTCCTGTTGTTTCTGCTAATCTTTCTGCTTGCCCGAAGAGGTAGAGTTCAGGATGTGACATGTTTCTGTTGTTGTTGTTACGTTACTTAGTATAGTCGCTTAGTATAGAAATATAAAAAACTAAAGTGCAAACGGAGAGAGGAAATCTACTGAAACATTCGGAAATGTGTAAATTGATTTAGTGTGTTTATGTATTGGAGAGTGTGCGTGTGAGAGTGTATGTCTGAGTGTTTGTGTGCGCATTTGTGCGGCGTTAATTGCGAAGCTAACGTTGACAACGACATCATGCGACAACCCTCGCTTTTGGTGAATGCGGCTGACAGACTTCGACTTCCGTCGTCTCCTGTGACCTCCTTTCTAATCAATTATTTATTTTCAATACACACACACATACAGATACACATACTTATCCACACTTCAGCTGATGAGCTTGACGCGTGGGGATGCTGTCGGCAAAATTGTTTTAAGAGCCGCCTCGATGTTGATGCCGATTTCGTGTTTCCGAGAAGCCTTTGTTGTTGTTGTTTTCTGTTGTTTTTGTAAACACTTTCCGAATTTAGATGGTCAGTACTGTTATATTAATATTAATATATTATTAATAATATTAATATTTATTTGTCAATAAGTTGTAAGTAAATAAAACTGTTCATTTTACAGATAAACATTGCAAAATAAAACTCTTGGTATAACTATAGCGATTATTAACGAAAACTATATCATAAAACACTATAATTTAGAAATCTTTTCCATTTACATGAGGGGAAAGCCAAAAACGATTGGTTTAAATAAATAATTAAACATTCAGTGGCTATTATTTTCATTTATTTCATGGCCTTCAGTTCGGTTTTTGGGATTTTAGAAAATGCTGCTGTAGTTTCTTGTTTCTAATATTAGATCATTTAGTGAACATGCATTTAATCACATTTATTTAATTTCTAGCTAAATTTCCGGGGATTGCTTTGTATATTATAATTAATCGCGAAATTTATTGTATCAGTGCACAATCACAAGCTTATGCAAACACACACACACATACAGATACCTACTCTAACATGCTCATTGTAATTATTACTGGATTCGCTTTTTGGTCGTTTTGTTTCTGGTTTCTATTGATAAATATTTTATATGCATTTTCTGCCGAATTCCAGGAATGCAGTAAAAATGTTTGCAACATTTTATGGAGTGTATTGAATGTGTAAGCGGAGTATCTACTCTGTGTGGCCACCTTTTTTCAAATCAGTTAATTGGCCAAATTAGTGGCAGACTAGTTAGTTGATAGTTGTTCCTTTTTGCACACAGAATTTGTGTACATTTATAAAAATATGTATAAATATCATAATGATATAGAAAATTAGTGAGACATGTGGAAATTGGATGGAAAATATCTTAATTTTCCGCATTATTTTTCCTCTATTTTCACTAAATTTTATCACTGAATCAATAACAGTATCTTGGATAAGGATTCCGTGTTTTCAATACGTCTGTAATACTCTCCAATTTGTTTTTACATCACATCGCATGATTTAGCTAAAAATATGATGCTACTTCGGCTGTTCGCCTGCCTGAACACGATCCCGAAAGTTTATCAAAAAAAATAGACGACTTCGATGTAGAATAATATTGTGATTTGATGCCATTGAATCTGGCCGTTAGCGTTGCCAGATGGATGAAAACCCAAAGTTACAAATGAATGTAATTGAGTTTCGTGGTTGGTTGGTGGTTTTACCCCCCTCCTTCCCCACTTTTTCCATGCACCAATATTTGTCATGAGTGAACACGTTTTCACTGTTCGATTTTTTAGTTGTTCGCATAAATTCGAAATCCATTCTGAAAAATTATTCACCCGGAGCATTTTGCAAGCGATGACAAAACTATGGTTCTGGTCGTGGTTCATGGTTCATCTGTGTATGAATTCAGTGTTGATTGACACCGCTATCAAGGTTTTTTTGAATCGGTGAGTGAGAGGAAAATAAAATATTGGCACAGGATTGAGATTTGTTGATCGCTTAAATTATTGGTGATGCTGATAAAGAATTTCCGCTCGGGATCCGGAAGTGATGCAGAAGTCTTGTGAAACATCCGTGAAAAGAAGGGCATGAGGAAAACTCATTCTAATCACACGCACAGAAAAGAGTGATAAAATAAATATAGAGAGAAAAAGAAAGAGAGAGCAAGAACCGGGTTTTTATACCAACACGTCCACAACAAACACGTACTTACTTTGATTTTATGGTCATCCCTGAACGTAATTCTTTTTCTTCTTCTTCTTCGTTTTCTTTTACTTGGTTTTCTTCCTTTCTTTGTTCTGCTTTTCATTTGCTTCGCTTCCTCTTCTTCAAAAATAGTGACTGCTGACAACGATATTTAATTTTATTGAAACACTTTAGACTGCGTTATCATCAATTTTGGTTTCACTCACATGTGCACTTGAGGGGTTTTGCTTCTAAGCAGCTGCAACAACAACAACAACAGCAACATTTGTGCCAATCATGTAGCACGAGTTGGTACACGTTTAAGATTTTATCGCTGTTCAAAATCACTTCCAAGTGGACGATTAATCACGAGAGAGAGAGAGAGAATAGTGGGAAGGAGTGAGTGAGAAGGAGAGGTTTGCTGAAAGCGGTGAACAAGTGAGAAAGGGGCGGGGGAGTGACGCGGAGAAACGATCGGAATATTAATAATTTTCTAAGATTCATGAACTTCAATTAAATAATTTAAAGACATATTAAATATCTCTGAGAATGAAATAGTATCAATAAACCTTTCTAATTTGAATTTAATTTAAATTTTGTAATTTTAGTAATTTTTTAAAATTTTGTTCATGTTTAAAAAAAATATTTTAAATTTTATTATTATAGAAACTGTAATAACTTTTAAGTTTTAAAATATATTTTAAACATTTTAAATCGTTTATGGGATTATAATTAAAATTTTTTGAAATTTGTTAATTTTTTAAGGTACATTTTTTTAAACCTAAATTTAATTTAAAGGACGTTGTTCCATTATGATTAACATGATTAGTTATTACGTTTTTGTAAACCCTCATTTTCTGTTGTTGTTGTTGTGTTCGTTTTGTTTCAATTTGTACTTTAATCCGCTTTATGGCAACTATTTAGATTACTCACTCAAATATTTCAAATGTTTATAATATCACTTCAAAATATTTGCTCAGGACTCACGAATTTAGCAGCAGAGACAATTAAATACTAAAAGCTTAAGATTTCACAGAAAAATATAAGCAAACAAATAAACACATACAACCACACACACACACACACCCAAAGAAGCATACTCATTCACATTCACTCAAACACTCTCTTAAGATTTATCTATGAACAATGATCGTAGTTGTTGTTGTTGCTGTAGCTGCAGACGAACGCGATACCCTTCTGCTTTGTTGGTCTTTCATTTTATGGACCTCCCAAAAGATTAGCTTAAGACAGGGGAGTGCAGAAGGATGAGGAGGATGCCGAGGAGGAGGAGATACTTAATTTGCTTTTATACTCCCTATGAGAACGACCCCGCCCTCTCTCCGCGTTTACCCAGTGTAATCATCATCGCCAATCATCATCACTGAGTTCGGCTTTCATATCGTTAAACGTACAAATTTAATGTTTACTGGCTTGTATAAAATTGTATTTCGTCTCGTCTCGGATCGTCGCGCTCTCGTCGATGGAATTTAATTAAATTTTGCGTTTGTGTTTTCAGTTTTTTCTACTTTTATGTATGTTTTTCGTTATTGTGTAAGGTGGCAACTCTTCAATGGGCGTGTTTGCTTTTCTTATAGTTCTTCGTCTTTCTTTCTTCGAATATAAGTTTTGCTAGTTCAGTGCTGCGGAGTGCTCAGCTCATCCGTCCGAGCTCAGGGAAAGTGGGGGCCTGGGAAGGGATTTAACCCCAACAGCAGACCGGAAACCCGTTACAAAAAGAAATCGGACCGAGCTGAGTCGAATACAGGGGTCAAGCCACCTTTCGGAAAACAGACGGGCAAACGAAAGATGTACTAAATTTAAGTTATGAATAAATGGATTATAAATTTATCAGCTTAAGGTACCATATTAATTCGGTAATACTAAACAAGATAAAGCAAGTTGTACAAGTATTTATGAAAGTCAATAAATTCAATTTCTTTTTGTTTTGTTAGGTTATACTCAATTCTAAATAAACAACGTACTCATTTGAATTATAACCATTTTTTATTTGCTTTTGGTTATATTAATGTCAATTAAACATATGAAGCCTGTAAGTATTTGCTTGGTTCATACAATATAATATTTTAACAACAAAATAAAGCCGTAGGTAATCATTTGATTCACTTCAAATTCATCTGGTTTTGTTTTAACACTTACCGGCTTTTGAAATTTGTTTGGTGATGGGTTGATTAGCAGGGTTTTAGCGATAGAACAATCACTGCAGTTTTTACGTTTTTTGTTCTTTTTGGGGATAATTTCACTGTATCTTCAATATTCTAAGAAACCACAATTCTACACCACAGATAAAGTGTCACTCACTTGTAGTTATTTCTCTATTATTTGCAGAAGTAACTTTGACTTTAACTTTCTTAATAATTTACTTTTATTTTAAATAAAATAATTTGCGGCACTTGTACAGCAGCAGTACAGTAACACAAACTCTACGAGTGCATTAAATATGGGTTTTTTTCATGAGCAAAAATTTAAAGAATTAAGAACCAAGCAATAAAATATCGAAACGAGTCGAAACAAATATCGTATGTTTCTTCTGTGTATGTCTCCACAATATTAAAATTGATTACAAACATTTTCAACATCATGGAAAAGAACCCAAAGCTTTAAGGATACTTTAATTTACCTCTTTTTAATATCGTTTTAAAATATAAATATTCAAACTTCTCTCTTCCTCTCTGTGACATTCCCACGGATACACACTTCCAGTAAATCTCAATAAACGTCTTACAGTCTAATATTAAGACGTTACAATCTTACCCTTACAACCTCTTATAACTCATCACAGCCTCTTAAACTCCATCGACACATTCTTTAATATAATTCTACATCCACATCAACTCTTAAGCACTCTCCGGTGAGTGTCGTTTTTGTGCCTCTTAAGCCTTTCTACATATATTATCTCATGCCTTTCTTAACCGATTGGTAAACCTCTAAAATTATTACAACCTCATTCAATCGATCATCCTTTCCGCGATCCATCAATCAATCTCTCAAGTCTCTTATGACTGTTTGGAATCTGCTAAAACTTATCACGCTCTCTCACTGCCCTTTAAAAGAAAGACAGTACATAATTTCATGACCTACCTCCTCACTCTCTCCCTCCCCCTCTTTTTTTCTCACGCTGAAAGGAAAACTTATGTCATCGACAAAATGATATTCGTGAAATTTTATCTGTCAAAATATATGGGATGTAATCCTTTCGTGCAACTCCAAGATACTTCTCACTGCAAAGATAAGAGAGAAGGAGAAAGACGAAGAGATAGAAGAGGAAAGAAGAACTTCTTTAAAGCCATCATTAAAGCTGTCATTCAAACAAGAGGAACATGAAAAAATGTATTGAAAGTGAAAAATACTGGAATGGAGACCAGCAACAGAAGCTACTGCAGAGAGATGGTTATAAAAGAATGAATCATCATGAGTTATGAGGACAAGGAAAGGGTGGAGAGGGATCTTTACCATGATCACTATTATCATGATGTCGTCGTCATCTGAATACTGCTTCCTCTTCCTTTCAAAGATATGTATGTAAACAAATAAATTATATTGGGACTCTTAAAGCTCTTATAATTCACTGCATGATTTGATATTCGACACTAGAAGAACGAGATTCAAAAAATGTCGTGCAAATAAATCACGCTAATCTATTTCTTTGCTTTTCACATTTGAGGAGCTCACAATACACTCTCACTCAACGTTCCGTTAGTCACGTAAATCATGTCACAATCTACGTCAAAACGACGCCTTCTCTCCTGCTCTTCGTTTTCTCTTTCGGTCTACTAGAATACGCGTTCTTCCATGTAATCGTTGTGTAATCTTCGCTTCTTTTACTTCTCTTATCTTTTGACATTCTGCTAATGTATTGGAATATCTGTTTTTCCTACAGATATTTAAAATAACATGAAAAATAAAATTATAAAAATGAACTCATCCTCATGAGTATGAGGATACGTATAGGATATGGTACTCGTATATCAGGGAAAGATTTAAAAACAAAATAGAAAATATATATTGTAGCTGACTTTTTCGTAGTTAGACAAAAGATATACACTTCAAACACAACAGGCTGGAAATTGATGGCTTTTAGGGGGAGCGGTACGGAGTCCTAATAATAAACTTCAGCTCTCGGTCTTTCCAACAACGAGACGGTAATTTGTTCGGCGGTATCGTGCTCTGCGGCACTTTAAAAAACTGGTCGATATCTCGAGAAGCGCTGACCGGGTTGGTATTCAGAGAGGAAGTCGTCTCTGTCTCCGTTTCAGGCCTCCGTCTCGTGCACAACCAGATGGCAGATAACTGGGTATCGCGAACAGGATACGGATATTAATTCGCTTCGGGATAGAGGTACACTCAGTATCCGTCTAGTGGTTTACGAAATGAGGACCAATTTTCTAAAGCGTCTCCGGTTGGCGATACCAAGGTTTCGTTGTTCACGAGACGGATCTCGTTCTGTTCTGATATCGTCTGTTTCTGTTTTTTAGATCTGTTTTTTAAGCGTCTATAGTTTGGGGTACCGAGTTACCAAAGTTACCGAGTTGGGGTACCGAGTTACCTGGCGTCTCCTGATTCACGAAATCGATTCGTCAGATGCTTTCAATTCGCGACACAGATCACTTCAACTCCCCCCTTAATCTATGTGGGTGTATTTCATCTGCGTGTATCTCGTATATGAACACATGAGTTTATGTGTATTTGTGAATGCGTGTGTGGAAATTAATCAAGCACGTGATTTACGTCATTAAAGCGATAAAAGGGAAGGTGAATAAAAAAATACACACCTGTGTCTGTCTATGAGTGTTTGTTTTAACAGACAAACATTCAGCAAATTATTGATTTATTTTTCAGTCAAAATATAAAAATATAGCGTAAAAATGTGTGTCGATTCTATAAAATGTTAAAATCAACATCCAACGCGTGTTACTATCATTTGTGATGGAAAGTCTTAAAACGCTTATCATCTGAGGCGGAAGACTTCCAGCGAAAAGTCTTTATGGTTAAATTTAAAAATATTATTGAATAATTTTTTAGCAGAAAAATTATTAGGAAAGGACCAACAAAGGAAATAATTTCAAAGTGATTCTAGGATGTAAAAGCTGTGTGAAGGAGAAAAAAAACCATGATGATGTGTAGATTTTCGGAGCACATTCTGCACATTAAATATCGCTTTTTCATTACCTTAAAATGCTACTGAATTAATTTAAATTCATCATCCATTAAAAGCTCGAAGGTCAAGGAATGTTTTGCTAGCGCCATCTGGTGTCATTAGGAACAAAGGGAGGACGACCATCAACACTAAAGAAAAATAGAATTCAAATTTAAATAAAGAAGAATCATCATTCATCGAAATTAATATTTTGAACGCGTTTCTTTACGCTTGAGCGCTAAGTTTTCAAGATTTATGGGTTTATTGAATAAATTTTAATTTTAAAGACTTTTCAATGTTTCGATGTTAATCAATAAATTTTGAAAAACTCTTTGAAAGTTTTCATTGGAATTTTAAGAACTTTCAGTGGATATAAAAAAGTATATAACAATATTATTCATAGAAGAAAAACGATCACTGAAAATGAATTGAAATAATTTTGCGTAAAATTAAAGCAGACGGAAGTTGAGAAAATCTCAACTGAACGAGTCTGAGCTGCAAGTGTTGCCAACTGCGAGTCTGGTGGAACGTATAAATTAGAACTGGCCAAAAAAGTTTGAACTCGGCACACAGAAATCCTTTGTTACTCGTAGTTCTCAAGAGTTTTCGATTTTCGTCTTTCCTTTTTATTACTTTTTATTATTCTATAAAAAACTATTTTTCTCACTCTACGCGACCCGAGAAGAGAACCGGAAAAGCGATTTATAACCAGCACGAGTTCCCGAGAAGCAGTACTCCCGAATAAATTGAGGAGTGGAACGGGGGTGGAATCTAGAGAAATGTATCTAGGGTAGAAGGAAATTGAAAAGAAGAATTGCGACCACATCCAAGAAATTTGACTCCATTTCGTGAACGCTTCAGACCGGAACTAAGTTGAAATTATGAAGCATGCAAATTGGTTGACGCGACTTTATTAAAAATGCTCGTTTGCTTCGGAAAATTAAAATTCACAAAAATTCCGAGTTAAAAGAATACCGTAAAATATGCCAAAAAGAAATAAAGCAAAAATCTGGTGTCGCATACGAAGTGTTGCCAAGAGGAGTGGACAGAAAAGGGGATGGAAGCTGTAACTGAAAAGCGGAGTCTAAAGTTGGCAGCATTTATATTAATTTTACGATTGCAGTCATTAATAATATAAAACCAGAAAGAGTGTTAACTTCGGCCTGGCCGAAGTTCATATACTCTACACACGTTTACTTAAAAATTAGGCGTGGCAAAGGTCTAATTTTGTTCCTTTTTTAATATCAAATTGCCACTGATGACAGAGAATATTCGTGCCAAATTTGATGAAAATTTCTCTATTCGTTCTCCTGTAATCGAATTTTATTTAATTAGTGGGCGGACCACGCCCATTTGTGGTAGTCTTTTTTTGGTCAGAGACAGTGGACTTCTGGACAAAATTTCAACCCCAAATTCGTTCTACAAGCTGCGAAATTGAGCTATAAGCACAGATTAATTTATATTCACTATACTAAAAGTAGGCGTGGTAACGGTCCGATTTCGCCCATTTTCAATAGCGATGAGTTTCTAATGGTAGAAAATATTCGTGTCAAGTTTGAAGAAGATATCTCTATTCGTTCTCTTGTAATTGTGATTTCCACAGACGGACAGACAGACAGACAGACGGACGGACATGGCTAAATCGACTTTGGAGGTCACGCTGATCAAGAATATATATAATGTTCTATACCTGTCACGCCTCCTTTAATGCGTTACAAACGGAAGCAGTAAGTGAATATACCCTATTCACTTCGTGTGAAACATTAAAAAAGTATGATATACGAAGTAGAGAAGAGATTCTGTGTGCGTTTCCTGTTCAGTGTTGTTTCCGAACTGCGTTAAATGAAAATTTCCCGAAAAATACTTGAGGCTTAACATTTTGCTTTTATTTCCATGCATTTCAATTAATTAAAATTGTTGGATTTTGACAAAAATCCAAAAAAAAAAAAATAATGAATAATGAACGAAAAATGAAACAAAATAAATAAAAACAGTAGTAAACGATACAAGAATTTGTTGCTGGTGTTGTTGTAAGCTGGAGAGTTGGTTTAAGTGGTTGTGTACATGTACGAATGTGTGAGGTAGTGTGTGTGTCAGTGTGTGTTCGTGTGTGTGGTTCATTCATTTGCTCAACACTACAACAGCGATGAAGCGCAACAACGCGTTGTCAAAAATGAAAACACAATTTATTTTGAATAAATGAGAAAGCGAACGAAAGAACGCACGATTGACACGACGAAGAAGTGAATGAAGGAATGAGTGAATGATTGAATGCATGAATGATTGAATGAATGAATAAATGATCGAACGATTAATTGCTGCATCAAATGTACGCAAATATTGACGAAATGTAGTGAGCCGGCCTGCTGTATGTATGCAATGTAACAACACACACAATATTATAATAAGACACACACACATACGCATCCACATGCAATACATCTACACCAATCAAGCTCTACACAGATCCTTGTACATAAATAAACACCCATCACACAACAAACACTGCCGACGCAAGATACAAACGAGATACAGAATGATACTGAAAATTAAGCGTGAAATTGGGAAAATGTAATCTGGTTAAAGGGGAGTAGAAAAGGGACTAGAAATGGGAGTAAAAAGGGGAACAGAAATGCGACCAAAAACTATGCAATGCAATGCATCATTCAAGGATGGAAAATTTTATCCATGTTCTTATTATAGTACGTGTATTAATGTACATATTTAATGTACATTTTAACAGAAAATCAAGAGTTGTTTAATTTTTCTTAGTTTAATATATTTTAACATTTATTTGTAGTTTTTTATTAACATTCTCGCATTTGTTCTTTTATTAGTAGCAATTATTTATTCCGAATCATATTTGAATAGATTAAAAAGTATATAAATGTGCTGATAAACAAGGTAAAAGTTTGTTTTTTAATTCAATTGATTTTCAAGCATTAAAACTAGAGAATTTTTTGAAGACTTTTTGATCTTCCACCATAAAAACTTCTGACATCAATTTAAACTCGATGCTGAAAAGAATTTAAAATAATAATAATAATAAAAAAAGTCAAAGGAATTGAAAATGTGAAAGAAATCCTTAGATTTTAGAATGGAAAATCAAAATTTCTTCTCTGTAGTAATTTTATTAGAAAAGTTTTTCTTACGTTTGAGTTTACTTTCTAAAGAAACATGATTAGTTACAAAAAAAGAAAAAAAACTAAAAATCTCTAAATTTTACTTGCGAATTTAAAACTTCTTCTCTGAAATAATTTTATTATAAAACTTATTTTTCAAACGAACAAATTTTAGAGCATACTTTTTACAGATCTTTTAGTCAGATCCTCGATTGCTTTATAAAAAAGAAAGGCAAATGGTTGGGGGAGGGGGTGTGAGAATCACGGATAACCTAAGAACGTTCTCTGAAAATGTTCTCTGATGTCTTTTTTTTCTTATGTATGAGTAAATATTGCATTAATTCTGCATTAGAGAAGCTTAAAATTTTCAGAGCGAGTTGGTGCTGCTCGGAATTCGCTTGGAAACAACAAAAAATAATCGCCTGCAGCTCTCAAAGCAAACAAACCTAAAAATATGCAGTTTTTCAATTCGAGTTTTCTTGAGCGCTTCAAACTTCACACTTCGAAAAGAGAGCCTTTCTAATGCGCTTTTGACAAGCTCATGGAACAATCTGAATGCCAATTTTCGACATGGAGACGATGACGATGACGACGCCGACGACGATGGATTTACGAAAGAAGACAAAGAAAAATCAAAGATGATAAGAGAGGGGATCCAAGGGTGGAACTCTGACCAAAAGAGAACCAACATAAAAGAGAGAAAAAAGTGCACCAGAGCGGAGCATTTTAATTCAATATAATGACAATGTTAACATGCTACTGTTTCACTAGAGACTACTTTTTGTTAGTTCTCTTGCTTTTGCTAGGTTTGCTTTTCAACTCCATTAAAAAAATTCAACTTTTTTGAAATCTAATATCTTAATTTAAGCACATTTTACAGTTTTATAACTGAGACGAAAAACATTTCTGATGTTGTTGTTGTTGTTGTTGTTCCATATGAACTTCAGCCTCATTTCTTCGTCCTCTTTTATTTCCATTGGATAAGCAACGAAAGCGACGTTCATCGCTCGAGACACGGCGAAGGATAAAAGTTTTAATGCAGCTTCAGTTGATTTTTGCTGTACTTTGGAAAACTTTCCAAACATTTTCTTTTATTGCTACTTCAGCTCAAATTCTTAGCTGCAGGAATTCCATTAACTGCACTGAAGTCCTGTCGATTTAAAGAAACAGACACACATAAGGTTCTTTTCTTAATGCTTTTGTTTTTGCTTAAAAATCCAGTGAAGAAAGATGAACTTTACTAAGTTGCACTTATTTTTGTTACTGTTGTTGTTCTGGCTGCTAGTTAAATCCACCAACAGAGCAAATGCTCAGGACGGAGCAACATTTGAAAAATCATACGTCGTGGATTTTATTACTCGTATAATGTTGAACTCGCTGTTGAATAACAGGAAATGAAAAACAAGTGACGCGGAGACGCCTGAGTCTCAGTTTAGATATTGTATAAAATGCTTCAAAAGCAAAGAAAAATAGAAATAACAATAAACCTTAACCGGAAATTTAAATAATGAAAAAAGAGCTGAAACAGAACTTTTATTTCCTTTCCTATTCTTTCATTTCGGAAACTTCGTAAACAATTTCAATGTTTTAATAAAAATTGCGTTGTTTTTCATTTGATTTCATTTTTTAAAAAATTTTCTAAATTTATTAAAATCTGTTTCTAAAGCGGAAGGATGTTCGTTTCAAAAGCTTGATCGGTTCTACATGCATATTGTAGAAATACATAAACACTCGCATATTTTATTAGCATAAACATACGCACACAAACAAACATACAAGCAACCAAGGAAACTAACACACACACACACACATGACCGATAAGTAACTCCACGAGTACACAAAAATAGGATGTCAACGGAGATGAAAGTGTGCTTGTGTGTGTTGGAGACAAAGGCGGTGATGGTAGTAGGGAGGAGGGGAGGGTGAGGTGAGGGAAAAGACTGAAAATCACAACAACCAAGCTAATAAATAACGCAAAGTAAGCAAAATAAATAACACCTTGTTGTGTGAAGCCCCCTGTGTGAGTATGTTTGTGTGTTTTAGTATGCTTGGGTAACTGCAAACTCCAAACCACACGACAAGAAGAACAACAATCCTTATAAACACACACACACTAACACAGAGCCAATCATAAGGCCACGTATTCACCTCAGCAATAAAATACTCGGCTGCACTCTGCTTCGCTTCTGCATTCCTCTGGAGCTGAGTTCTTGTTTATCAAAAACAGAGACGGCTGGCTTCCTTGAAATGCATCTTTTGTGGTGTGTTTGTGTGTGCGTGTGTGTGTGACTGCCTTCCCGACTGTCGCTGTCGATTTCGTCGTTTTCTTCGCTTCACTCAAGAAGTTCTTAAATGATGTCAAACTATTTTAAAAGAATTTATTAAGTTTGCTATAAGAATCATTATCATCATTATCATCGACATCATCATCATTATTATTATCTGCACCACCATCATTAAAAGTGAAACAACGTAATGCTTTAACGAAATAATGCAGCAGACGCCATTTTCATTGTCTTTGTTGTTGTTTTCTTTCTTTTGTTTTCTTTTTGCATGGTAGGTAGTTGTTTATTTATTTATTTATTTAATAATAACTAAGCTAAGCAAGCTTTATAGCTTGAAATAATTTATTAATAACTAAGCTAAGCATTATAGCTTGAAATAATAAATTACAAATTATTATTAACAAGAAATTCTAGAATTTTTCCCTTTGTGATAAACATAGAATCCGCTAGATTTACAACGGCTGAGACCGAATTCAGGTCAGCGCAAGCCTTGCGGAGTGGTTCATTCAGGAGATAAGTAGTCCTGCAGAATTATTGTTGGTGTAGTTGTTGCTGTTGTTGGTATCGTTGTTGTCTTATTTAAACTCACTCTTAACACAAGTTTACCTGAGATCTATCATGTCATCAAACAACAACAACAAACACAAAAACACAAGAGTAAAAAAAACGGCGATAGTAACAAAAGTGTAACGGCAACAATAAGGACGACAACAACAACAACAACGACAAACAGCTAACAAATGAATTCCAAAACATTTTCCAAAATAGTTGCTGTTATTAAGTTGTTGTTGTTGCTTTCCGTCTTCTTCATTTGCTGTTGTTGTGATTGTTTGCTTTGTTTTTGTTTAAATGGCATTTCGTTGTTATGCAGAAATGAAGTTGAAAGCATTTTCGCTGCCATATTTTGAAGAAGCATTCGAAACTCACTCATAGAACGAATGGCTGAATGAATGACTGCGTTTCACGAAGGATTTTCAGAAAACAAAAACAAAAAACGGAACAAAAAGGATGAGAAGACGAACTTCAGCACGTTTGCTAACAGAGCTGATCTCGCATTTTAATGAACTCTCTGTTGCGTCATTAAATTCGAGACAGTTTTTTTGATAAATGAATGAATGAAAGTTAAAAATGCAAAAAAAAATATAAAAATCAAAATAATTAAAGTAAAACGAAATGAAAATCGAATGAAATAAATTAGAATTAAAGAGATTTAACATAATACACTAATTGAATCATTCCTTTAATAAAGATTTGTTGAGAAATGCTTCAAATAATACAACGCAAACTAAAAATTCATTGAAATATTTAAATAAATTTGTTTAATAAGAAGGTTAAGTTAGAAAATGAAGTTAACAAGTTAAATTAATAATAAAAATCAATCAAACATGATTTATTGGGATGCCTTATATTGAAAACTTAGAAATTCTACTTAAAAACGGTTTTATTAAATTGCTTTCTGTATATTTTGCTATATACTCGTTTATTATAAAAAACAGTATAAAAATCTTGATAACCTTAGTATAAAGTATTAAAGTGGAATTTTTTGTTACTTAATGTCATTAAGTTTTGCTAAACGTTTAATAATATTTAAAATTAAAAATAAGCATACATTTCTTTTGTTTATTTTTGAAATTTATTTTGTTTTATATTTTATTTTGTTGAATATAAAAACATCGCGATTTTACTGCGAAAGAATTTAAAACACTTTAAAAAGCGTAAAGATTCAAATGTGCAAGTAATTCATTCGTTTTTACATTTCATTGTTATTTCTTTCATCTTATTTTCTATGTTCAATGAAATTTTCATTTTATTTATTAAATCTTTCAATTGTGTTTCACTCAGCCTTTGAATTGTATTTGCTTTGTATTTATAACACTTTCTCTCTCTCTCTCTCTCTCTCTCTCTCTCTTCTTCTTCTCTGTCCTTCTCTGTCTCTCTCTCTTCTTCTCTATCATTCTCTTTCTCTCTAAACTTTTCTTTCATTATAGCCTTGATATCTCATCGTAATCACATCATCATCACATCGCATCTTTTGTTCCGTTTTCCTTTCTTGAATAACCATTTCAACTAAAAATGTAACTCGAAATCTCCGTTTGTTGTAGAAATGATAAACAACAACAATAACAACAACAAAGGACACGGAGTAACAACAGAGGCAACAATTCAGCAGCAATGAGAGTACCATTGACAACATCAACAACAACAACAACAACAACCTTTCCACTTTTAATGATTCCTCATAAATATTTATGCTCAACTTTTATGTACGCAGAGGCAACAGTGTCGATCTTTCTGCACCTGCAAGTCTGTCCCCATCCCACTCCAAGCCATCGTTATCCATCCACACACAATTGCATAACCAGGTGCTCTGCTGTTCCTGCCATAAATCCAATATGGCGGCGATGCACCCGATGCTGGGCTCTGAGTATTTTTTGAGTTCGTGCTTCAAATTCACGGAAGTAACGTAAACCAGAAGCGTAACTGAGAAATTTGAGGTCGTTTAAGGGGAGAGGGAGGGAGGGAGGAGAGCGATACGGAGCCCCTGAGGGATGCGGGGTTCAGCAAGGAGAAGACTTATGTGTGCGTTGGGGTGGGATGAAGCAGCGGAAGCCGTTGCTGCTTCTGCTCTTGTTTTATTTTTGTTGTGTGTTTGTGTTTAACGATGAATGCGCTGAGTTAAACTGAGCTTCACTGAGGTCGGCAGCAGCGTCTGGGAAGAGAACCGTGGAAGAATCATCGAAGGATGACGCACTCTCAACGGAAGCAAGCAGCAACGAAGCATTTGAAGCCCGAGACATGAACCCAGAATTAATCGATGGTGCTTACGACGGGGCAGGGCAATTCTAATAGACTGGAAAGAAGAGAAACGCGATGATAAGGAATACAAGATAATAATGAAAAGGATAGAGTGATAGAAGGAAGGGGAAATGGAAGAATGAAGAATAGAAATTGAATGAAATCAGACCATGATGAAAGACGAGAAGAGACGCGACAAAGTGAGAGAAAGACAAGAATAGGAACAGGAAGTGCGTTAAAAATATACTATCAAGAAAAACCACAACAACAACAATAATAAAAAAGCAACGAGAACATCGAAAGAACATCAACAGCAACAAGAATAACAACAGAGGAACAACAACAACAGTGGAACATCATCAACTGAAGAATCAACACAGAAGAACCACAACAAAAGAAGAGTGTTAATAAATAAACGATCCTCCTCCTTGAAAATCAGCCGCTCACCACGGTCACCGCTGCCCCATCACCCTTCATTCACCCATCCCCTTCATTCTAACAATCCGTAAATACTGAAGCTTACCCTTTTCCTTGATACTGTTTTAATCTATTGTAAGCATCACACTCTTTTTACTATCAAATATTTTATAAAATGTAAAATGTAAAGTTTTTAAGTGAGTTCGATTTTCACTCATCGATGAAAATCACAGAACGAACAAGAAAAATCACGCTCGATCGATTCGACGGTGCTCGTGGAATGAATTGAATCCGCTCAGGAAGCGAATCTGGATGCATGCGGAAAGCATTCAAGTAAAGCGTTCACAAAAAGGATTCAACAACATAACGTAGAAATGTTTACGTTGTTGTTGAGTGGAGATGCGATGTGAAGGAATTTTTTGATTAAAAACAAAGCATGATTAAAAGACTTTTGCAAATTCTTTTCTATTCTTTTGCTTCTATCCTTCTCGCTCTCCCCCTTTCTTTCTCTCTCTTTCCCTCTCTCTCTCTCTCTTTCATCTATTTTGATTCGTTTTGTTGCTTTATCGTCATACGAGATCTGCGAGTTATTTTCTATCTCTTTAGTAAGGAGTTGATTGGAAATTTGCCGCGAATGGCGAAAATATTTGAAAGCGAATCAGAGCGAAGATCTGAAGCGGAAAATTGAAAAAATATTGTAGTGTTCTTTAATGGGAAGAGTCATGAGCAGTGGAACGGAAGAGGAAAGACAGAGGCAACAAAGGAAGACAGAACTGAGATGGTTTGAAAGGGTTTCTGTAGAATATATTGCATTTAAATTCTGTTGAATATTGTTTGTACATAGTTTCTTTTTCCCAGAATATTTTATTTAGTGCTTATTTGCTCATTTTTCGACAGATTTTAATCTTAATTTATATTCTAAACTTATATTTAATTTCAATTAATTTTACATTCTTATAAATTTATTTTCATTTCCTTTTTTATATCATTATTTTATTTTTATACTAAAAGTAGAGAAAATAATATCTTTGCACTTCA
Organism: Myopa testacea; assembly: GCA_949629155.1. Lineage (NCBI taxonomy): Eukaryota > Metazoa > Arthropoda > Insecta > Diptera > Conopidae > Myopa > Myopa testacea. The sequence continues at coordinate 13,085,399 of OX451346.1, forward strand.
TACTCATATAACAATCTGTAAAAGTCATAAACAAGATCATAATTATTACAACCTTTATACCATTCGAACTACGTTTGAATCTCTTTCGGCTCTCTCTCTCCTTCTGACTCTCGCTCTCTTCAGTCAACAGAGCACAAAAATTATAAAGAAAAGAAACCAAAAAAGCCACTAAAAACTAAAAAAAAAATACTAAAAAACACTACAAATACTTAAAAGTAATCACTGACGAGAATAATAATAAAAACTGTGGACCGAAGAGAAACAACAGCAAAAAACGACTTCTTTTTGATGGCAGTTTTTACGCATTTTACACGCTTTATTTTTGAGCCATCTTTATTACTTGTGTGTGGTTGCTGTTGTTGTTGTTGCTCTTCTGTGTCCTTTTTACTGACGTGGTCGCCAATGTTCAAAGAGGCCCTCTTTTTTGCTGTAGTTTTTGCTTTGGTTGCTCTTATTATTGAGGTCCTTCTTGGACCCGGTTGCACATTTTAGAGCACATCGCGGTGTTCTATCGTGGTTTTATGGTCCCTTCTGTGTCACTTTTCGTAGTTTGGTCTTTTTCAGGTTTTCCCCTACTTTAGTTTAGTGACCACAGCTCAGTTTTTTTGCTTTTGTTTTGTTGTGGTTTTTGTTTTGTCGCCATAGAGAGCAGTTAAACAGACAAGCGTGGAAATCCTTCGGGTGTCATAAGAACGATATAAGCAAGGACTTTCGTAGTTTCAACTTCTTTTCGGTTGCCGTTATTTTTGAGTTTGTGGTTTTGCTGCGAGAAATTTTTAATGATCTCAGCAAGCGAGTGAAACGTGCTTAAAGGTGTTTCTTGTGTAATAAACTAATGATAGACTGATAAATTTTAAGACACGATTTCGCTAAGATTTCATTTTATTTCATCAAAAAATAAAAAAATAAACGTAATATGATAATAAACCAGAAATAGTGTTAACTCCGGCCTGGCCGAAGTTCATATACCCTACACACGTTTACTTAAGAATTAGGCGTGGTAATGTTCTAATTTTTTTTTCAATCTTAAATAGCCTGTGATGACAGACAATATTCGTGCCAAATTTAATTAAGATATCAATTCGTTCTCTTGTAATCGTAATTTCCAAAGACAGGCAGACAGACAGACAGATGGACAGACAGACGTACATGGCTAAATCGACGGAGGTCATGCTGATCAAGAATATATATACTTTTCTATACCTGACACCCCTCCTTTAATGCGTTACAAACGGAAGCAGTAAGTGAATATATCCTCATCACTTCGTGTGTAGGGTATAAAAATATATACTCGTACATACAATATACTTAAAATACTAAAATGAAACAATTCGCAACAAAAGTACGTAAATTAGTCTCACATTTTTACAGTTTTAATCACTCATACGGTTCGAGTTTCGGTTGCAAACAGAAGCTACTTTTTACTATTTCATTTCTTTCTGTTGCTTTTTAAAAAAGTTCGGATTTCCACACACTGGAATGAGTTCGCTGTACTCATTTTCCATTTCCAAGTCATTACAACCAAACAACACAAACACATACAAATACACTCAGTCACATATACCAACACATTCTCTTTTCTCTGTTATGAACAACGAAATTTGAGGCTTTCATTTACAGCGATTTCCATTTTAATTAAGTTGAAAATTACAAATGTTTGTGGTAGCACGTTAACAGTACCACAGCTACAAACAACAACAATAACAACAACATGCAACATGCAACATACAAAATAATAATGACAACAACAGCAATTGCAACAACAAATAACAAAGCAACAAGACTCAAAAAGTAATCAAATCAAATTGTACAACATTACAAATGTACACTTTTTATGGTCTATGAATCTGTGTATCTGAGTGTGTGTGTGTGTGTGTATGTATGAGTGGGTTTTAGTGTTTAGTGTAAACTTGACAAACTGAAGTGTTGTTGACTTGAATGCATCGTTTTTTTTACTATCTATTTAAGAAATTTTTGAAAAATAGCCAACTACTAAAATTGAAGTTGAAAAAATAGATTAAATGACACAAATACAAATGCGAACAATGCATGTAAGCACATAACACACACTCACTCATGCACTTCGCCACTCTTAAACACACTTCTCACTCAAACAGACACATTTGAAAATTAACACGTTAGCAATTTAATTGACATTTCAGATTTTTAGCCGAGTAATGAACCTGTTTCTAAATCCAGATAGAAACCTCTTCACCTACACCTCAACACTTCCCCTTCCCACAACACAATTTTATTCATTTTATCATTAATTGAAAAATGATGAAATCCGAATAAAGTAAGAAATCAATTGAAAAGAAGTGCTAGATTCAGTAAATAACTGATACTGACTCTGTATGGCATGTGGAGCAGTGGGTGGACAACACCCCTCCTTAAATGAGTGTATAGCATTGTTATCAGGTGTAAATATATTACAAATTTCACCTTCTTAACTGAATGCCAGTATAAATCTAAGTGCAAATCCTTCTTTCAGGCGTAATGTATACTCTCACACCCACTCTAGGCAGGATGAAGGAAAATGCATCAATTGAACGATTTTCTAAGAACCGATCAGATAGTTGTAAATGTTCTTTCAATTCCTGTGTTCATTAAATTTTAAAAACAAGCAAAAGCAAATCTTAAACAAAAGAAATGATTAATTCTCGAGAACGACGTGGAATTTAAGTTCATGTATCATCAACAACACTTTCACGAACAGCACCATGAACCTTAATAACCTTAACACACTCTGCAATCTGTATACGATTAACTCCACTTTTATGATTTTCTATCATTTTAGGTAGAAATAATAGAAATCGTCGAGAAACAAACATGGCGTTTGACAGATATTCCCATTCAACATCCTAAACGTACTTTTGGATAACACTTTATATACTTTTCTTATGCTTCTGTGAGTACAGATCATTTAAAAGTCGGCGGATCACGCCTCTTGATGTTCCTTTGGATTTAAGCTTCCTTTGGAGCTGAAATTCCTTCGCACTTGAATTCTTTCATAACTGGGATCCCATCGCCACTAACTGATTAGGAAAATCTTCTATGAGAAGCTCCATTGAGTTTCATCATGATGTAATAAAATAATTCCGGAAAGGATTTGTGTTGTACGAACTGAAGGCGGGATTCGTAGTGAGCGAGAGTTCACCGTACTGCAACGAAACGAGGGAGAAAAAGAAAGAGAGAACATTTAAAGAAATTATTTTTGTTTGCATGTTTATATTTAAGTATATTTAAATTGAAAAATTGTACAAAAATAATGAAAGTTTATAATAAAGGAGATTAATATATTTTCATGTTAACAGATTTTTCTATTTCTCTAGAAACCTCTTTTAAATTTTTAATTTGAAATTCCTCGGCGTTTTATTTGCCCAAAAACTAGAAACCCAAATAATAGAAAAGATAAACGAACGCGTACGAAAACTTTGCTCGGCATTTTCTATTATTTGCTTCTTCGTTTTCTTGTTTTTTTCGGCATTTTTCTTAAACAAATAAAAGACTTCCAAAAGATTCAACATCAACAGAGGAAAAACATTCCATGAAACGTGTTGAGCGTACAGAAGCAGTGTCTGCTGTTGTTGTTGGCGTTTAAGTTATTTTCAGGCGCATCATATTTAAAAAAAAAAAACTAGAAGCAAAGCAAATCAAGGAGGAAAAAACGCATGCAACACATCAACATTTCAAAGCTTTCGACGAGAAAATAATGCGTCTGTCAGAAGCTGGAATATTTTAACTATCAATAAAAATCAATAAGAACACACAAGGAAAGGAACAACAAATAACTGAACTAAATAAACTAAAGTAAACCGAAAATAGAAACTAGAATACAAGGAGGAGAAAACAACAGCTTCAAAAGTTGGCAAATTATGCAGTATTTTTTTAACATTTTCTTTTTGTGTTATTCACTAGAAATCGATGGATCAAGAGTACGTTTGACTTGCTCTCGAAAAACTTCAAGAGAAAGTTGTTTTAAAAACAACACAAATAAAACAGAAACAGAAAAGATTCAGCAGAAAGCATGTCAATTTCAATCATCAGCGAAGGATTCGAATCGAAGCAGAAAACAAAAGCAAAACGAAGAAATAGAATAAAAACAAAGATCAAAAGGGAAAGTAAGAATATAAAAAAACAAAAAGAAACAAAATAAAACAAATCTATCAAAAATTGTATGAAGGAATCAAAAATTTAAATAAGATAAACGTTAGTAAACAAATATGGAAATAAGAAAAAATGTTTACTGAAACTATTTTGTGATTTTTGTAGTCTGATAATTCTTGCAAGTTACTTTGTTTTAATTTTATTGCACAATTTCTTTATATTTCTAAATTTTATTCTTATGAAAGGAAATGCCAAAAAATATCAGAAATCAGAAACATTTTTATATTTTTTTATTTTACTTATTATAACATTTATACTGAAAATTGCCCCTCCCCCCGTGTTCGACGATACCACCAACGAGAAATAAATTCTCATTAATTGCGAAATATTTTGTTGAAATTTAAGGATATTTAATTTTTTTTTTTAATATTATATTTTAATATTAATATTTTTATTTAATATTAAACGTATTCTTTTTTAAGAATATACTTTTCCCAAATATAAAATTATTATTTTTTCCTGTCAAACGAAAGACAAAACCACTCAATTGTTTTTTTTTATACGTAGTTCTGCTTTCTACTTTATATCAATTTCTCAGTAATTCTATTATTAGTTTGTGTTAATTTATTGAAATTTTTAGCATAGCAGCTAATGTTTTGCAGGAAAAAACACAAAAAAAGTTTGCTAACTTTCTGCAAAATGATTTAAAAGCTTTTCCACTATATTAAAATAAAAATAAAAAATTTTAGTTTTCCACTTAAGATCGAATATTAAAACAGAATTAGTGAGGGAAAGAAAGAGAGGAAGAAAGAAAAGGCAAGAGAGTGCAATAAAGACAGAGATGGAGTGATAGAAGGATGGAGAGAGAAAGATAAAAAGAGAGAGATTGGAAGACAAGGAAGGTATAATGCAGAAATTAATTATAAAAATATTAATTTAGTTATGAACAAAAATGGAATCATGATGTTTTTCATCCTCCTCAACCGTCCACCTCCTTCACTACTTCCACTACCACCGTGTCCATATTGTTGTTGTTGTTGTTTCTGTTACTCTCTCAGAAGAAGGAAATTTAATATGATTTTTAGTACTAGAAATTGTTATGGTTGTTAATGTGGTTTTAGTTAGTGGTTTTCATTGTTGTTTTCACTGTTGTTTCTTGTTATTATTTTCTTTATTATCATCATTGTTGTTGTAATTAATGTTTCATTACCAAAGCTGATTAAAAGTTGAATCGAAAATGGAAAAGAAAAACGTTTAAAACGAAAAAAAAGTTTTATAGAGTGCAGAGTGCATTAAAACTTTCATGCTGCGTTTGTTTTACGAGTATATAAAATCCAAGTCTATCGCATACAAACTCATTTACTCAAACTCTTTTACTCTGTTAAAAGCTAAGGATAAAAGCCATTCACGTTTGTATTTCTATAGAAGAAAATTCACATGTGGCATTTAAAAATAAATAACAATAATAGCATTTATGAATGTTTAACCTCGGGATTAACAGGATTTCCGATTTTCCGTAAAGAGTCCGGTTCAGAGCAACCCGGATAATCGAGGTTCAACTGTAGTTTATTAAATTGTAATAATTCTTTCGTCTTTCATTTTCATTTCAATTGGAATTTCTAAGCTTCTTTAAAAAAAGTCAAGAAAAGTTTCGTTTTTTTGCAAAGAAAAAAATTTTAGATAATTTAATATCGTAATTCGCTCATAAATTAAAGCAACCCTTTCTAATTTCTGCTACTTCCATCCATTTTCAGTCCTTTCATTATTATTGCTTTCATTTTTAGTCATTTTCATTTTTCACTTCATGCATTCATTTGGGGTCATATTTTATGTCATGTTGTTTATGGTCATGTTGTTGTGTATTTTTGGACCCTGACATAAACCTGAAATAAATCAAAGCCTTCTTCTCTCTCTCCCTTTTCCATCCTTTCTACCTTTTCATCCTTCTTTTAAACATGCTAAATTTTGGTAAAAGTTTCACACTGATTTAATACAATTACAACATTTTGTCACACACACCAATACACATACACACAAATACACGACCCCATGAACGAAATGGCACCAATTTTTTATGGTGACAAACACGCTATGAAAAGACACTAAATTTTACAAAATAATAAACAACGAAGCAACACAAAGAAAAGTAAAGAAAAAACCAACAGGAAAACAATAACAACAACTACTTGTGAAACAAATTGCATATCATTAAAGAACACTTAAGTGACCGCCCTTTTTTTAAAACACGCACACAACATGTACACAAATATTTTCTCACAAAGAAGCCAACAAAAAGATCACAAAAAGTGTGAAAAAGTGATAAACACTTTTATTTACGGAGTTTTCATTCTTTATTTTTGTGCCTTTTTTATGTAAGACAAAGAAAAATGTAGAGCGTGATATATGATTCTCCACTCTTTTAGTATTCCACAATAGTTGCGAGGGTAGTCCCAGAAGTAGTGCCCGACCTAATAAAGAAAACATAAAAATGTGGCCAAAAAATCTATATTTCTCAACACAGTTCACCTTCAGCTCGTTACACTTTTCCTAGGGATTTTCAATAGTTTTGACACCCTATTTTGATAATGAGACTCCGTTGGACTCCTCAAAATATCCAGGAACCGCAGACCCCACCTCTTCATTGTTTTCGCTAATCTTTTACCCCCGCGCAATTTTTCCAAAGTTGGGAAGAGAAAATATCCAGAGGTGGCCACATCTGGTAAACAGGTTGCGTGAGGAAGCAATCCGAACTTAATTTTGACCATCACAATATCGGATGTGAGTTTGGGTCTATAGGCTTTCAAACTTCAAACGTAACCTCGGTAACGGAGCGTACATTTCGATAGTTAATAATTTTCAAACAACTACTTTTTTTCGTTTTTTTGTCCTTTGTAACTCAATCGACGTTCTTCTCTCAGTCATCTGTTAAAAGTTTCTTCCGGTTCCTTTAGATTTTTTCTTTCTTCTTCTTTTCTTCTTGTCTTTCTCTCCCTCTCTCCACTATACTTTGTTTTACTATCAGAAAATCACATCAAGTGGAGAGTCGAAGCTCTGTGAGGTGCTCTTAGCTCTATAAATCTTTTATATTGACCATATCTATCGACGTCAGTAACACGTCATGACATCGCTCATTAATAGATTGTACATGATTTCGGTCCATGACACTGGCTACGATTTATCTCACGTTCTTAAAAAACTTTCACCGAATCTTCATTTGGCTCGATTTTTCTTCTTCATATTTGGATTTTGTGGTTTCTTCTACTTTTCAATTTCAAACCATTTTCCAAGAAATTGTTAAGGAATGAAGGAAATCTTCTCATCCTCTTGCACACTCCTACACATCAAGCATAAAAAAGAAAATTTTGCTTTTCTTTATTGCAAGCAAGATCGATTACTTAAGTGCCAAGCAAGCCACAAAAAAGCACTAAAGTAAAACTGCAAGCAACTGTTTGTGGTATAAAGAAAGGAATAAAATAAAAAATCAAAATGTACAAAGAGGGACAACGACAGAGAGAGAGAGGGAGAGATAACGATGGATATAAACAAAGCGATAGCCAACGATAGAAAGAAATCATCTAAGACACACAATTCTTTGAACACACTTCCTCGAGTCCTTTCTTCAGTCCTTGTATCCAAAAGAGTCAAGCAGAGATTTCAAAAATTCTTAAGAAAGCACTCTCCTTCTTTCTCTCTCTCTCTTTCTCCTTCTCTCTTTCTCAGTATTCAGTCTGAATGTAATCACGCTAAATCTATTATTAAAAGATAATAGGATGTTATTATGAAATCTCTAAATTTTTCGATATATTTTATAATTATAATTTCAACAATATTATACTATATGTATATTTCTATATTTTCTACTATATTTTCTATACTATATTTTCTTATATTTCAATAAACTTCTGGCTCAAAATTTTCGCAAAATTAAGCAACAATGAAAACAGCAGAAATAATTAAAGTCAAAGAGGGATAGAAAGAGGAAAACATGTAGTATCAAATATTCAAAAGTTAATTAAAAGTATATGTTGTGCATGCAGACAGGAAGCCCTTCAGAGTCCTTCGGAGTGAAGTCCTTCATCATTCGTTTGGGCATACATGAAAAAGTAATTAGGCAACAAGGAGCAAACAAACAAACAATCATACAGAAATATAAAAAAATACACAAGAAATATAGAAAAATAACCACAAAAATATGTAACTAAAACGTAGTCAGCAAAAACTTTTCATTGCAAGTTAAAAAACTCTCCTCGGAAGGACTTCCGAGCATATAATTAAGTAGAACAAATGAATGAAATAAATGTGCGTGTATGTGTGCACATGTCTGTGTGTGTGTATGTGTGTTTGTTTTGCTTCGTTCGCTTTGATTTTAACTTCCTTTCAATTTAAGTTAAGTGAGTATGAAGCACGTTTTTTGTCACAACTTCTCTTGACTAACATTCTAATGAATTAAGTTTGTCATTTTCGGTCTATAAATTTTAGTTAAAAGCAAACGAAGATGAGAAGATGAATAAGTAGACGAAGAAGTAGGAGACGAAAGAGAAGAAGACGAAGGAGGACAGCCAAGAAAGAGAAGCAATGCTGAATAGTAAACGTCGAGTTGGATGGCCATAAAATGCAACATTGTTGAGATTGAAAAACAACGGCAACACTGTTGAAATGTAGCACAGAAATGAGACAAAGTTTTTAAGAGTTCTCTCGTTTTGAATCAGAGCGTTCAGAGTTTATATGTTAAGAGTCTTGTCGAAGTTTCAGTCGCTGTAGAAATCTTTTATATAAATAGGTCAAAATTCTTCAAGTAAATGATTAACTTGATTGAAAAAGCAGAGAAAAAACACGTTTTGCTGTTATTTTTGTCAAATAAATAAATATATAAATATATGTATATATATAAAGTTGAATGTTATTCAGAATATTGATGTTGTTCAAATGAGCCCTTGAGTGGATTTATGGGACCACTCATAACAGTTTTCTGACTGTTCAGAACATGCAGGATTTTTGAGGCCGTTTTCAAAGCTGATTCTACTCGACAATCTTTAATCATTCAAGTAAGTTTCACTTCATGAAATAATAATTAAAATGCCCCAAAAAGTACGCTACAATTAAAAGCACTTCAGAAAAATAAAAGCATAACAACAGCCAACATTCGCTAAAAATAAAACCAAACTTCTTTGGAAACGCAAAAAAATATGCAGGTCAAAAACCTACGTGATACACAAACACCGTCCATTAAATACTTAAAACATAAACTTTGGGGTGCCTTCAATCCGACCGAAATGGAAAGCAGGAGCTGAACAGAACAAAAACAAAAAATCAAAGAAAGGAAAAGCCAAAAGAATATAGAGTAAAATCATTAAATATGCAAAAATATGTAAACCTCGTGCAAATGGCACACAGAAGAGTGGCTGCCACAAGAACACAAGAACAACAACAAAACTCACAAAAACAACAGCCACAAAGGGAAAAAGCGCATCTAAAACTGCTGCAATAACAACAACACGGTTGCAACAATTGTTGCATATTCATGTTGGCAAAACGATGTCATCAACGCGTTAAAGAAGAGGAGCAACGGATTAACGCTTTCGTGGGTAACAAACGAAGTGGTACCTTTACACTCACACACATAAACACTTAAAGACCGATACCACAGGATCAGGAAGATCTGAAATGGATAAGGGGAAAGAAAGAGCAGGAAGTTATAAATAGTCACACCAACTAAACCGGTGTTAGAGGCAAGTAAGCACAATAAATGTGAATAAAAATTAATCCCTAATAATTGACTAACTGAATTAAAAACTGTACATCTGAAGAATACTTTTCAATGATTTTATATTTTTGTAGCTTTTTTAAAACCTTAAAAAGGAAAAAAACAACACAAACGAAACAACTTCATTTTCAACCATTCAAGTGTACCTGCCTCGAAGCAAACCGAAAATCCAACAAGCTTTTAAACTCCACGCCACAGCTTTTAAACTTTTTTCGGCTGTCTTTTTCGCAGATATCCTGCGTTGTACTTATTTTCATCTTCAAAGATCCATTCTTCGCCTGGCAGCCTTTTTTGATCAGCGACGGTCGTTTTTTTACTGTGTTCGAAGTTTTCTCATCTTCTACGATCGGTGTTTTTACAACTTGCGTAGGAAGCAAAGCAGAAAACGTAGAAAGCAAAGTAGTACAATAGAAAGAGTAGTATACAAATCGTTATGTAAAAAGGTATCAGAAAATATACAAAAAACGGTATTAGAAATGGTAGTAGTAAAATAGTAGAAACGTACTGGACAAAAGTAGTACAAAAAGTAGGTAATAGTAAATCGAAAAAATATTCTAAATTATTAACTGAAATTAATAAATTTAAGATATAATATGATATAAAAACAACAAATTATATTACACAAGAAATATAAAAAACCAATTACTTTAAATTCATTTAAACTAAAACAATTTAACAACAACTTTATAATAAATACTAATTCTCTTAACTTAACTTGTTGCATATTAGTTTGAAACAATTTTTTATTATTTGATTTGCTTTAATATCTTCGTCTGCGCATTGAAATAATAATAACAATAAGAAGTAAGAACATCTTTTTTTTAATTTCTTATCACCAACACAAAACACCAACAGCAAAAACAATAATAATAATAAAGACAACAAAAAACAACAACTACAACCAAAACAACAATAAGGACAAGCATATCCATAGAAACAATGAATACCAACATTAAATATTAAAATTTTGTGCAAACATCTGAATTCTAAGAAATTTTATGAATTCTAATAAAGTGAATAAATCTAAATAAAGACAGACATCCTTGTCAAAATACATGCCATGGTTTGTACAATTTTTATTATCCTTGTTGCTCGCACACACAACCAAACACACACAGTCGCAGGATTCAGAAAACAATTCAGAAAAAGCACAAAATGAATTTCAGTTGACGAAGGATTTCGATTATGATTTATGAGAAGAATTCAAATTAAGATGATTGCATGAAGCAACCATGAAGATGGAAGGACTCGATGTTGGAGTAAATGAAAGGAAGAGAGAAAGAGAGATAGAGATAGAGGTAAAGAGAGCTTTACGTAGAAAGTACGTAGAAAGGATTAAATATATACAGGGAGAAACACAGCACAGACTTTGCTACTGTCAAAGAATGAGTTGGAAAAACAAGTTAATAGAAATGTTAAAATTAAATTTAAATCAGATTCTAATCGATCTAAAATAAGTACTCTGAAAGCTCGACAAATTTAGAGCTTTAATTTTTACTCTTTTTTACTCCTTCTTATATTATTATTCAATCATCTTGATCACCCTACCTTCCCTAACAAAGACCTTCCTTTTCTTCCCTCATAAGACCGACTTCTAGTTTATCTTTTCTTTGTTTCTCTTTTTAGATTTTTGTTTCTCTTTTGTTTCCGTTTTCATCAAACAGTTTTGCTAGTTTTTAGGAATCCGCAGCTCCTTCTTCACTCGAAAACCTGAAGGTACTCCACCTGAAGCTGGAGGGCGCCCCACTTCCGCTGACACCCTCCTCTCGCTTGTAAAACAGCAACAAGACACCCGTAGAAAAGTTTATAAATTAGTTTTTCCACAGTTTATTGTAAATTGTTTTTGTTCGGTGAACTTTTTCGCAGCAGTGCAAAATTTGGATTTTTTTTTTTTTTATTCAAAGGCATTGATTTCTTTTGATGACTTCGTCTGCATTATTTTATGACGTAAGTTTTGAAACTGAAGTTGATATGAATAAAACAAAAAATTTTGGTCGGTTTGGGGCGGGAGGAAGGGTGGAAAGGGAGTGGTAATATAAATAAAATGGCCGGTAAAAAAAGTGAAGCTAAGTGAAAATAATTTTAATATATTAAGTTTTAGCTTTTCAATGAAATCAGAAATAAGGCCATATGAGCGCGTTCACGAACTCACGTTACATTTTTAATTCGAGTACAAAAATATTTCATTATTTCGTTTGCAATTTTTCACTCAACGCATTTTTCACTGAGTTTCATTCCTTATTACTCACGTACGATTCAACACGTTCATTCACTTCTTTCCCGCTTTGTAAATCGGAAATATAATCTATTTCACAAATTGTATAAGCATAAATTTCCAATACATGTTTATATACATATACCAATGTACATATGTATAATATATCTCATCAAAATATATGCCGTAAGCGTTCATATCTCATGAGAGCTCATATTAACGCACTCATTCCTAGTCCACGATCGAAAGAACAGATTTAATTTCTCAAATAGAAATCATGCGGCTTTTCTTATAGACCTTTAAGTCTTCCAATAAACAATAAATTAAATAATCAAAAGGGCCATGAATTTATTCCAGTAGATAAAACTTCAGACAGGATATAAGAAACTTATATAAAGTAAAATATTCTAATGTAAATATAGTATAATATAATAAAAAAATTATTATATTATACTATAATATATATATATATTATTATAATTTAATATATTAAATTATAATATATTAAAAATAAAAAATGCTTGTAATTGAATGATGATGATGTTACTAAACTACTTTTCTTGCTTGACTTTTTACAAGAACAACGCATGATAGTAGATAAAAAACAGGAAATTTCAGAACATGAAAACATTCAGAAAAATCACGCACGTGTTAGTTCTGCACATTTTTTCTGGATCATTTAGAAAATTTGCAATGCAAAAGAAAACAAGAGGAAAGAAGTAGAAGAGGAAGTAAACAGAGTAGAGTAGAACTTGTTAAAAAAGTAGTAGCTATGAAAACTAGCAGAACTCAACCACTCTTCGATGGTTAAAATTTAACAACTGAACTTTTAACTGAAAATTGAAACATCAGCGAATTGTTTTGAGCACACAAGCAAAATAAAAAAGTATTAAAAGGAGTATGAGCAGTAACAATGGTAGTAGTAGTATTAGTAATAGTGTTGTAGTTGCCATCAAAACGTAGTATGCTAGTAAGTCGATGTACGAGTACGTAAAATTGGAAAATTGCAGTGCCTTCAGTTTGAAGCAGAAACCAAAGAAAATAAAAAGTTCATCAAAAGATCTGATGGTGCCCGAATAAAGACGAGACTGTGGAGTGCGCGAGAGAGAAGGATCTTTTGTTTTTGGTCTGATTAAAATGTCCTCGGAGTGTTTGTCGACTGTGTCGTGCGTCTTCCATTTCATTTGTCTTTGAAATCCTCTTTTGCTGAGTTTAAAGCCATCACCATCCCAATCCTCATCATCATTTATAAAAATGGAATATTTTTCTTGTTTAAATTTCGCTTCTTGGGTGGTGCCAATTAAGAAATATTTAACCTCACCTGTCAAAAGAGATGAGGCTCAAAGAGAGAGATAGAGAGAAAGAGAGGGACCAAGAAATGTAGCAACATAAGAACCAGTTCGACATTAAATCAATTTTGTTGTCATTATCAATGAACTGGTGCACTACAAAAATAACAACCATCGACTACTGATGGACAAACTAACAGACAGGCTGATAAACAGACAGACAGACAGAGAGACATCTTGACTGACTGCCTGACAACCTTCTGCATGTTCGCGACTCCTCGTTTGTACAACAGAACAGTTAAACATGAAGAGTGACCGTCCCGTAATCGATGTGCGTTTGATGTGCTCTTATTTACACAACTAAGGATCCAAGGATTCCAATAAAAAGTACTCCGTTTTTGCAAAGAGTGCGATAAAAACAACAAGAGTCCAACGGAAATGAGTAACCTTGCGGCCACAACGTAGAACACCGTGAAATTCCGTCATTCCACTCTAGTGAAATGTTTCAATCAATCAATCATTTCGATGGAGTTGCTGTGGTTCTCCTTCTTTTTTTCTGGCCATCATCCAAGCCAGCGACTTCGGAAGCGAGCTCATCTTCAGTGGCTCTGATGACCGCGACATGCACGATGGGCCAGTAACGGAACGTAACAGCAACATCGCTGGACTCATTCGTATTCGTGGTGCTCGTTAAGAATTGTTAACGAAACTCGTAATCAACATCATTACGTTTGCGGGTTTTTATTGCCTTCAAAAGATATGAAAGTGGACTTTTATTATTATTATCATTATTAAAGAAGAAATACAGATGAGATCAGATTCAATGAGATGAAAAGATAAAAATAAAACACACGAAGAGAAGAGTGAAAAGGGAGAAAAAAAGGGGAGAGAAAGGTGAGAGGAAAGGAAGCTGGAAACTGAAAATATTCATGAAAAAAAATACCTACAGGTAGGCCACAGATGATGAACTTAATGATGGCTCTTTTCTTTATCAATTAAGTTTTATTTTGTATTAAATACGAAGAACGTAAAAATAAATTTTAAATTAAATTTTTTAAACGAAATAAACGAGTAAGAAGAACACAAAGACATGCCAGGCAGTTATTGTTTGACTATTTTATTAAAGATGAGCTCTACTCTGGGTAGCTATACCGTAATTACTCATAAGAGAAATATTTGTTCCAATTTAAGTATTTAGATTGAATTCCTTCAATTCTAAAATTGCGGGAGCAATGGCAATTCGAAATATTAGTGTTTAATTATTCTTACATTAAATCCTTCACGACAGGAAGATATTTTTTAAATTGAACCCTATTAAAAAAATAACGCTAGGTTCTTTTGAGAAAAGGTTCTTTTCTATTACAAGAAGGAGTTGAGATTGGTATTATGTGTTATTTCATTTTATTTACAATATATAAAAATATAACCAAAGAAAGAGCATAGAACAGAACTAAATTTGGAAAATTTAAAAACGTATGTACACTCAACTCTCGCTTTGCACGCATTTTTTTTACACGATTTCGAAACAACACGGTCAAAAAACTGGAACCGATCCTCTTTTTTTACGCGATTTCTTTTGCACGGCTCCTCGCTGGAACGCATCTACCGTGTAAAACGAGAGTTGGGTGTATATCTTATTATATTATAATTTATCTATAAATCGTTTAGCGCGTTAAAATTTTGAGTAAGAAATTTTGGTTTCTCAGTTTTTAAGAATTAATATAATAGGTTTTTTCTATAAAATCACTTAAAAAACACTAAAATACAAAAATACTTCTCGAAAATAGAGAGTGTCTAAGAAACAGTTGATTGTAACTTTTGGTAGTGTGTTTATATTTCTTTCACTTGTTGCAAAGCTTTTGATAACACTAAATATTGCTAAATATTGCACTAACACAGATCATCCCCATCCTCATCTATTGGTACTGTCCTGTTAGCCCCTTCTGCATCACTTCTGCGTGCGTGCTTGTCAAGCTATGCTTTTAACTTAACCTCGCTTAATTTAGCCACAGCGTCACTCGGCATTCAACGTTCATTCACCCACTCAGTATCCTGCACCTCTAAATACAGCTCAACAGTTAATGAAGTGGTTAGCGTAGCACGTTAACCACGCTGTGAATAAACGAAGTTGGAGTGTGAAGCAGAGAGAAAGAGTGAAAATAAGCAAGGATGAAAGATTCATCCGTTGCCGTCATCGTCATCTATTTAACTTTGGGTTTTTGTTTTTCATTTTCAAGTGTTGCAATGTGGTGTTTTGTTGTTCTTGCTGTTTTCTTAGTAGTTGCTTTGTTGTCATTTCAATAAGAATTGTTATCAATTAAGAATAAAGAAAATATACACACGTCAGGAAATACGCAGGTTAAGTATTGATAAAATAAAACCTGTTGCATACTTTTGTGCTCTTTTGCAACTGGTGCTGGTTTATTTTATTGTTTTTGTTTAATCCTCTTTTAAAATGTTCCTCTTTTTATATTTTTTTACATTTATATCTAAAAGAAGAAGAACAATAGACGTGTTCTTTTTGCTTTTCTAAGGCTTTGTGACCTCTTAATGGCTTTCCACTTTCAATAGGAGCTATTTTTTAACCTATTGTAAATTTTCTCAATACTCAACTTAAATGATACAAAAGCAGCTTCTAGTGATTTCTAGTTCAACAGTTAATCCCCCTCTCAAACATCATTTAACGCTTTGTGCTCTATCCACCCACTTTTCATGATCCGTTCGTTGTTTTTGTTCATTTCTTTTTTTTCGTCTTTGTTGCTTGAATGGAATTCCTGAGGAAGATGACGATATTGCTGTTGTTAATATTGTATTGTAGAAAAAAGGACACTTTTTTGATAATTCTATTGAATTTTTTTTTTCACTTTTTAATACTTCGGCTTTTTTTCTTCTCTTTTGCTTCGTCTTGATTCTGTTATATAGTGATTAATCAAGTCATTTTTAAAACGTTTTTTTTTTCTTCTTAATTTTCCAGGGTTTCTTTTTTTCTATTGTGTCTCTGATGCTTCTGGTCGTTTTTCCCATTTCTATATTTTATTTTGTATTTTTTTGTGTTTCGCAACACAAACAAAGTTTACATTTCTATTTGTTGTAATTCGGTGTTTTTTGTCGTAGTTGTTGGTTGATTCACCTGTTGACATCCAATCGCAAGAGGGTAAATCGATGGAATCATTTCTTCCTAAGAAACATCTGCTAACCTTTAATTCTAAATGTTTGTGTCAATCAACGATGTGGAACAGTATTCCCCTTCTTTTTCTCATTTTTATTATTATTCTTTTTTCGATCCAAAAGTATTGTATAATAAAAAGCAAACAAAAGCAATAACAACAAAAGAAACATCAAAGCAATTGAAAGTGCTTCTTGTAGAAATTGAAATGCATGAAACTGTTTTCAGAAGCTTGTAGATCATGAATTTTGGCAGAAACGTCCATCATCACTTTTACAACCCTGTTCTTCCCCTCTCTTCCCTCCACTGCTCTTCTCTTTATTTCATTAACTGAATGGTCTCCTTTGCTGTACTTTTGTACCCTGGTGCCCTGGTTTCAGAGCATCACCTTCGGTTTGACCCGAGGTACTGGTACAAATTTATTCGTAAACCAAGTGTACCGAGGGACATTATCATATTTTTATATTATTATATTTATTATATTATATTATTATATTTATATTTTTGGAATAATTTTGACTTAAATTTAGATTTATCATACGAATGTAGGGTATTATTCCGTAAATGGAATAATTTGGACTATAATTTAGATTTATCATACGGGTGTAGGGTGTGTGAACTTCGGCCAGTACCGTAAACTACCTGAATTCTTTTTTACCACTTTCGAGTTTTAGTGAACGTAGATGAGGTAGGTATTTAATGTGTGAGTTACGTTTGAAAACCCAAAAGTATCTGGAATAATCCAAACGCAAGCTAATTTTGGACCTTTTATTCGTTAATACACCAAAAAGCTTAGCCCAAAAACAATATTTTCATTAATCCCATTATAGGATATTTATTTATATTTTTTAGAATAAAATATTTGCATAAGATTAGTCAGTTCATTTATTTAAAAAATTGTAAGTGTAAAATACTTATTTCATCAGAACCCAAAATTGAAATGATTTATTCTCAATAGAACCAACTCGTGGATGAATAATTCTCATGGAATGGCAACCAACGCTTTGCAACTGGAACTAATAGAAGTGTCTGAGGGTGTTGGGAGTATCTGCAAATTCAGGTTGTCACAGCTGTCTTCACAGCTTATCGTAAACAATTTGGATTTTTTACCATTATAAATAAATAGTTGAGATCCAAGTGAAGCGTATCTGGTATAACCATAAACGTTCGGCGAACAGGAAATCTGAAAGGATATACGACTCATTTATAAAACACAAAAATACATTGGATAAAGTACCGTGTTCCATTTATCTGTGAATGGGTCATAGCGTTCAGTGGCAATATTGAGGTCATAGATCGGCCTTCCCCGGTCATATCTAACTATACTAAATCCACCGATCGCAAACAAGTAGCCTTTGTGAGCTGCGAGCTGCACGGAAGAATTAACTTAAATCATTTGCTGATATTTATGAACAAATTTACTTATTTACACAATGTGAATAGCGTCCCACTTTCATGGGTGCCGTGGATCTCCAAGTATTCTCAACCGGATCGTAGTATTCCACAGATTTTAAAGATTTGCCACTGCACAATCCACCAGAGACATACAAGCGATCATTAATAACAGCCACAGCTGAGTGTTGGCGAGGATTTTTCATTAGAGCGACAAAATCCCAAGTGCGATTCATTTCAGGGTCCCATCTGAAATTTGGTCTCGTTATATTTTTTCTTTCAACCACAAAATTATATTTTATATCTTGACCTTTCTACTGAATTCAGAGCAAGATGACCATTATAGCCTCCGATCGCATAAATTGCGCCTTTCAGTACTGCTACAGCGTGATTTAATCGACTCGTTCTCAGAGGAATCATTTCCGTGGAAACCATTGTATGTATATTCAATTTCGTGACTGTATTTATGGGTGAGTAATTCGATGATCCACCCACCACGATCAGGTCTTCACCCATCAGAGTAACAGCAAAATCGGAACGGCGTTTTATTGGAGTGTCCCATATGGTCCAGAGCTTCGTGCTTAGATTGTATCCTGCGATTGCAAGATTTTCGTTTTTTTTAGTCGTCTTCTGTAGGAATATGAAAAAGTATATTTTCGTAAGATTTTAAGTTTGAATAAGCATGTGAAGTGGGAATAATTACTTGTGCACAGATGGCCCACAATTGATTCACAACACTTTTTGATAAAGATTTCCTGGGCTGAGTGAGATTACTTGTGAGCAGTAGACGAGATTTCAGCTCGTTTAGTACCAAAATTTGGCTTTCCATTGTAGTGCAGAGTGGCTCCACCTTCTCGGTGAGAAAATCAGTTGACAACAGAGGCAATCGTACCTGAGGCAGAAGCTCTGTGAAGTGCTTCCTGCGATTCTCTGGTTCAAATTCGATCCACTTCATTAGAACGTGAAACACAAACTCTTCAGATGGTACATCGATGTCGTCACTAGTTATGAATTCACTCAGCTGTTTAGCATTCAATAGAAGAAATTCGGGATGCTGGGAAACCTAAAGAAGTAACAATTGAGACATATAATAGTTACTAAACCCATTCTAGTGAAAACAGATTGTATTGGAAAGAGTTGTTCAGAATAAAATATTTTTGTCTTTTTTGGTTAGACCCAATTTTCCACTTACTTCTTCAAAATGTGCATAGATGAACTTCTTGATGTTATGCTGAAGTGTTTCGAGGCTGAGTTCCTCTGCGCAGAAAGCGACGCTCAAACAATTTGATGGGTTCAGATGGCGCAGAAAGAATTCAGAGCAGCCTTCGGTGATTTCTTTCAACTGCAAATAATTCGCAGTAATAAACAAGGTTTTAATTGTGCCCACTTGCAACTCCAGGCTTCCGGTGTAACAGAAGTTGACCAGCTTCGCCAACGCGTCCCCATCCACGTCATTGAGAGTTATTTCCCACACTTTGGACTCGCTCTTCAATTCGCTGAGCAAATCAAAAAAGTAATCACTAGATGCCATCAGAATCAGACGATGTGCAGAAATGCTGAGGAGAGCAGAGGAGAGAAAAGATTCAAGGTTAAGAAGGAAAAAGAAGTCGGGAGAGAAGACAACCTCTTTACCGTTTACCGGACTCGCCAGCTATTAATACCACGTCACAAAGATCTGGCAGGCCTTGCAAACGTTTCAGTAATCCTTCGGAGTGGGTTTCACAGAGTAAATTCCAGAGTAAATTTCCTTACTTACACATTATATTTTATTTTCTGAATCGGATTACAGGGTGCAACCTTCAAGGATCCCAATCTAGCACAATTACCTCTAGACTACGCGCAAACGCAAAAATTTATTGTCTAATTACAAATGTGTAACAATAAACTTCGAAAATTTTCCTGAGTGTAAACAATTCAATCTCTAATGTACATTTGCAGCCCTTTTGCTGCTCAGAAATGGCTGCGCATTCGTATAGCAGTATATTCTCGGGTATAATTGCGCTTTGATTTTGAGAAGAAATTCAAAATATGCTCTCAAACATTTCGAACATGCTTTCTCAGTTCCCAACTCGCATTTTTCACAGCATTCAAGCTAATAATCCTAATCCTAATCCTATGAAGAGGTTGCGCATTATTTTATAAGCCCGCTGGGTATATAAGTTTTGTTGTTTAGTTAATATTTAATTAACTTTAATTAAAACCATTATTTTCATTTAAATTTACAATTGAATATAATTTCTTTATTTAATTTTCTTTTAACATTAGAACACTACATTAGAAGAATACATTAGAACACTAGATACGAACAGCGATGCGACTTAATCGACTGCCGGTTAACAAATTAAAGAGCTCAAGTTCTACTCTGATCGTGCTTTTATTGTATACTCATATTGGAAATCATCATACGATGTTCCAATATTAGAAGAAGAAATTTTACTGCATTGCCCATTACAATTGACCCTGCGGTTTACAATTTTATACAATCCATACATAATACACACATTACATAAATCTTCCTCTCTTTAATATAAGAGTATACTAGAAATTCTACTGCATTGCCCGTTAGGCGATGCAGTTTACAATTTTAGGAGAGAAAGTGAATGAATGCATCTCCTTAATATTTACATTTGCAACTCTTCCTCTCTTTATTTGAGGATCCGACTAACATTACTTGTTTAAATCTACATACATATGAATACATTCAATATTCTTTAATATGAGACTATTTACATTTATAACTTATATACTCGTTGATAAAAACACAACAACACTTCCCATACTTCTTACGAGTTCTCGCTCGTTAAGTGGAATTTTCAATCGTTAAGTAATAAACACATCCAAAGAAACAACGACACACGACGACTCCGACTTATGCATTGTGCCTTGAACACATAGAAAATCGCACGACGAATTTTATGGTGCGAACTGTCAAAATTACACGGCCTCTTATGGGAATCGAGAAAGAAAATAAAATTACGTCGCTGTCTCTGCTTGCGGCTGCGAATAAATCGCATCTGCGATCGATCTGGATGCGATTTATGCCTTGAACACATAGAAAATCGCACGACGAATTTTACGGTGCGAACTGTCAGAAATCTTCTGCCACAGCGAAGTCAAAGCTTGTCAAAGTTGATATAAACACACAAAAATAAGAAGAACAAGAGCGACGGTTGCGAATAAATCGCACTGCGAACGAACTGGATCGATTGCAGATGCGATTTATTTGCAGCGACGTAATTTTATTTTTTTCTCGATTCCCATAAGAGGCCGTGTAATTTTGACAGTTCGCACCGAAATATTCGTCGTGCGATTTTCTATGTGTTCAAGGCATTATTCGCAGTCGTCGCTCTTGTTCTTCATATTTTTGTGTGTTTACAATGTAAACTTTACATCGACTTTGACAAGCCAAAACTTCGCTGCGACAGAAGATTTCTGACAGTTCGCACCGTAAAAAATTCGTCGTGCGATTTTCTATGTGTTCAAGGCATTATCGTTGAAAGAGAACGAAATTCCTATAGAGCTTACGTAAAGAGCACATGTCTCTCAAAAATATTACAATCGAATCTAAAAAATCGAATGTATTTTTTCTCGAACGATAACGAAGAACTGCCATATGAGACTGGCCAAAAGCTGTCGTTTATACCAGTGACACACATGTGGTACTTGGACAAGATTAATAAAAAGAAGGTTGCGCCACGCGCTGGTTCGTTATTTTTTGCATTTGACAGGCACGTCAAATGGCGTCAATAAGTATTCGCATTGACATATTCCTTCGAGGTGCCTGCACACCGGTTAAAGCAATAATTTTTGATTTAAATGTTTGTGAATGAATACCAATAATGAAGAATGAATACCAACTTTTCATCAGATGTTCGGTTATCAAAAATTTGGCCAGAGTTTTGCCAGCGAAACAAAGAATTCAAAACCGAAGATACATTTGTGAGGAGCATTTTAGTGTAAATTGATTTTACAACGAGTGGCAAATGAATATGTGTAAGTAAATTTATTATAGTTTGTTTAACTTTTAATTTATATAACAAGTACAAAATCAGTTTATGCTACACGTAAAAGACTGAACCATAAGAGAATTCCATCAGTAATCTCACAAGAAGTGGCTTCAGAACAACTTTCATAGCGGACGAAGACAAGGAAAATGCAATTGTTGACTTCGGCATTATTGACGATCAACGTAAAATGTTGGGGCTCAGTTAAGCGTGTCTTGTATAGTTTAAGAGATATACTATCGGAATTTCCAATTTTAAAGGCATGTAGGTAGGTAGGTAGGAAGGGCTTGTACTTCCCCTTGAGGGGGGGGAACTACCGACACCTAGGCCCATATGGCCCATTGTGGTTACCCTTATAAAGAAAAAGAAAAGAAAGAAAGAATAATGAGAAATATTAGAAATTACAGAAATTTAGGAATTTTAGGTGGGAACCCTTGTCCGCGCGCCGAGTCGCCAGCTCCCGCAGCCGGGGCCTCCCCGCTAAGGTCAGGTAGAGGCCGCGAGAAAGCCGTAACGGCGCTCCTGATAAATCCTAGAAGGCTAGAAATCGGTCGCTCTGCCAGGTCCGCTAGATTATCCAGGAAACCAACCCCCAGCGTCCGGAGGCGGCTTCGTGATAGG